>OX438901.1:4227500-4548218 GCA_949316265.1 Diarsia mendica | reverse complement strand
CAGCAAAGAATACTAAATACACTGACGATTCGCTGGAAATCCCATTTGCTATAGCAATGCCGGCTGTCCCCACAATCAGCAGTACCGTCACTATCAACACCCCGATGTTGTAGACAAAGTATCCTCTGATCACCTTCGCGTTTTTCTGGTAAAGAAACAGATTTATCAGATAAGTATGTTAAAGGAAGCGGGAGTACAAATAAAAATACCAAGCGGCTCGACGGTAACGTCATAGAACAGTCCTACATAGCTATTCAAAACAATCGAATAGCTGTCGGCAATCTTAATCGAATATTACTCGGCTTCGGTTTTGTGAACAGCGATTTTCGATTGTACGATGAATCAATTGGATACAACTGACAATCGAATGCTTGTGAATAGCTATGCTGAATTTTTGGGTTAATTTAGTACGACCGAAAACGGGGTCTGTGGGCGTAGTTGTATGATGTAGAAGTTGTAGAACTGTGCCTAACCCTGCGGGAGTTAAAGCCGTGACGTCATGTATTGTATGTTTGAACGCTAGAAATAAACACTAGATTTGATATATCTCACCTTAAGACCAGCGACTACAAACACAATAGCCGCAATGAAGTCCGTTAGGAAGAGAAAAAAGAGCATGAGTATCATACCGCCATACAGCACCATCATTAGTATTAATTATATGTGACCTATTGCCGCCTCCATACAAACTCAATACTAACGCAGTTAATATAAAATACGCTAGCATGAGTGTAATTATCGCGTTTGCTATCTGAAACATAAAAAAACATATTATAAGTACAGACTTTTTTTTCATCGGTTCAAAATACGTGTTAAAGTAAATTAATACTATTTGTTGACCGCGCCCTTCTATAGTAATATAATTCTATAAAAACAAATAATTAAATTGAAGAGTCTGTTTTTAATGTCAAAATAACAGCTTTTTACTGAATACGTAAGAAAGCAGGAACATACAACTTTTTTTTTAAATTTCGTCGGGACGTTTTGTAGTCTTACGCCTCATAACATCAGCAAGTAAAAGGCCTGTCAAAATCGCTCTAGACGATTCGGAGATTAGACAGAACAAACAGATTCCAACAACAAAACACAAAACAAACACAAAATTTAAAAACTTTCTTTTATTTCCTGTAAATTCAGTATTCTTCACTGTGGGTAATAAGATAACAAACACTCACGGTTTTAAAACAGGCCCACCCAAGCAAGCCACCCCGAAGCGGCAAACAAAAACAACATTTTTTAAACTCTGGTATTTCCACAGACATCTTCGATAGTTTGTCTAACACTCAGAAAACACTGAACACACTTGTTAAGAAGTCTTGAGTGTCCTCAGGTCCTCACTAATCGTAGGGCACTGATTTTATTTACTAACAGTATAACGAAACGAACTACATTAATATTTAATACTAAAGAAAGGAAGGAACACAACAGACGTGCGCTCTATGTCAAGGTTAGTTTTCGCCTGGCGCCACATGGCGTCTGGCGATGGGGCTGGTCGGGTGGGACCACCCTAAATAGATGTTTTATTTGGATCAGGAAGGATTTGGGCGTTAAAAATTACTTCCCTGAATTTGAGAATTCTTGCACTATTGGAGGTCAAGGGGTTCATCTGTTCGAAAGAGATACCGCAGCCTCGACACAAAGGGCTAAGAAGAAACATGATTTGGTTTTTAGTCAGTAGAAGTCTGACAATCCCTACCGTTTTGCCCAGAAGCAGGAGGAGTAATTTGATAATATCCCACACTTTTTAAAGTATCCAGAAGTAGGAGCGACCGGAGTTCCCATGACTGCGTCACAATAAGTGGAGCAGGGGGGGGAGGCTTCCTTTCCCTAAACTCTCTCTCCCCATAAATCAAGTTTATAATGTCAAAAACATTACGGCTGGCTCTTGTGAATGTGATACAGGTATTCCTAGTACAAGAGCCAGAGCTACACTGGTGTTTGTGAGGAATTATTTTGTCAATAAAGATTTTTATTATATTATTTTTTTATTATATATTATTACGAAAACATAGCGTCAAAACGAGATTAAAATTATTAAACTAATAACAATGCACTTTCGACAGCAACAACAACACCAGCAACAAAGCTTTATTGTTCCTGGGTGTGCCTTATTACCTATTCCTTACTCAAACATGATCACGTCATTTGGTTCAAACGAAGTAGGTCAAGGTTATGTTGTTTATTTGATGGGTGTGGGTCGCAAAATGTTTTAGAGTGCTTTTAACGAAAGAAGGACCACTTTATATATATATTTGTCAGATATTTCTCTCATTTACCCGTATCCCTTTCTGTGCCCACAACTGTTTGACACTATGCATGTAGATGTAATGCATGTCATGTACCTAGTACTTCCTGACTAGCGTCATATGTACCTGGATCCGACATCAGAAGTGAGATACCAGCGGGTTGAGAAATCTCCTGAAAGTGAAAACTGTGTGTATAAACAATGCGTGAATTGTTCCAAAAACAGAGTTGCAATTGCAACATAGTTGCATTGATAGCTATTCGCTCACCAAACAACTGGCCGAGCTGTTGTTTTGATTCGTTGGGTACGATTCCCTTAGACTGATGTGCACGATGCACAGTTCTGTGATGATGGTCTTGATACCATGAGGTGACTATCCAACGTCATGATGCCTGTCTGTCAGAGACGTGAAACAGAGTGTGTAAGTGAGAACGAGTAAAGGTGTTATATCCGGTGAGTCGTTACCATTTTGTAAGCGAGTGAAGAGAGATGTTTTGAAAAGTACTCTTGCTACTTCACTTGGTTGTTGTGATCATGTTTTATTGTGATTTTCCTGTAAGCCCGTTGCATTATCACGGTCGCGAGCGGGACTGCTGGACGATCGTGGGATCGATTCCCAGATTGGGTGTTGTGTACTGTTTGGTGCATCTCTGCCTGACTCTTGCTGTTGCAGGCGTGATGTGATAGTGCAACTTACTGCAATGAATGTTGAAACAAACGATCTACCTACCAGTTGGCCTCGTGGTCGCAGGAGCGGTTGCGGAGTGTGGGGTTCTGGGATCGATTTCCGAATAGAATGTGAATCCTAATTTGTGATTGTTGTTCTAGAATGATTCATTTGTGTTTACACGGTTTATGTTGGTTCAAGTATCCCAAGAAAAAGACATTTTAAACACGACTACTGAGTTGGTAAATGTAAACAGAGATATACCTGAACTGAAACTGAGAACCTCGAAGGTTCTTACGGTACCTAGACGCTGTTTTGAAAGTTTTAGTGCAAGATGGGTGAGCGAAACACCTTTGTGTGCCCCTTTGGGCATTGTGACCGTTAAGTTTAGTTTTACGTGCTTTTCCGATGAAAGCGAAAAACGTATCAATGGAAATACGACGTCAGTGCGAGACCTCAGAATACAGTCTTTCTGTATTGTGAGTGCGAGACGCAGAGGTGTCGATGTTTTCCGAATTATTGAAATTAAAGTGTTTCGGATACGGAAAAATCAGAAGGCAATAATAAAATTGAAAGTCGTCATTTGCGTAGCCTGTTCCCAACTGTGTGAGGTTGGTATCCTGTCGGTGCGGTGCGGCTGAGTGCCGGTGTTGTGCATGTGGTGGCAGCTTGGCTGGCCACTGCAGCCCGCTTAGGGCTGGGTGATGTGGTACCTCTTGAGGGAATGGGTTGTCAGACTGTCGAGCAACTGACTGCCAGTGACGGCAACGCGGGACTGGCAGTGCTTTTTGTAGCGCAGAGAAGGTTGAACGCTTGAGAAGGCGGGTGATGGATGGTCACCCATCTATGGATCGACCTGGGCAGGCGTGGTATAGCTTTGAGGTTCCATCCGTGTGGATGGGATTGTTTGGCCATGAACTCCTCCTCAGTTAGATTTCAATGAATTCAAACGTAATGCTGGCTTAACAGTAGAAGCAACGGTTACAGTAATGGGGAACTGGGCGAAATAATCACAACGAAAGGACTGATCGCCCGTCTGGTGTCTGCCGGCGTCCCCGAAGATAAATAGAATAGAATAGAACGGCAGTAGAGCAATGAGTATCCAACTGTTTGAAGCTTGAAACTAGCACTAGCATAATAATCGTGGCGTATTGATGTACCTACAGCATGGATGTGACGAGTTGAGCTCCGAAGAGCAAACCGTACATCGGTCTAATAAGATTGTGATTAGTCATCATACTATATCACGGCAAATCTTATTCATCCACCCAACTGAAAGACTAGGTAGGTACTAAGATGTCAAGCGTTGAAGGATGCATGAAACATAGTTTTTATAGTGTTTTGGGCAAAAAGCCTTAATGTGACTTGTAAAATTCACAGAACAGATTTAATTGTGAGCATAATATCACAAATGTAAAGTCATTAATGTCATAGCATAGTGTGATACAATATTAGATTGGTCATGAAAACAACCAATGTTCATTGTTTCTTAAGACTAAATAGCTGAACCATTGAGAACTTGAAACTCAATATTAACAAAGCTTGATTATTGAAGCAGTTTCATTAAAGTCTGTAATGTAGAGACGAGTCGATTACTCTAAGCTTTCATAACACAGGATAAGCAACATGAGTGCCGAATTTAAGAGAGCCATTGTTAGTGCTTTATGCTGAATCGCACTTGACTTCGTCATTGTTTACGTCGAAGACACTTTCCATCAGGTGAGATAGTGGTCAAACGCGAACCTATCAATAATAAAAAAAAAAAAAAAAAAAAAAGACGCCGAGTTGCTGTCGGCATCGATAGAGCAAGGTTTAGACCTAAACATTGTTATCGACGTACTCACTAGTCATCAATTTCCGAAGGCACGGTTGGCGCAGTGGTTGGGCGATTGACTGCTGTGCTGCGTGTCGCGGGTTCGAACCCCGCAGGGAGCAAATATTTGTATGGCCTACAGATAGTTGTTCTGGAACTGGGTGGGTAGAAGTTACCAGCTAAGATGGCTTAGTTGGTTTTCAATTGGTGATTTTGTTTTGATCAATAATGAAAGGCAATAATCAAATGAAATCTTCTTCTTAGCGTGTCGATGGCGGTCTGAATTGTGTTGGCCTGGAACTGAGCTACTATATAGTTTGGCGCTTTTGGTAGTGTGCATCGGTCCCTATTGTGAACAAACAATAAGACATGCAGGATACAATATTAAGTGCCCCATTTGTGGAACAGCAATTTAATTAAACTCCATGGCAGAGTAATTATTCAGGTTTTCCTTGCTGCGACCAGCCTGGGGCCGGAGTCTATTTAAAGGCTTCCAGGTGGGAGATTAGCAGACGGTGAAACGAATGGGTTAGGCAAGGAGCTAGTTAGCTACCTTTCCGCAACTTTAATCTTTAGAAGTTTAGACTATTCAACAGTGAGTGAGGTGGTGAATGACACTCCTCAGAAAACTGTTTCGTGCCTTTGCGATACAAGGGTGTTTAAGTGTAAAGGGTGTCGTGTGACTGAAACCATTTCGGCTCTTTTGCGAGAGCTTGCCACTGTACTGTGAGCTTCTGACGGCGCTATTCCTGCCAGTGGGTACATCATCTGTACCGAAGCCGGTTTAGAGCACACAACTTTGAAGAGATTAGTCGCCGTAAGAGACTAGTCGCCGAAAGATACTATAGTCGCCATAAGAGACAAGCAAGTTCGCATCTTCTGCTTGATGATAATGCAGTACTGTTTTAACTATTTTATTATTACAGTTACTGACAGTCAATGATCTGTCCAGATAAACTTAAAGATACTTTGAGAGTACCTAACTGTGCGGGATAGACACTCCACCCCAGACAATGTTAGGTCTGGGTCCAGCTTCTTGTTTCGAAGGGGAATAATGCAAGATTTGCTATGGCTAGGTTAGAGTGAATTAGCAATGAAATATGTGGCTTATTCACTAAGAACATTATTAACAAAGCGGATCTCAATCTCCTCAACCTAAAGCTGTAGCTTGGGAGTTCAAACTAATTTCACTTTTTAGTTTATTTTTCTAAATTTTCAAATTGGCGAAAGAAAGATGTGGGTTCTGTAAATACATAGTTTGAACAAAATAAAAACACCAGGTAGTAAGTATATTATTTTAATCGTGTAATAAAATATATTTTGCAATAAAACACAAAATAACATTAATTGGTCATGTACAAAGTCTTAACAAAATTGTAAATAGTAAGTGAAATTGGCTATCTTTGTAACGACTAGGTAATTGTTTTACCAGATGGCCTTGTCAATTGGCACATTTTCCGTATTCGTAATAAGACTAGCACAGAATTAACATGGATAATCAAAAATGGAACCTGAACAAACAATACATAATGCGTTCAAAAAACCGAAAGGTACTTTTTAATTAATCTTCTGCATTCCGTTACATATATCCATTAAGTTCTCCTATTTCATATTTCTCTTACTTCTCTCCTTTCTGTACTCTAATTTCTGTTTTCCACGACATCGCCGTCATGGTGTGTAGTTTTCTTACTTCTATTAATTTCTTCTTTTCAAACGTTTTGTACAGCCGCGGCCGCATCTTTCTCCTTATTTGTCATCATACATTGTGCTTCACCTGTATTATTAACGAATCTGAACTCGCCGCTGCTGCTTTCCAGCATGATGGCTGTACTCCTCACCAGCAGAGTGTAGTAGACTTGCACCACTGGGAAAAATACATCTGTGGTTATCGACTAATAAACTTGGTTAGCACAAATCTGTCAAAAATGAGAATCAGAATATTATTAGTTTCTCTTGTTTATCTCAACGTGAGTGAGGATAACGATATCATCATCGGCCTATAATGTTCCCACTGCAGGGACTCGGACCTCCTCTCTAGGAGAGGGATGGGCTATAATTCACCACGCAGGCCCAGTGCGGGTTGGTAGATCAGAAATCACATTTCATGTCTTCGAAATTTTTGGTTCTAAGATATGCCGGTTTCCTCACGATGTTTTTCTTTACCGTTTTGAGAACAACAGTGATGAAATAAATTACACCAAGTAATGCGCCTGCCTGGGTGCGAACCCACGACTTACTGTTCGTAAGTTGGGGCCGCCACCACTGGGCGCCAGTGGGTAAAGCCCCAGCGGCAAGTACTTAGCTTTACTTTTATTGAGTGACTCTGTGGAAAGAAGACCTGTCGTTTGAAGAACGGCTTGTCCTTATCTTTTTTTATAAATGTAGTTTCTCCATTTCACGTACTTTAATTGCCTAATAGAGCACTAAATACTATCATCGTTGGAACGGATTTTACGAGACACCCCTCGATAGATAAGTAGAAACATTGGAACAAATATGTTTAAAGTGTGTGCCTAACCTGTTGTAATAAAAAATGAGATAGAGAGATTTCAGTGTGTTGAAATTAATCACTATCACAGATCTATCACTACATATTATAAAACAAAGTCCTCCGCCTCGTCTGACTGTCTGTCTGTATATCTGTTCGCGATAAACTCAAAAACTGCTGCACCGATTTTCATGCTGTTTATACCAATGGATAGAGTGATTCTCGAGGAAGGTTTTGGTGCACTTTTTTTTTTCGGGCGAAGGCGCGGTCATCAGCTAGTGTATGATAATAAGATCAAAAATAATACTCACACAAAGCAATAAAATAAGAAGCAAAGATTAGCGAAAACATCGTCGATTCGCTAGAGTGCCATCTTATTATAGCCATTCCGATTGCCCCCACAATCAGCAGTACCGTCACTATCAACACCGCGATGTTGTAGACAAAGTATCCTCTGATCACCTTCGCGTTTTTCTGGTAAAGAAACAGATTTATTAAATATAGGGAATATAATATCATAGAAATAAACGTAGCAAGCGGCTCGACGGTAACGTCGCTCGTCGTAGATAAGTCCTGAACTAGCCCTGGAGGCAAGCAGACGGTCCCTTCAAGTTCCACACTACTTAGGTACTAATGATTGTGTTGTTTTAATCTAAACCCCAAAGTCTCACAAGTGCTTCTACTGAACACCATTATTTGTATTTCCACATGCTTCTAAATTAGTTTACGGCTTGACTCCCATCTCAAGTGTAGAATGCACGTTAAGCCGTAGATAGATACTGACCATGGAGTTACTTGTCCATTCGTCTCCATAGAGAACTACGCTTTGGGGTGGACAACTACAGTATACTTTCACAAGTTATTATGCTTTGTAACTGGGACTGAAGCTTTTTTTGTTAGATTGTAGGTATTTATTTCGACAGTTCAAAAGTGAGTAGGTAGGTACTTGAAATAGATGCTTTGATTTTTTAATTTTGATACTGGTTGTAATTCTTAGACCTTTGACGTCACTTGTCACCAAGGTGTAGTATGTTGCCCTTGTTGATTTTGGCTCTATTCGCCTACTTCCACAAGTTAACTGGAAGCCGACCCCAATATTTTGGGAAAAAGCTAGACAAATGTTATAGGCCTGCTTTCGTGCCTTTCACTGCTGTGACGTCGATAAAAGAAAGTCGATAAAGATAAATACCATAGAAAGGATACATGTCAACACCTGCGTTATCGTGTAGACTTTAGCAATCAAATAATATAAGTAAACTAAGTCTCGTAGGTCTTGTGATCGTTATTGGGGCGCGACTGTTGGGCATGAAGTCCTCAGTTCAAAACCCGATAACTGTTATTCGGTTTTCCTTCAGGAATTTCTGAGTAGCAGTCACGGAGCCTGGACTTGTACCCTCTATTGCAAGGACCAACATAACTGGCAAAATGTGGGTGTAATATTAATGAGTAAGCTTACACCTGTGCCTAACCCTTCTGGAGTTATAGGCAATGATGGTATAGTCCCCGACACGTAACTTGGCAAGAGTCATTAGTTGCGCAAAAGTCATTTTTTAGGTCTTTTAAATTTTGATTTTCATAAACAATGTTATTTTATAGAAAGATTAGCTTTTTAGTATAAAGATACGCCATGTTCATACTGAATGGCGTTCAGATATCGTTGCGTTCTACGACAGGGATAGATAATACGGAACGTTTAAGATAAAAAGAGATAGCTAGTTACTAAACTGCACCAATAGGGGATCGGACTGGGTCAAAATAATATGATTCTGATTAGTCCGTAAGTTAGATTATCGAAAAATATTGAATACGTGTTTTTTGTTTTAGCAAATCAATAAAAAATGACGAAGATAAAACGCGTCAAAGATCTTGGAGTGGGGCTTGAAACGTCACTTGTGTCGTTAAAATGTACTATCATATGACGTCACACGAGTTTTCGAAGCACTGTATCGTCTTCATTTTAAGTTTACGTGAAAAAAGAAAAAATACGTGTCCAATAATTTTTAGAAATCTATCTGACGGACTAATTAGTTTTTTTTTGTCCGATCCCCTATTGTCGTAGTTTGTCCTCAACAATTTGTGCGTGCTAATGCGATATCTACCTCTTTTTATTTATATTAACATTGCTTTTAAATGCATATTTTTATTTATAACACCTATTATTATGTCACAAAGTCTTCACCTTTCTTTAAATTCATTAATAAAAATAAATTATGTCAATAACTACAGAATAATGACAAGCAATAAAAGTGACCACTTTTTAAACTTTGCCAAGTTACGTGTCGGGAGCTTTAATGGTATGTTGTATGTGTGGAGATATATCTCACATTCTCACCTGATGACCAGCGACGACAAACACAATAGCCGCTATGAAGTCCGTCAGGAATAGAAAAAAGACGAGGAGAATCAAACCGCAAAATAGCAGTACCATGGGGATATATGACTTATTGCCTGCATACAAACTGAATATTAACGAAGTTAATATAAAATACGCTAGCATGAGTGTAATTATCGCGTTTGCAACCTGAAACAAAAAAAAGGCGAGTTAAAGCTGTTTCCCGCGACATGCGTCCGTGTAAGTAATTTTTTAAACAAATAGGTAGGTACATAAATGAAACTAAACCGTCTGTTTGTTTCAAAATAACAGTTTCTTCTTACTGAATAGGTACAATGTGGGAGTATGTATCCTACGGTATGTAGGTATAGGTACTTACTTAAAACATTTTTTTAATTGTGTAGGTATGTTCCAGCTAATCTCCGAAATGGCCGAACCGATATTTTTATAATCATTCCAGACGTGAACGAAGGTCAAGGGCTACTATAAAAATATTAAATCTGAATGGAATTTAGGGTTTTATTTTTTTGAATGGAACCACAATTCTTTTTCTTAAATAAAAGTGGGCTAGGCTAAATTACTCTTTAGATCAGCCAAAATCGTAAAAATACCGCTAAAATTAAATTGAGATTATAATAAACATTATAATTATAAACGTTAATAGTACCTATACCTACCTACTTAACTAAAAGTTGGTGGGTAAATTGAAACGAGTTTTTAATCTAAAATACGGTTATCCTATTTTAATTAATTTTTTTCGTCAAGCACAATTAGGTAATTAATTTGATAACGTTTTATCTATGTGCGGAACGAGTATTTTCAATTTTAAAATCGTTCAAGTTGACATTATGTTTTGTAGGATAGTCCTTATTCTATAATTATAATAATATACAGTAATATACAGTCTATAATTATATACAACGAGTAATTCATACACGCGGCGTTTGATCGGTCATTAACCCATTACTTTAGGCTTCGTACAGTCGAACAAGCTAATAAGTATACAGGTAGAGTTTTTTTATAATTCTAGTACACACGGCTACACATCAAGCTATACAAAACCAGTATAATCTGATCGTTTATTGTGCGAAAAGATCTAGTAAAGTGAGGCCAAGATTAACTGGTTTTGTATAGCTTGATGTGTAGCCGTGTGTACACTGAAAATATTGATTCCAATTTTGTTTTATAAAGCGTTTCGCATTAGGCGACTGAAGATGTCAAACGTTGTATCGTTTGGCATCGAGTCTCTAAATGTGTCTGTATAATCTTAAAAGTAAATGCAAGTTAACTGACTGTATACTTATTAGCTTGTTCGACTGTACTATCTAGTGAATTTCAAGGCACCATTATTTTTTACTGTAGGTATTAAGATGACCAAACACTTACGATTTTAAAATAGGCAAATCCAAGCAAGCCACCCCGAAGCGGCAAACAGAAACAACATTTCTTAAACTCTGGCAGTATGACATCATCGCTTGACATCTTGATCTTCGATACTGTGTTTGTCTAAGACACACAAAACACTGAAAGCACTAAGACTTGTCAAGAAGTCTTTACTGTTCTCACTAATTTCTGAAAAAGGAACCACAAAGAAAGTAATAAGTAACCGAATCCAAATGACAATAAAAATAATCAACCTTTAGTCTAGGACCCTAGACACAACAGCTAATGATAGCATTGCTTCTAAGTATTATAAATGTAAATTCCACCCACTTTTATAGTAACGTCCCTATCCCTGAAACTCCAAGATAGTAACTGACTACGCACAATACGCACGAGCAATAAATATGTTAGAGCCTGGAACTATGCCAAATAATTCTTACAATTTGGTGATAATAACAAACAATGTTTATATAAACTTAACCTAACCTAAACCTAATCTAACATACGCTGAGATAACTACTGATTACGCACAATATACACGAGTACCTACATGACTAGTTAAAATAGGAAGCGTGATAGAAATAAATAAGCGAACGCTTACTATAAACATTGAAAATGTATTCACAGCTATCATAAAATTAGAAGATAAGATAAAGATACTAACACAAGTAGAAAGAAAATCAATAAGAGAGCAAAGAAAAACGAAGGACACTGATTTTATTTACTAACACTAGATAATACGCGAATAGCTAGAACTATGCATTCATACGAAAGAAAGTATGGAACGTAAACGTCAAAGACACAACAGGCGTGCGCTCTGTGTCAAGGCTAGTTTTCGACTGGCGCCACGCCATCCATCCATATTCCATAGAGTAAAGTAATAATATGACTGGCGCCCACATGGCGAGGGGGGGCCCTTCGGGTGGGACCACCCATATTTACTAAAGATGTTTATTTGGATCAGGAAGCACACCCGAAACAGGACACCAGTGGTCAAATAAAATGAATAGAACAAAAAAAAATTGAAGAGGTGTTTCTTTCTAGATTGTCTTCCATTAGGTTTAAAGACGAGTGGAAGGCAAAGGACTCAAACAGTTTAGTTTAAGTTTAATTATTATCCATTAGTAGCGTTTAACTGTCCTTGACTCGTCGCATTCCTAGCTCATCCTCATTTGAATAATTTGGATCAAATGTGGTTGGCCAAGGTCGCTCTCCAAAAATAACTGCTGGCTCATTGTGTTGTTTTATGAACGGGCGTGTCTCGCAAAAACATTGTGGTAGGTAGGTACTTTCAACTAAACAAGTTCGCAGATGAAGTTCATTAATTAAATTAATGTGAATTTTGAAGATATTCGAATATCTTCAAAATCCATGCTTATTTTCAATGGGTACCACAAAGGTAAGTAAGTCTATAGTAATAATATTACTCTTTATTTTGTTCCGGTTCTGATATTTCATGTAATTGTTGATCAAAATATATGGGTGTTTCGTCGTTTCGCACCACGAGTGGTTCGGACCGCGGCTAACTGTTGTAAACTGTACCTTCATTTCTTTTTATTTTTCCATAAAATACTACTGAAAAATTCTATTTAAATAAAAAAAAAAGAAAATAAAGAGAGATCTATTTAAATAAAAAGAGAAGTCCTGACTGACATTGTGCGTAGTCAGTCAGGACTTCTCTTTTTATTTAAATAGATAGATAAATTCTTTTTATTTATATAGATAGATAAAAAAATATATATCCGACTGCGCATTAATTGCAACCAAAATAAGGGGCAGGAATTTTGTTGTAAAAGCCGCTACGGCCGCTACTATTATTTTTGTTTACGGGAAACCACTTTGGTGGGTTATATTCATAAACACTGATCATTATCATCTTTCTGCCCTTGTACCGTATTACTAGGGGTCGTTATGTTTCAGCCATGTTTTTTACAGATCTCTAGTCGACAAAGTTAGTTGTGTACAAGCACAACACTTTATTGTATTGCCCCAAATCTTCGCCAGCTAGAGACGGAACGATGCCACAATTTGTCTATCTCTCTCTTTCTATCATACTTCCGATAGGTGCCGTTACATTTTTATGGAAAGGACTCTATAAGAAAACGTTGCCGCGTTGGTGACTACCGTTATGTTCATCATTCGCGTGATGTTTTTAAATGATTATCAAATTAACAAGAACACTAAAATTGTCTCTCTTCTCCTCCTAAAATTATGAAATTAGAACGTTTGCCTAGAAATACCAACAATAAAATGGAAAACAAAAACAACCATCTCATTACTTAATTATTATTAAAAAGGGAAAACCGTATTCTGGCGTTTCGTTGTTGTCGGCAATTAAGATCACCGGACATGTTTACCGCTTATCTTTCTCGCAACTCATCAACAATAATATTATTGTAAATTTTACGCTGACTATAGCTTCCTACTTGGAAATATTTTGATATTAAAGAGCTTTAGTCACTGGTTTTTTGAAAAACAAGGTGATTGATAAAATTTACATACATATGTTGTGAATACAAGAGAACCACACGTGACACCCTTTAGTACCCTACATTGTTCACACTAATAAAATTCATAATCTAGTAACTCAAATATGGCCAATACCGGAGTAGAAAAGAGCCATAGCTGATAATTATAAGATTAAAGCAGTAGCTGTATTTGTTGATGAGTCATTTAATCTAATAAATAAAGAGAGAAGTCCTGACTGACTGACTGACTGACTCATCAACGCCCAGCCCAAACCCTTGGACCTAGAAAGCTGAAATTTTGCACAGAGGTTCCCTTTATAATGTAGACAAGGAATAAGGAAGGATTTTTCGAAATTCAACCCCTAAGGGAGTTAAATAGGGGATGAAAGTTTGTATGGAAAATCGTCATTTTCACGCGGGCGAAGCCGCTGGCAAAAGCTAGTATAAAATATAATAAATAGCAGCAGGAATGTCAGTGTGAACTTCATTAACTGTTTGAATGATAAGTAGGTACATTTTTGGTTCAGTCGTGTGAGTGATTCCTAGTAGAGGCACACAATGAAGAAGGATAATTGTTCTTAGATAAACATAAAACGATCACTCCTGCAATCCCTTAGTGCTTGGCCAGACTGCAAACGCGGGCGCGGGGCGGGCGCGGCGCGACAAACTTAAACGTATGGAACTTCCTTTGAGTGTCCGTAGTGGGCACGCGGGCGCGGGAAGCGGCGCGGGCTACTTTCCGCGGGGAGCGCGCGGGCAACTCGTGCCATAGCTCGTTCATACAAGTGGCCGCAGTGAGTGCGCGGGGCGGCAAGCGATAAATCGCGCGGGAGCGGCGTATCTCAAACTTTAGTCTGCGCCTGATAACCAGATAAATTGGATTTATTTATTTAGCTTTAACTTTTATAAGTTAAAGCTTAAGAAATTAATTCAATTATTTATAGAAGTATCCAATTAATTAAAATAACCGAATTTTAAAATTCTTACCAAAAAAAATCTTTTTTGGATTTTGCACTCATACCACAGAGATTGGACCTAATGCTGTGTGCAATTTTGAAATGATGTAATCTCGAATGAATAACTTTTCAATAGGTGGAATGCTTCGGCGAAAGTTGTTATTTTTTTTTAAATATAATTTTCTATATTATTTTGTAATATGTAGTCAAACGTATCCATTGACATTCTTGTATATTCAAAAAACTTTCCTTCATTCCAAAAATTCTCCTTCATTTTCTCTGGTTAAATTAATTTTATTAACTCCATTTTTCACTTTTAGCATTTGCCATTTAAAGTAAGAATTTTCCAATAAAAACAAGTCTTCGTCATCCATATTATATTTTGACAAACACTGGACGAACAGTTGAACGCGACAACGCTCGGAACGAAATCGCGGTCCAGTGCGGACAGGCAAATCGCGCGCGTTCCCGCACCCGCGCCGCTCCCCGCGCCGCGCTGCCAGTCTGGCCAAGCACTTAAGTGTGAGGCAAATGTGTACAATAATAATGTGTCCCATATTTCCTATTGCCATTAACTGGTCAAAAACCAGACACCTTGGCTACTACTGAGAAATTCGTGATGGTAAAATCCAATAACAATTTGCTTGACCAGGGAATCGGACGCGGGTCCTCAGACACGGTTTCACGAGTCACCACAGCACAACTGAGTAACGGGGTTTGATAACTGTTTGGAATTATATATTTTTCAAATGTACTATGTATATTCATAATATTACAACGAGGTACCATCGCGTACAATAATGCATGGGAAGTTCAGAAAAAATACCGTGTGAAGCAAGAAATGACGCCACCTGGCGTAAATAAGTACTCGATTAGCAACATTGATTATATTGTTGATGCTACACTAACTAGAGGGCGCTCACACTGTATAAAATGTTCATGTAGTTTCTTTTTCTGTATTTTACATTCAAATAATTTATAATCAATTATTTCTATTATATAAATTTATTCCTAACTACCTACTATGTTTGTTTAAATTGAATATTATTATCATTTTATAACTAGGTATCTGATTTTAATTATCTATGTTTTAGTTTTCAAACTTGAGGGTAGGTCGAATATGAATTCATAAATAAATTTGTAGGTAGTAGAAATAATTAGATTGAAGATTTAGATGAGTTAAGACTAAGCTCAATTGATTGTTCGTTATGTTTGTTTCGATTACCTCATTCGAGTGTGTTTAGCTCAGTTTTATTTTAATTTAGGTGAATTAACTTATTTCATCAAAATGAGTACGCGTTGTAATATTGTTTTCTTTACAAGAGCTCAAATAACTGATTTGCAAAATCAAGGCAAAAACTTATCGACACTCGAAACTTGTCGACTTATCTTATTGTTAACGTAACGTAACGTAAGTTTAGATTTCAAAATTTTTATGAGAAAAAAAAAATGTTTTACTTACGTCTATACTACTTAATAAATAATCATTATTGCGTGTTATTATATTTCTGTTATAATTATACTTCGTATCTCTCCCGAAGATGATTACAGTTTACATGCAGCAGTACGAGAGTTGATGCTGTCCTTATCACACTTTTTAGAGAATTTATTTTTAAATAAATTAAAAAATAGGATAAAAAGTAGTGTATTGACTATTTCCCCCACTGTAGTGCAAGCCGCCATTGCGCTGCAACGACAATCCTTGACTCATTACGTGATTTCGTGTTGTCCGACTCACACAAAACTTTGTTTCGTCCGGAAATAAGTAATTTCGTTACACGATGGAAAAAATAAAGCGATCTTGTCGGGACGATAGTGACAGTGTCGAAAATTTACTAACAAAAGTGGAAAAAACGAAGAAGAATCTCCTCATCGTCATCGGAAAGTGAACCAGCGGTATCTCCTTCGCATTCTCTGTCGGAGGTTTTAACTATTTAGTGATCTAGAACCACAACGTAAGTAAATGGAGAAATACCCACAAATGTTGATTTAATTTCCCGCCTTTAAGATTGTTCTCAAAAAATAAATTCATTGTGTTATGCCGACGTTTATCGTGTGTGCATTGTATGTATGACCATTATGTGTCTAACTACCTACCAATTTTAATATCCCGACGTATTTATATCGTGTGTGGATGCCTAATGCCAAGTTGCAAGTGCCTTATTATGATTTTATTCTTTGTGTTACGACGACGTCTATCGTGTGTGGATACTATGGCCGCCGAATGTGTTGATACCTGCACCCACCAACTTATATATCCCGACGTATATCGTGTGTGGATGCATGCCAAAGTTACAAATGCCATAAAATGATTTTATTCATTGTGATATCCCGACGTTTATCGTGTGTGGATACTATGGCCGCCGAATGTGTTGATACCGGCACCCACCAACTAATATATCCCGACGTATATCGTGTGTGGATACTATGGCTGCCGAATGTGGTGATACCTGCACCCACCAACTTATATATCCCTACGTATATCGTGTGTGGATGCATGCCAAAGTTACAAATGCCATAAAATGATTTTATTCATTGTGATATCCCGACGTATATCGTGTGTGGATACTATGGCCGCCGAATGTGTTGATACCGGCACCCACCAACTTATATATCCCGACGTATATCGTGTGTGGATACTATGGCTGCCGAATGTGGTGATACCTGCACCCACCAACTTATATATCCCTACGTATATCGTGTGTGGATACATGCCAAAGGTACAAATGACATAAAATGATTTTATTCATTGTGATATCCCGACGTTTATCGTGTGTGGATACTATGGCCGCCGAATGTGTTGATACCGGCACCCACCAACTTAAATATCCCGACGTATATCGTGTGTGGATACTATGGCCAGGGCTGGGCAAAATACATGCTCTGCTTTAATTGAAATACAAATTACAAAATACAGTATCGCAAGTAATTAAATTACAAAATACAAATTACATTTAAGTAAAGTATTTGAAATATAAAATACAAAATACAGTATTTTAGCAATTTTTAATTGAAATACAAAATACAAATTACAAATACTTTTTCAAAAAAAAAATAACCGCCTTCAAAAACCATCAGAAAAAAGTGTAAAGTAACTTTCTTTCGGAAGTCGGTGGCAAAAATGAATTAAAAACAAAATAACCAACTTAAAAGTTTTGATTTTAACATTTTTTGTTCAAAAATTTAACCCAAAATCTTGCCAACAACCAAATTTTTTTACACGTGCAAAACTCATGCAAAACTAAACCGTTATGACTTGCCATCTTAGCTTGACAAGTTGACATTGACAATTCAACGTACCTACATTTTTTGCGTTTTGTTAGCCAATTTTGACGTACAGTCATATCGTTCAGTATAAAACAGGTGCAGTGTTGCTAGCTCTAATAACTGCTTTACCATCATTGCACTCTCGCCTCGCACTCACACTCACGATCGCTAAATGAAGGTATAAATGTATTTTTGTTAAAATGTATTTTGAAGCCTCAAGTATTTGAAATACTAATTACAAAATACTTCGTCGTCAGGTATTTGAAATACGAATTACAAATTACATTTTAAGGAAGTAATTGAAATACAAATACAAAATACGTATTTGTATTTCAATTACGTATTTTAATTACAAGTAATTCAAATACTGCCCAGCCCTGACTATGGCTGCCGAATGTGGTGATACCTGCACCCACCAACTTATATATCCCTACGTATATCGTGTGTGGATGCATGCCAAAGTTACAAATGCCATAAAATGATTTTATTCATTGTGATATCCCGACGTTTATCGTGTGTGGATACTATGGCCGCCGATTGTGTTGATACCTGCACCCACCAACTTATATATACCGACGCAAAGCGTGTGTGGATAAAGTTAAGTACCTACCTACCTACCTATTTATGGCGGGTGACTTATGATTATATTTTACTCCTTGGTAGTTGAGATCCCAAATAATGAGGCACCATAAGAAGGAAAATAAACGGTTGGTGAAAATCCTGATGAACTAGACCCGGATATTTTACAATTGTTGTTGGGCTCAGACCCTACACTTAATAAAGCATTTGGAGACAATTCAATCAGCAGCGCAATCTGTCGAGTACTACGTATCGTCTAAGCGGTCCTTTAAACGCATGGGGGGTGCCGCGTGCGGGCACCAGGCGCCGAGTCGCGAGCCGCCTCCATCGCCGCGGGATCACCGCCGCCGCCGCACCGCGCACAGACGGCCACGCGTGCACGGGTGGCCCACCACGCAGCCTGACGCCGTTAATCACCTCGGCACAGGTAGACAACAATATTCCAATAGCTGGCTGGTTACAGCATTACTTTAATGAATACATACTCATTACAAAGGATAAAACTATCCTTTCTTGAATTAAAGGATATAAAATACCTTTTATTTGTGAACCACATCAGCCTGACATACCAAAAAGGTTATTCATGGTCACAGAAAATAACATAATTGATAATTGTAATTCTGAGCTATAATCAGGTTTTATTTCTCAATGACTAGCTGTTGCCAGCGGCTTCGCCACCTACAACTCAAAAATTATCCCACGGGAAGATAAAATCGGGATTAAAACTATCTTATGTGTTAACTCAGTTTATAAACTATCTGTGTACCAAATTTTATCGAAATGCATTCAGTAATTGTTTGCGTGAGGAAGTAACAAACACACTTGCAAACTTTCGCCTTTATAATATTAGTGTGATAGTGTGATGTATTTCACCTTCACCTTTATTTACAGTACCTAAGCTTAACGGGAAACATTTTCTTAATTTAAAAGGATTAACTAAATCCGTTCATGTTGACCACTTTAAAATGGAAGACTACCGCACAGTTATAAATCAAAAGTGTTTTATGGCAAATATAGACTTAAAAGACGCGTATATTTTTTGGTTACAGTTGCCCAAAGCGAGATTATTTAGGTACCTAAGTCTTACTTGGAACTTAAAAAGATTTACCTACTAATCAATTATTTGAGCTTAACGTTAAGCTTAACGTTTTACCGCTTGGACTCTGCACCGCACCCGTACCCTACAAAGTATTATAATATCTGTGCCTACGTATTCACTAAATTAACAAAAACCTGTACTGAATTATTTACGTTCACTGGGGTATTTATCAGTAAACTACCTATAATATGATTTTTTATGCATCGGTTAACCTGTCATAATAACGTCGAAGCGACAAAAGAATTATTATAAAGATTAGGATTTTTAATCAACACTGACAAAAGTAAAATTTACCCAAGTAAAAAGTGCTTGTTCTGTGCAAGCAACATGCCCAAAACATTACCGAAAAGGGAACCTGATAGACTTATAGGTCTGTTAACATCAGCATGTTCCGCCATTCAATACGGCTGGGTATACACAAAGGTTCTAGGAAGAGCAAAATCTCTGGCACTAAACTATTCTAATAATTACAATAAACATATTTGAGTTACTGGCAACTTTTTATGGTCTGAAAATCTTTACTTCACACAATGGTGATACTCAGAACAAACAATACTATAGCAATTGCTAATATAGATCATACAGAATCGGAATAGCAGATTACGCATTTAATAAAGTAACACTTTCACTCGGTATTCCACAGTTCGACTTATTTGAAAATACCCAGAATCATAAATGTTACAGATGTACTTCCTGAAAATTGGATCCAAATTCCGAAATTATTGTTATTATTTATTGTTGTTGGAGGAGCTCGTGGCTTAATAAGAACTGCCACTCGGGTCGATCTTTAGGTAAAGCTGTGCTTGCCTAGGTCGGTCTGTGGATGGGTGACCGCCCGACATACCGAGTTTCCTCCGTGCCTCGGAAAGCACGTTAAGCTGTTGGTCCCGGCTGCCATAATATAGATCTTTGACAGTCGTTACAGGTAGTCAGTGACCTGAAATTCTGACATCCAGTCTTACCAAAGGGTATCGTATTACCTAGTATTAACTGGGTTGTGGAGGTCAGATAGGCAGTCGCTCCATGTAAAATACTGGTATTCAGCTGCATCCGGTTAGACTGGAAGCCGACCCCAATATAGTTGGGAAAAGGCTAGGCAGATGATATTTATTGTTGATTAGTATATTTTTTATGCTTTTACTCCTTTTAGTCTTATCTCAAAAGTTTTCATAAAATTAAAAATGACAAGCAGAAGGGATTATAGTACTACCATATTGACCAATACAGCCTTTGCACCCAGTGCGGTTAAAATTACATAATTCGAAAGTACTTTATTTTAATCCTGACAAAAATCTAATGTGTTTTACTTTCAAGGGGGAGTATCCTCTCCACTCGGATCTTACTCTGATGGCAGGGAATTTATCCGGCAGTCACTATTAATGCGCGGAACCCAAAGCATCTCTCAATATATTGATGGCCTCTCTCTCCATAAACGCGCTGAAGCAATATAATACTGCACTAAACTCATATAGTGGCTATATTGTAATGGTAAAGGTTTAGATTACTGTGATTCCCACACTATTCAATTAATAGAATTCTTGACTTAGCTAGTTAATTCGGGTGTTACAGCACACTTAATAGTTCTGCAAAATCAATATTGTTAGGTCAGGAAATTTAAAAAGGTTTTTCAAAGAGGTCTAATTGTTTAAACCAAAATTCCACACCTGGAATCACAATCTTGTATTAAGTTATTAAACCAATTTAGTACTTTCCTAATGATTCAATTACACTAAAAGATTTTATTAAAAACTGTAATTCTTTTAGCACTAGCATCTGCACAGAGAAATCAAACTTTAAGCCTAATAAAAATAAAAATATTACTTTTGATTCAGACAAAATTATAATTAAAATCGAAGGTTTAATATAAACCGGCCAGGTACCATTGATTCTGTTGCCATATATTAGAAAAAACCCTAACGTTTGCCCAGCTTTTTAACATTTAAACACTATATAGATAAAACTGTTTGCTTACGTGTTATGTGTCAAGAAGATTCTTTATTTTGAAGTTATAAAACCACATAAGAAAGTGGGTCCTCAAACTTTTTCTCACTGGGTAAAACAAGTTCTAAAAAAAAAAAAAAAAGACACACAGTACAAGACACGCATCTGCGTCTGCTCACAGAGCAGGTGTCAACCTGGAAGTTATTCGAAAGGCCGCAGGCTGGAGTGAATCTTCCCAATTCCCATGTATTCCAAAAATACTATAATAAGAATGTACCTCCCCATAACAAAACTGAATTTGTAGATGCACTCTTTAGATGATTATTACAAACAAATATAATTAGCATTACGTTTCAGTAATTAAAACGTATTAAATAGCATAATATTTTATCGATCGCTTTAATGTCAATTTTTTTTCGATGCTCTAAACATCTGCATGTAAACTGTAATCATCTTCGGGAGAGATACGAAGTATAATTGAGAATCAAACGAACTTACCTAGTGAAGTTTGATATCTAATTATACGAGTGTCTCTACCGAAGATGATTACACTCCCTCCCTCCCTGATAATCCCGAAACCTATCGGATAAATCGAACTCTAAAAAATGAGTCAAGGATTGTCGTTGCAGCGCAATGGCGGCTTGCACTACAGTGGGGGAAATAGTCAATACACTACTTTTTATCCTATTTTTTAATTTATTTAAAAATAAATTCTCTAAAAAGTGTGATAAGGACAGCATCAACTCTCGTACTGCTGCATGTAAACTGTAATCATCTTCGGTCGAGACACTCGTATAATTAGATATCAAACTTCACTAGGTAAGTTCGTTTGATTCTCAATTATTGTTGCAGAGAAAAACAGTTGTTCTATTGGTACGACGATTTGAAGACGAGGGATCTTTGCAACACCATCAAAGAACTAGTAGACCACTGCTCATAAACACATTACAGCGTCAAATCGTGTTATGAGAGTATGAAGAAAATGGATTCCTGCCGATGACCGACTATGCTGCTTTATATGACTCAAGTGTTGACAATGCCCGTCGTGCTCTTATAAGTGAAGAGCTGCATTATAGGAGGCATGTTGTGAAACCCTGGCCCACAGAAAACCATTAAAGGACAAGATTACAGTTCGCTTTGGATCATGTTAACTTTGATTTGAGTAACTTTTAAGTCCAGTGAACACGGACGCTTATGTTTGTGGTGTAGAAATATTACGTGATAAACAAGTGGTTATGTGTGTCCAATATGCTGGTCATATTGCAGTGAACGTGTGGGGATAGATAAGTGTTGCCGATCCAGGATTTATATTTCATAATACTTAAAAATAATATTACTTAACTTTAGTACTTTTTTTTTATATTAACTGGAGACCGGGTTATTATAACTTAATACGACTGACTGTTATTATAACCTATGACTTACGTATTTTTAATAACTAAAAAAAGTCAAACAATTTTTTTTTTTTTACATGACATAAGAACCTTTTCGTATGTTTTTGTGCAATTGTATAGCTGTTATCCTACCTATTTAATTCATTTAATTTAACTTTTCACTTTTGTGATAAAATAATCCGGTCTCCTGTTTGTCTTTGTTGAGGTTACAAAAGCTTCAATCCTCTTTCCGATTTTGGAAACGAATACTTAAGCTATGGCCTCAATAAGAAGTTTTATATAATATAATAATGTTGAACGATAATAAATGTCTGTTTTCTATACATCTAATATATAAAATTCTCGTGTCACAGTTTTCGATGCCAAACTCCTCCGAAACGGCTTGACCGATTTTGATGAAATTTTTTGTGCGTATCGGGTATCTATGAGAATCGGCCAACATCTATTTTTCATCTTTTTTTTTTTTTTCTGAAATTATTTATATGGCAAAACAACGTTTGCCGGGTCAGCTAGTATAATATAAACATATAATAAAACAGTAAAAAAACTGTGTCTGTACATTGAATATATTAAAAAAATAATAATTGAGGGGGGTTTAAAAACAGTAATAGATCACGAATCGAAAAAAAAAAGTCTGTCTGTTTGTCTGTGTGTCTGTTTGTCTGTGTGTCTGTTTGTCTGTTTGTTTGTACACGCTAATCTTCGGAACTACTCGACGGATTTGAATGGTTCTTTTTTAGTTGTATAGATATTAAGTCTGGCCAACATATAGGCTATAATTTATCTTGGAAACTTGAATACCTGATGCAGAACCGCAACAGACCAGCTTAACTATAAGAGATACAAAAATGGTACCATAGCAAAAATTGTTCCACGTGATGAGCATTTTCTGCAAAAGAGAATAAATTCGAAGATCTGGAACACCTGATGTGGAACTCCAAGAGCCCAGCTACACTATAACATATATAGGAATGACGTCTTAGCAAGAATTGTTCAGCCTGATGAGCACTCTCTGTTGTCGTATAAAGTTTGAAGATCTGGAACAGCTGATGTGGAAGTCCAAGAGCCCAGCTACACTATAACATATATAGGAATGACGTCTTAGCAAGAGTTGTTCAGCCTGATAAGCACTCTCTGTTGTCGTATAAAATTTGAAGATCTGGAACAGCTGATGTGGAAATCAAAGCTATCACTAATTTCACTGTCACTCAATCAACGAGACAGTCACTCATCAAAATTTCCACGTGAACGAAGTCGCGGGCATCAGCTAGTTGAATAATAAACTGTAAGAAATAAACCTCTAAAATTTGTGTGTTTTTTTGTTTGTCTCCGTTTATCCCTGTTGCTAACTACTACCTACTAACTCGAATATTATATTTTTGAATGCTATGCGCACTTATTAGCTTAATGAAAACATTCCTTATGGTTTCTTTCGTATTTTTTTTTATCATTTAACTTCTCACATCCAACCTAATACGTGTTTCCTAACTTCTTACTTACCTAACCTATTCCCAAGTCAAAGTTCATTTTTTTCTATATCTCAACAGAATAGTTTACATTTAGTTAAGACTAAGTTATAAGAATCTACCTCCATTTTATTTCACCTACAGGTGACACCGGGTAATCCGGATATTGTCATTGCGGAAAGTAAAAACTTTAAAGGTTTAATTTCTTATTATTATTTAAGTAGGAATTACAAATAAAATTTCTGTGAGGTAGAAACAGAAATAAAACTTATGCCACCTACAAGTGACACTGGGGATTGAAGAGTTTAATATCACAGTTGTGCAGAAACCAAACGCCATCTATTAATTATTTTCGAAAATTTGATTTCTACCTTCACAGAAAAATAGGCCCTAAGGTATCCATGCACTTTTGTGGGCGACTGTACAATATATGGACCTCGATGACGGAAAATGCAAATTAATAACGCCTCATTCATAGTTTATTTTTTTTGTAAAACTTGTCACTTAGTTGAATGCTGGACTGTCTTCAAATGATTTTGTTTTACTAACTACACATAATTATTCCCGGTTTTAATAAAACATGAGGATTCACCACATTCACACAAATAATGTTAAAAATAATGGGTTTTACGGCAAACTTCCCACCCCTTATCATGTTTCCACGTAAAGCGCGCCTCCACGCTCACTAGTATCTCGGGATGCACTAGATAATTACATAAATTCAGTATAAATATTTGTGTAATTTTCGTCATTTGTCAGTTTATCTGAATCAACGCTAGCATTAACAAGTTCACAATCCGCGAAGCAGACACAAAAGTAATCGCTGACCATTTTATATTTGAAGTTTTTACGGTCCTTGAAGTTTAAACTCAATGTTTTAGTATTAGTAAAATTGATTGCAATATTCAGTTTAAGACTAAATTGAAGAAATTGAAAGTGTTTGCTTTGTAAATTAAAAAAGTAAAAAAAAATAAAAAGTGATTTCAGTGCGATCTAAAAAAATACTTACTCGTAACTGCCCGATTAACAATGATCAAAATAAAAGGAGAAATTCCTGTATTCAGAAGATGTTGCATCTGTGTACCGCTTAGATATGGTTTGCTCGCGTGGGGCTATTTCAAAATGGTGAGTTTATTAGCTGTTAATCTAAAGAGGTTACACGTATAGTCAAAGTTATTAAATAGAAAAGAATTTAAATGAAGCATGAACACACTGCTCTCTCAAAACGGTGAAGGATAACATCGTGAGGAAACCGGCATAGGTCCTAGAACCAAAAATTGGAAGTCGATTGGCTTATACATGTATAAGCCAACCCACGCTGGGCCCGCGTGGTGGATTCTAGCCCATTCCTACTCATATGGAGGAGGTATGTGTCCCAGCAGTGGGAACATTTTAGGCTGATTTAACAACCGTCAAAGAAAGCAAAGCTTTCGCGTTTTTTAAATAATTACTTTTACTCAACTAATCACTTTGACTTATTTACCTATCTATAGATAAGAGTATTAGATTTGATGGTTTTCCGACTTTTACCCGAATAGCCATTTTTGCCGAATCATACTTATTTATGATGGGGTGATGAGTGAAGATACGTATGAAAATAGAAGACATGTTGCGTCGATCCTAAATGAATCGGGATAGGAGCATGAGAATGATGACAATGACATTGCCTCCATTAATATTAACACCACCGACGTGTTAACTAACCATACAACTCGTTCTTTTGTTTCAGATTGCAGATGTATTTATTCTCTTGTGGCTGTCATATGCATTCTTAAGTGCTTTATTTATGATTAGTATATATGGAGGGAAACATGCTAGTCGGATGATTACAGATATGATTATATTAACAATTTCAATTACTATATTTGTTGCTGATTTAATAGTGACCATAGTCTTCATCATTGGAGGTCATAAGGTGAGATTTAAATATTTACCCGATACTGATACTGTTAGCCTGCATCATCCCACTCCTGGGCAAAGGCTTCTTTCCATGACTTCCCATTGTTTTGGAAAAAACATGGTCAATAAAGGGCAATGTGGACCACTGATTGTTGGTTTTGTCCGACACGACTGACGATACGAGGTGCGTGACGCCTTCTGGCTTCGTCAGGACTCCAGAAAGTGGCTTGTCCGCCCACTCCTCATTGACTATGCGGTACGGTAGACGTAACCAGTCTAGTTACAGCTTACTTCTTATCTTAAGGAGCAGAGGAGGCAATAGTAGAATGGATCGCCAGTTAGACAGCAACGACTTTTGAAAACTGGCTAACGTAAACTGAATATTGTCGAAACCAAACAACGGGGTTTTGAGAAACACTTAGGAAGAGACCTTTACCCTACTGTAGGATGATGTAAAAAGAATGTAAAAAGAGGCATGTGTTCTAAAGATGAATGCAAAATTCAAAAAGCATAAAACTCAAAGATCATTTGTCTCAATTAACACTACAATAAACCTTTAAATAAAAGATAATAAATATCATTCTGTTGCAGAAAAACGTGCAGCTGATGAGAGTGTTCTACTTCGTTAGTATGGGGATGTGGGTATTGACTCTACTGCTATCTGCAACATCAATAATTCGGACAATAGTGAATCTGGTGAAATACAATGCACCCTATTGGGACATGGTTCTGCTAGCCTCCTGTTTTTTTTTCGTGGTTTTAGGTGAGCATATTTTGTTTGGTATTTTGTTTGAATGAAAAATATGTGTGTACTAACTAAATACGTAGATTCATACCTTGAATTGTCTTTTTAATGACTGTTTTTCTGTGCACCACTTCTTGGACAAGCTTAAACTTAATCAATTAAATTAACCTCCTCCATTCGCTGCGTCACCGTGATCACACAATAACGTGTTGTGAATCTTCCTTCCCTGATGAATCTTCTAAGACTATTGTATTATTTTTCTAGTTGTGCAGAGTTATTTCCTCCTGCTATTAAGAAGTGAGATCATTAAACTGAGGAACAGCAGCGAGTTCAGATTTGTGAACAATGCGGCTGCAGCAGAATGTACCATGACATGTGAAGAAAAGGTACCAGGAGAGGAGATAGTGAAGGAAGTCATAATAAATTAAAAAGGATCAAGAATCACACGACCACTTGCAAAAATGGAAAAGGTTAGGTAGTCATTGTTAGATTGAAAGAAGTAAATAATTATAATAATACACTTAAGTTTATTTAAGTTGATGTTACTGTAGATCACGTATTTTTAATTTAGTTTATGGTTAGGTTAATGTATGTTTGTATTATAAAATAATAAAACAATAATAAATCTGAATGCAAAGGTTTTATTTAAGTCTTCGACGCAGACTCTATCCCGCAGCTAGCCAAAAATTAAGACTGTAGAAAAAAACTTATTACTTTTTAATGAATTAATCACGACTACTACTTACTTACTGAAAAGAAACAAAGATTTCGGAATTTGATTGAAAGTTTAGTTTAGTTTACCTTGAGACAGCCAACTCGAACCAACGTTGATTTTTTTATATCAACGAATTCTGCCGTAGTCTAGCTCTCTTTTTAGTGGTCCGAGCTAGGGTAAAAAAAACTGTCCAAATGAGAGTGGGAGTCGCAGGAAAAGGGCTCTGTAGCACTAAAATACGATATTTTAATGCTCATGCATAGGCGAATTACATTCAACACCAAATCATGAAAAACAAAGTTACTGTTGCAGCTTTGCAAAAAAAGTCCGAGGGCTTAACTTTCTCTCTCACAGACGCCTGGGTCCCAGCAGTGGGAACGTTATGAGTAGTAAAATTAATACATAATTTTAATGCATTTTCTGGAAAGTTCATTAAACTGAATTGTGTTATCTGTGTCCAACTGTCCACCATACCATATGAAAATGAATTAGGTTTTACCAAAAATAAAGTTGCAAGTACATATCTACTTACCTAGCCAGTGATGCAATAAAATTCCCGCTCTTAATTAAGTGTGCAATTGATGCTTAGTAGAGTAAATTAGATAAATAGGAGATAATTAATATAAACAATTGCGTGTTTGAAAATTGTCAGTGTAGCTATAGGTGCCAGAGTGACCAGCACAAAGTATATCTAGGCTCATTACAAATTCTGTAGTTATCTGAAAAGTGTATATTTTCTGTTGTCCATTCTATAATAAAAGTGGTTTACGTGAAATTCAGTTAATTTTATAATACAACGTCACAATGAAAGTTAAAATTCCAGAGTTGGAAAAATGTTGCTTTTGTATACCCCTGCGACTCGGTCTGGTTGTATGGGGTTATTTCAAAATGGTGAGTATTATTAAGATTACTAATAATTCCATCCGTAGTTTGCCGGTCAGTGTCAGGTTGTATATTGATTAAAATATTATTTGCGACCGTTACAAATATGGCTTTACTAAGTTATTTATCTACGGTCTAAAGTTATGTGCTAAGGTAACCACACAATGGGTTTGGGCAAACAGCAGCAAACGACAAAGCGGCTGGCCCTGAAGAAGATGGCGGGGCGATTTCGACTCTTTTCACAAAGATTGGGGAATATCAGCTGGCTAATGTATAAGTGGAAAGAGGAAAAGGAGGTATTTGTCCTGCAGTGGAACACAAATGGCTAATAATAATAAATTAAAATCATTGATACAACCCTCCAAGCTGATCTAATTTCGTTAAATGACTTTTTTCATGAAAAAGTAATGCATGACTACAAATGAACTGTAAATACATACGTTTTACGGTCGCTAATCTTATTTTGTACAACGTAAAATCTGATCTTGAATCTTTTAAACTCCTTTTGCCTCGTCCATCCACCTGTCCTTTCTGTAGAACCTCATCAATAAGGTTAGTGTTTTTCATTTTTAGGGCGTCCGTTAGTAGCGTTGCCATTGCCACTCACATCTGCCTTCAAAACCTGACACTGACCAGCAAAATTGCAAAAAACATAAAAATAATTCTAATTTCGCGGGCTACTATACTTGCCGCTTCAACTTTCAAATCGTGTTGATATTTTCAGGTTAAAATTTCCATTAAGAACGGTCGCTTTTTAAGGCGGGGATTGGGGGGGTGGGAGAGGGGGAAGAGGGCTACCCCCTAGTACCACCCCCAAATCCCGGAGCCCCATGGTTATGGAGATATCCATGGTTAAAGTTTTGAGGTTAGAACAGCGCTAAAACGCGAAACAGGTCAAAATTTTGCATCTTTTGACAGGGGAAAGATGAGGGGGGGGGTGCCCACTGTGCTCTGGCACCACTCCCATGTAAAGGCGACGCACCATTCTTGAGAAAAATTCATTTTTTGGAACCCAGTCGACGGAGCCCCGCTTCGCGGGGCTCCTACTTCTGGGTGGTTTTTAAAAAAAATAACCACGAAGGGGATGGCGGGGTCTATTCGCTCGCTTCGCTCGCTCATTCGACCCCGCCATTCCCTTCTAACCTAACCTGTCCGTGTCGGGGTGCCCCAAGTCCCGAGCTCGCTTCGCTCGCTCTTGCATCCAAGTTTTCCTAGTTACGTGTTCGGTACCCTACAAACCTAACCGCCCCGCTGTTTTTGGTATTATAATACAGCAAAAATTATTATGCACACTCTTAATACATCCAAAAATACAACAAAAAAAAATTAAAAAAAAAAAAAAAAACTGTTACTTGACAATTTGCAAAAAGCTTTCTAATAATGAGTACTATCTACAAAAAAAAAATGAACTTCCTAATCAGCCGTTCTTAATGGAAATTCTATCCTATTTTCAGATAGCAGATGCGTTACTCATAACGGTTCTGTCGATATCTATGATACGAGTTGTTATGTCGGCGAAAGTATTGAGTCTCGACGATGACATTCAAACTATGATCTCTTATGAATTGACCATACCGTGCGCTGCCTTTGCGGTGTTCATTGTGGACTTCCTAGGTACCTTAGTGTTCGTCTTTGGGGGACTTGAGGTAAGATTTTTATACTTTATAATAATAATAATAAGTGTTGTCAGGTTCTTAAATCGGGAATTTATCAGTAGCAGCCAGAGTCTAGATTTGTGGCCCGCTGATGGTAATAATATGCTCGCCCCCTATTACATGGGACTTATAACTGTTGAAATGTAGGTGTACTAAGGTGGACCTAAGTACACCTCTTCCTTACATTTTTCGGGGATTACAGGCGTGGTGTAATGTTACGTGTTTATATGAGCTTAACTGGGCCTGGGGGCCAATTCTCAATTTTCGACATGTATCTCGAGTTCGAGTTCGTAAGTCTATCTCTATGTCTATCAAAAATATCTCTATCTCTACCAAAAAATTTCGAATTGAGCAGAATTCCGTATTCTCAGTCAAAATTGAAATAAATGTCACGAAAATGTCGAGTCGAGTGAAGCTAATGTTACCATTATGAAGAACCGCGCGTTCCGTTTTAGGTAGTTAAGAGTGAATGAATGATTTTTTTTTAAAACGCTGACTAATCCTAACTATTTAAGTATATAAGAAAGAAAGAAAAAGTATTTATTGGTTTTACAAACAAACAAGTAAACATAATTATGAGAAACACTTAAAATTAGGACATAATTAATATATTAAATTTGAATAAGTCCCGTGCAAAGACAAAGTAAAACGAAACGTTTAGTGTAAAAATAATCACAGTGACTAATAAAATTATGAAGCAAACAATTATTTACCTTCGTTTTCAGGTCTATTTTAGTGTTATCCTGAATTACAGGAGCCAATAGATCTAAGTATTAGAACCCTTTTTTTTTTTTTCGTGGGTGGAAAATCATCGAATGACCCCCCCCCCCCCCGCTCTTGGGCAGAGCGAAGGGGAGTGTCAGACTTCTACTGACTAAAAACCGAACCCATGTTCCTTCTTTGCCCTTGCGCCGAGGCCACGTAATCTAGTACAAAATACCGCGGCCCCGACGGAAAGTATTAGAACCCTTATTAAATCTTTATTTAGTCTGAAGTTTTTAATGACTTCTGTTTCGCTCAAGTCGTAAATATCGACGGCGGGATAGCTGTTGTCGCCGTGTATTGGCCAGTTGCTCGCCACTTTCCAACAACTCCGAGATAAAAATGCTAATAAACTCGTCCATCTTTCAGTGGTTTCAAGTCCAATCGTAGGTACACAAATTACAGAGTCTGTTATCTGCGCGAAGGTCGTCGTTTCAAGAAAACACAATGCACAAATCAAAGAGTATAAATCGAATTTCCAGTATGAGATGCCAAGCCGTATTTTATTTAAAAACTAAAGAAAAGAAAACACAGTGTACAATCCAAAACTCAACAAATTCACTCAGAAATGACGTATCTATATAATCGACATGACATCTCTACTGCTCAGAAGCACTCGACATAAACTCTAACGTTAGCCTTCGACAAATGTCGAATTCGAAATCCCCAGAATAGCAACTTTTAAAATTTCTCGAAAAAATTACGTCATTAGAAATTTTTGTCGAGTTCGACACCATCTCTAAAACCGATAATTGGCCCCCTGGTAGCTTTCATTGGATCAATACGAAATCATTCTAAATTTTAGAATGATTTCGTATTATCCGTACTATCCTTCAGTTTCTTTTATATTTTATATTAGAATCTACAATATAAAAGAAACTGAAGGATCGATTTAACGTCACGTTTACTCCTCGTATTTTTACTAGGTAGGGTATTTTGTTCGCTTTTGTTCACTGACAGCGAAGGTCAACTGAGTGCGACTATATTGCAATTTTCAAATAAATCTCCTTCTTTCGCAGAAAAATGTGAAGCTGACACAAGTATTATATTTCATCAGTATTGCGATGTTAGTATTTAGTTTACTGGTGACAGCTACGTTTATCGTCATTACAATGCATACTGGGATGGATTTCACGGCATTCTTATTTTATTTCCTGAATTTGGGTGAGCACGTTTTTCTTTTGTTCTTCTACAACCTGTATCAAGACAAACTGAACCGCTTTCAATACTTATTCTACAAAAATGTATTAAACAGCCAAGTGAGTGCATGGCAAGAAGGCACTGCCACCTCTCCTCATGTAGAGAGGAGGCCTGAGTCCCTGCAGTGGGAACATTGACTGGCATTGCCCACTTGCCTCCCTTAGAAGATACTTCTTTTTCTTAGCACTAACTTGTTGGTGGTGATATTTTCATACAAGCCTAAAAGCTGGCTTGCTCTTATAGCCTACTACTCTACTTGATGGTAGGGTTTGTGAATAGTCTGCTTGCCTAGGCATGCGACTGCTAACTATCAACATAAGATCTTCTATTTTTTATTTTTGAGATTTATATTATAACCTCATATATTTATAACTTCAGCATGCGTTTTTATTTAATCGTATTCTATTTTTCCAGTTGTACAAACTTACTTCCTAATTCTGCTAAGGAGTGAGATCATACAACTGAAGAACATTGGCGAGTCTGGGTCCCAAAATAAAGCGGTTGAAGCAGAAAATACCACGAAATGTGGAGAAATAGAGGGAGAGGAGGCTCGGAAAGAAGTCGTTTGACCAAAAGAAAATGGGAATCTACATATAGATTGCTTATTATATATAAATACTATAACACAATACATTTATTTTTTTTAATCAAAAAGGAAAACCGTTTAATGGCGTTTTGTTGTTGTCGTCAATTAAGTTCACCGGACATGTGTTTATCTTTCTCACAACTCGTCAACAATAATATTATTGTAAATTTTACGCTGACAATAGCTACCTTCTTGGAAATATTTTGATATTAAAGAGCTTTAGTCACTGTTTTTTTGAAAAACAAGGTGATTGATAAATATGGCGGTATCTTCTCGTCCAACTTACCCCAGTGTCTCAAGACGAAAGTCTATGACCAGTGTGTGTTGCCAGTGATTACATACGGGACCGAAACGTGGTCGCTCACAATGGGCCTCATCAGAAAGCTCAAAGTCACCCGAAGGGCAATGGAGAGGGCTATGCTCGGAGTTTCCTTGCGTGATCGAATCAGAAATGAGGACATCCGCATAAGAACCAAGGTTACCGACGTAGCCCGAAGAATCGCCGGACTTAAGTGGCAATGGGCAGGGCACATTGCTCGCAGAACGGATGGCCGATGGGGCCGAAAAGTTCTGGAATGGCGACCGCGAACCGGAAGACGTTGCGTTGGAAGGCCTCCCACTAGGTGGACCGATGACCTGGTCAAGGTTGCAGGAACCCGCTGGATGAGAGACGCACGGGACCGGTCAATGTGGCGACGCCTGGGGGAGGCCTATGTTCAGCAGTGGACGTCTTTTGGCTGAAATGATGATGATGATGATGATAAATATGTTGTGAATCCAAGAGGACCACACGTGACACCCTTTAGTACCCTACATTGTTCACACTAATAAAATTCATAATCTCAAGTAACTCAAATATGGCCAATACCGGAGTAGAAAAGAGCCATAGCTGATAATTATAAGATTAAAGCAGTAGCTGTATTTGATGATGAGTCATCCATACTTCCATACTATATATACTATTATACTATACTATAATGTGTCTGTTTCGGTTTTCCGATACTCGACCTTACGTCGGTTTTGGAATAGATATCCCGTCCCGCATCCCGCAAGAAAAAAGATATCTATTTCCCCCTATCTTCTTCTTCGCGTGCGGATTGTATTTTGTGTGGTTGATGGATGACTTTGTGTATTTGGTGTGTGTGAGGCAGGGTTGGCATGTTTAAAACAAGTTGTTTAAAACATGTGTTTTAAACAGTGTTTAAAACAGTTTCAAATAAAACATCGTTTTTTATTAGGTGTTTGAAAACATTGTTTAAAACATGTTTTACACAATGTCTAAAACGTTATAAAAAAACAGGGTTTAAAACAAATTTAAATTGCAAAAATAAATGAATCCTAGTTATATTTTTCCTTATTTTTTTATTTAATCAACTTTAAACATTTTTTTAAAATAATTAAAGTGGCTTTTTAACTTGGCATTCAAACATGTACTACAATTTTTTATATTTAAAATCCTTAATCAAGCAATAGTTAACAATTTTTATTATAAAACGACCACGTACAATCATATTTGTTGGTTAATAAGCAGATTAGACAACATTTATTATTTTTTAAGTTTTGCAGCTTTCTCGTTACCAAGTTTGTTTCGTACATCAGAATGAATAAATCCAAATATTTTTGTGTTATTGTGAAATGAAAAATCAGAAAGAAAGTCCGCTCTATTTTATACACTCCATCGGGGAATTCCCAGCACTTTATATGTTTTGGGTATTCCCCTTATTTTAAGAGAAGTTTAGGTGATTTCCCTACTAAAAATCAATGTCAGAACATACAGAATGTATTGAATTAAGATCAATTTTTGTCATGCAGTTTTTAAAATAGTATAAAAGTGAATTATATAATCTATGGCTTAATCAATTAAAAATGGATGATAACTAACTTAGGAATTATAAAATGTAAAAAAAAACTGTTTTTTTTCCAACCCTGGTGTGAGGTATATATATATACTATATACTTATACTATAATATTATAAATGCGATAGTAACTCTGTCTGTCTGTCTGTTACTCTTTCACGCCTAAACGGCTGAACGGATTTTGATGAAATTTGGTACAGACATAGTTTGGAACTTGAGAAAGGACATAGGATAGTTTTTTTTTTCGCGAGATAAACCAAAAATCTGCCGAAAATCACTATTCCACGCGAACGAAGTCGCGGGCAATAGCTAGTATAATATAAAATATAATCAATAGCAGCAGGAATGTCAGTGTGAACTTCATTAACTATTAGAATGATAAGTAGGTAATATTTTTGGTCCAGTCGTGTGAGTGATTCCTAGTAGAGGCACACAATGAAGAAGGATAATAATTGTTCTTATATAAACATAAAACGATCACTCCTAAGGGTGAGGCAAATGTGTACAATAAACACCCATTTATTTCCTATTGCCATATTTGCCATCAACTGGTCAAAAACCAGACACCTTTTTTTTTTTTTTTTTTTTGGTGGGTGGAAAATCATCGAATAACCCCCCCCCGCTCTTGGGCAGAGCGAAGGGGAGTGTTAGACTTCTACTGACTAAAAACCAACCCATGTTCCCTCTTCTTCGCCCTTGTGTCGGAGCCGCGGTAACCTTTCGATATCCACAGCCCCGACGGGCGTCGGCCCTTGCGGGCCCCTCCTTGCTGACATCTCTTTGAGGCGCGCGTGGAACACGTACGCGCCGCCGACACGGTCTGTTGCCGTCATGACGACGGCCGGACGGCGAGCTAGCCCGTTACTCACCGTCCCCAGGCCCGCGTCTACGGTGGCCGGAGGTCATCGCGTGACCCCCGACGCCCGGAGCGCCTTCCGCGGCGGCTGGGACGTTGAGAGGTTCTCTCCCTCTCTCGTTCCGCCACCTCCTTCGCTAGCATCACTGCTTCGCAGAAGGAGGCGACGGCGTCCCATTCCTCCTCGCTCCGGACCATGGCTTGCACCAGGGCCGGACGCGAGAGGTCACCGCCGCCGATCGCCGCTACGAGAACACGGCGGGGCTCCGCCCAAGCAGAGCACACCTCCACAGTGTGCTCCACCGTGTCCTCCGGTCGATCCTCGCAGTGGAAGCATCCGGGCGTTTCCTCCCGCCTGATTCGGTGCAGGTACCTCCCGAAACACCCGTGTCCGGTGAGGACCTGCGTCAGACGGTAGGTGAGGGCGCCGTGGCGCCTCTCCAGCCACTCCTCAAAGAGGGGACTTACCGCCACTATCGTGGCGTGCCCTAAAACCAGGCACCTTGGCTACTACTGAGGAATTCGTGATGGTAAAATCCAATAACAATTTGCTTGACCAGGGAATCGGACGCGGGACCTCAGACACGGTTTCACGAGGCACCACAGCACAACTGTACGAGGTTCCGGGAGTAACGGGGTTCTTAATTGTACATTTGAAAAATATATAATTAAGAACCCCGTTTACAATAACAACATAGTATGTATAATTCATAATATTACAACGAGGTACAAATACGGACCTCGGTGACGTTTTTTTTTTGTAAAGTTTGTCACGTAGTTGAATGCTGGACTGTCTTCAAATGATTTTGTTTTACTAACTACACATAATTATTTCCGGTTTTAATAGAAACATGAGGATTTACCACATTCCCACAAATAATGTTAAAAATAATGGGTTTTACGGCAAACTTCCCACCCCTTATCATGTTTCCACGTAATGCGCGCCTCCACGCTCACTAGTATCTCGGGATACACTAGATAATTACATAAATTCAGTATAAATATTTATGTTATTTCCGTCAGTTGTCAGTTTATCTGAATCAACGCTACCATTAACAAGTTCACAATCCGCGAAGCAGACACAAAAGTAATCACTGACCATTTTATATTTGAAGTTTTTACGGTCCTTGAAGTTTAAACTCAATGTTTTATTAATAGTAAAATTTATTGCAATATTCAGTTTAAGACTTGCATTAAAAGTGTTTGCTTTGTAAATTAAAAAAGTAAAAAAAAATAAAAAGTGATTTCAGTGCGATCTAAAAAACTGCCCGATAACAATGATCAAAATTAAAGGAGAAATTCCTGTATTCAGAAGATGTTGCATCTGTGTACCGCTAAGATATGGCTTGCTCGCGTGGGGCTATTTCAAAATGGTGAGTTTATTAGCTGTTAATCTATAGAGGTTACACGTATAGTCAAAGTTATTAAATAGAAAAGAATTTAAACGAAGCATGAGCACACTGCTCTCTCAAAACGGTGAAGGATAACATCGTGAGGAAACCGGCATAAGTCCTAGAACCAAAATTTGGAAGTCGATTGGCTCATAAACATGTATAAGCCAACCCACACTGGGCCCGCGTGGTGGATTATAGCCCATTCCTACTCATATGGAGGAGGTCTGTGTTCCAGCAGTGGGAACATTTTAGGCTGATTTAACAACCGTCAAAGAAAGCAAAGCTTTCGCGTTTTTTTAATTATTACTTTTACTCAAGTAATCACTTTGACTTATTTACCTATAGATAAGAGTATTAGATTTGATGGTTTTCCCTTTTACCCGAATAGCCATTTTTGCCGAATCATACTTCTTTGTGATGGGGTGATGAGTGAAGATACGTATGAAAAAAGAAGACATGTTGCGTCGATCCTAAATGAATCGGGATAGGAGCATGAGAATGATGACAATGACATTGCCTCCATTAATATTAACACCACCGACGTGTTAACTAACCATACAACTCGTTCTTTTGTTTCAGATAGCAGATGTATTTATTCTCTTGTGGCTGTCATATGCATTCTTAAGTGCTTTATTTATGATTAGTATATATGGAGGGAAACATGCTAGTCGGATGATTACAGATATGATTATATTAACAATTTCAATTACTATATTTGTTGCTGATTTAATAGTGACCATAGTCTTCATCATTGGAGGTCATAAGGTGAGATTTAAATATTTACCCGATACTGATACTGTTAGCCTGCATCATCCCACTCCTGGGCAAAGGCTTCTTTCCATGACTTCCCATTGTTTTGGAAAAAACATGGTCAATAAAGGGCAATGTGGACCACTGATTGTTGGTTTTGTCCGACACGACTGACGATACGAGGTGCGTGACGCCTTCTGGCTTCGTCAGGACTCCAGAAAGTGGCTTGTCCGCCCACTCCTCATTGACTATGCGGTACGGAGACGTAACCAGTCTACTTACAGCTTACTTCTTATCTTAAGGAGCAGAGGAGGCAATAGTAGAATGGATCGCCAGTTAGACAGCAACGACTTTTGAAAACTGGCTAACGTAAACTGAATATTGTCGAAACCAAACAATGGGGTTTTGAGAAACACTTAGGAAGAGACCTTTACCCTACTGTAGGGTGATGTAAAAAAAAAGCTTCAATCATTATAAAGAGGCATGTGTTCTAAAGATGAATGCAAAATTCAAAAAGCATAAAACTCAAAGATCATTTGTCTCAATTAACACTACAATAAACCTTTAAATAAAAGATAATAAATATCATTCTGTTGCAGAAAAACGTGCAGCTGATGAGAGTGTTCTACTTCGTTAGTATGGGGATGTGGGTGTTGACTCTACTGCTATCTGCAACATCAATAATTCGGACAATAGTGAATCTGGTGAAATACAATGCACCCTATTGGGACATGGTTCTGATAGCCTCCTGTTTTTTTTTCGTGGTTTTAGGTGAGCATATTTTGTTTGGTATTTTGTTTGAATGAAAAATATGTGTGTACTAACTAAATACGTAGATTCATACCCGCCTAAACCTTGAATTCACCACTTCTTGGACAAGCTTAAATTTAATCAATTAAATTAAACAATTCTTTGTCGCTTATACTGTCGCCTCCTCCATTCGCTGCGTCACCGTGATCACACAATAACGTGTGATGAATCTTCCTTTCCTGATGAATCTTCTAAGACTATTGTATTATTTTTCTAGTTGTGCAGAGTTATTTCCTCCTGCTATTAAGAAGTGAGATCATTAAACTGCGGAACAGCAGCGAGTTCAGATTTGTGAACAATGCGGCTGCAGCAGAATGTACCATCACATGTGAAGAAAAGATAGCTGAAGAGGACATAGTGAAGGAAGTCATAACTAATTAAAAAAATCAAGAATCACACGACCACTTGCAAAAATGGAAAAGGTGTAGTCATTGTTAGATTGAAAGAAGTAAATAATTATAATAATACACTTAAGTTTATTTAAGTTGATGTTACTGTAGATCACGTATTTTAAATTTAGTTTATGGTTAGGTTAATGTATGTTTGTATTATAAAATAATAAAACAATAATAAATCTGAATGCAAAGGTTTTATTTAAGTCTTCGACACAGACTCTATCCCGCAGCTAGGCAAAAATTAAGACTGTAGAAAAAAACTTATTACTTTTTAATGAATTAAGCACGACTACCTACTTTTTGATTGAAAGTTTAGTTTAGTTTACCTTGAGACAGCCTACTCGTACCAACGTTGATTTTTTTTATATCAACGAACTATGCCGTAGTCTAGCTCTACTATACTGATCTCTTTTTAGTGGTCCGAGCTAGGGTAAAAAAAACTGAGAGTCCAAATGAGAGTGGGAGTCGCAGGAAAAGGGCTCTGTAGCACTAAAATACGATATTTTAATGCTCATTCATAGGCGAATTACATTCAACACCAAATCATGAAAAACAAAGTTACTGTTGCAGCTTTGCAAAAAAAGTCCGAGGGCTTAACTTTCTCTCTCACAGAGGCCTGGGTCCCAGCCGTGGGAACGTTATGAGTAGTAAAATTAATACATAATTTTAATGCATTTTCTGGAAAGTTCATTAAACTGAATTGTGTTATCTGTGTCCACATAAGAAAATGAATTAGGTTTTACCAAAAATAAAGTTGCAAGTACATATAGCTACTTACCTAGCCAGTGATGCAATAAAATTCCCGCTCTTAATTAAGTGTGCAATTGATGCTTAGTAGAGTAAATTAGATAAATAGGAGATAATTAATATAAACAATTGCGTGTTTGAAAATTGTCAGTGTAGCTATAGGTGCCAGAGTGACCAGCACAAAGTATATCTAGGCTCATTACAAATTCTGTAGTTATCTGAAAAGTGTATATTTTCTGTTGTCCATTCTATTGAAAAGTGGTCTAGGTGAAATTCAGTTAATTTTATAATACAACGTCACAATGAAAGTTAAAATTCCAGAGTTGGAAAAATGTTGCTTTTGTATACCCCTGCGACTCGGTCTGATCGTATGGGGTTATTTCAAAATGGTGAGTATTATTAAGATTACTATTAATTCCATCCGTAGTTTGCCGGTCAGTGTCAGGTTGTATATTGATTAAAATATTATTTGCGACCGTTACAAATATGGCTTTACTAAGTTATTTATCTAAGGTCTAAACCTATGGGCTAAAGTAACCACACAATGGGTTTGGGCAAACAGCAGCAAACGACAACGCGGCTGGCCCTGAAGAAGATAGCGGGGCGATTTCGACTCTTTTCACAAAGATTGGGGAATATCAGCTGGCTAATGTATAAGTGGAAAGAGGAAAAGGAGGTGTTTGTCCTGCAGTGGAACACAAGTGGCTAATAATAATAAATTAAAATCATTGATACAACCCTCCAAGCTGATCTAATTTCGTTAAATGACTTTTTTCATGAAAAAGTAATGCATGACTACAAATGAACTGTAAATACATACGTTTTACGGTCGCTAATCTTATTTTGTACAACGTAAAATCTGATCTTGAATCTTTTAAACTCCTTTTGCCTCGTCCATCCACCTGTCCTTTCTGTAGAACCTCATCAATAAGGTTAGTGTTTTTCATTTTTAGGGCGTCCGTTAGTAGCGTTGCCATTGCCACTCACATCTGCCTTCAAAACCTGACACTGACCAGCAAAATTTCAAAAAACATAAAAACAATTCTAATTTCGCGGGCCACGGTACTTGCCGCTTCAACCTTCAAATCGTCTTGATATTTTCAGATAGCAGATGCGTTACTCATAACGGTTCTGTCAATATCTATGATACGAGTTGTTATGTCGGCGAAAGTATTGAGTCTCGACGATGACATTCAAACTATGATCTCTTATGAATTGACCATACCGTGCGCTGCCTTTGCGGTGTTCATCGTGGACTTCCTAGGTACCTTAGTGTTCGTCTTTGGGGGACTTGAGGTGAGATTTTTATACTTTATAATAATAATAATAAGTGTTGTCAGGTTCTTATATCGGGAATTTGTCATTAGCAGCCAGAGTCTAGATTTGTGGCCGGCTGATGGCAATATGCTCGCCCCCTATAACATGGGACTTTAACATAACGGTTGAAATGTAGGTGTACTAAGGTGGACCTAAGTACACCTCTTCCTAACATTTCGGGGATTACAAGCGTGGTGTAATGTTACGTGGTTATATGACCTTAACTGGGCCTGGTAGCTTTCATTGGATCAATACGAAATCATTCTAAAATATAAAAGAAACTGAAAGATCGACTTAACGTTACGTTTACTGCTCGTATTTTTACTAGGTAGGGTATTTTGTCCTCTTTTGTTCACTGACAGCGCAGGCCAACTGAGTGCTACTATATTGCAATTTTCAAATAAATCTCCTTCTTTCGCAGAAAAATGTGAAGCTGACACAAGTATTCTATTTCATCAGTATTGCGATGTTAGTATTTAGTTTACTGGTGACAGCTACGTTTATCGTCATTACAATGCAAACTGGGATGGATTTCACGGCATTCTTATTTTATTTCCTGAATTTGGGTGAGCACGTTATTCTTTTGTTCTTCTACAACCTGTATCAGGACAAACTGAACCGCTTTCAATACTTACTCTGCACAAATGTGTAGTTCAGTTTTTCGAGGTGGCGTGCATTCGTGGTTAAATGTTTCGAATTCATAAACATACGGGGACGTGATATTAGGTGTTACACTTTTCTAAGTCACGTATCTGCCCACTTGCCTCCCTTAGAAGATACTTCTTTTTCTTAGCGCTAACTTGTTGAAGGTGGTATTTTCATACAAGCCTAAAAGCTGGCTCGCCCTTAAACCCTACTACTCTTCATGATGTTAGGCTTTCTAAATAGTTTGCTTGCCTATTATAGGCATGCGACTGCTAACTATCAACATAAGATCTTCTATTTTTTATTTTTGAGATTTATAACCTCAGCATACATTTTTATTATATCGTATTCTTTTTTTCCAGTTGTACAAACTTACTTCCTAATTCTGCTGAGGAGTGAGATCATCAAACTGAAGAACATTGGTGAGTCTGGGTCCAAAAATAAAGCGGTTGAAGCAGACAGTACCGTGAATTGTGAAAAAGTAGCGGGAGAAGAGGCTGGGAAAGAAGTCGTTTAACAAATGAAAAATGGGAATCTGTATATAGATAGCACATTTTTTTATTGAAATCTGTAAAATAGTGTGTAATCAGAAAGGTCTCCGTAGCACCATAATAATCTCAATATTTCTAACACTCTTTCGTAGGTCAATTACACTCAACAGCAAAACTTAATTTGTTTTTTATAGTAAGTTGGTGAAAATCAAAGTCCGAAGCATAAAAAAACACAGAACCTGAAACGAGACGGGGCCTGGATCCCAGCAGTGGGAAAGTTATGAGTAATGCACTTTAATATATCATTTTTAATGCAAATTTCTAGAAAGTTTATTGAAATGAATTGTGTTGTCTGTGTCCGCTTTTGAAAATTACTTAATTAGTTTTACCGAAAATAAAGTTGCAAGACCTACATACTTACCTAACCAGTGATGCAACAAAATTCCCGGTCTTAATTATGTGTGCAATTGATGTTTAGTAGGATAAATTAGATAAATAGGAGATAATTAATATAAACAATTGCGTGTTTGCCTACAATTGTCAGTATAGCTTGTAGTGGTGCCAGAGTGGCCAGCACAAAGTATATCACAAAGTTATCTGAATTGAGCGAAATTAGTTCATTTATGTTCTACGCTTTCCTCCAAAGTGTTTGTTTTCTGTTGTCCATTATATTTTAAAGTGATATAAGTGGAATTCAGTTAGTTTATTTTATAATACAACGCCACAATGAAAGTAAAAATTCCAGAATTGGAAAAATGTTGCTTTTGTATACCCCTGCGACTCGGTCTGGTCGTATGGGGTTATTTCAAAATGGTGAGTATTATTAAGTTTACTATTAATTCTATCCGTAGTTTGCCGGTCAGTGTCAGGTTGTGTATTGATTAAAATATGATTTGCGACCGTAACAAATTTAGCTTTACTAAGTTATTTACTATTCTCTATAGCTATGAGCTATAACGGCTAAAGTGGAAAGAGGTAAGTAAGGCCTTTGCCCTGCAGTGAAACACAGTCATTCATGACTACTACTTAACTGAACTATAAATACAAACGTTTTTAGGGTCGTATGTCGTAATTTCTGCAACATAATATCTGATAATAACCTGCAAAAAACGTAAGAAAATTCTAATTTTCGCGGGCTACCCTGCCACTTCAACCTTAAAATCGTGTTGTTATATATATATTTTCAGCTAGTAGATGCGTTTGTCATAACGTTTCTGTCGATATCTATGATACAAGTTGCTATGTTGGCTGAAGTATTGGGTCTCGACTTTGACATTCAAACTATGACCTCATACGATGTGATCATACCAGTCATTGCTTTTGCGGTGTTCATCGTGGATTTCTTAGGGACCTTAATGTTCGTCTTTGGAAGACTTGAGGTGAGATTTTTATACATTATTTATTTTACTAGCTGATGCCCGCGGTTTCAACCGCGCGGATGTCGGTTATCGCTACCGATGCCGGTTATCGCGACCAAAAGTAATATTTTCGTACCTCCCTTTCAACCCCTTGTATAAAGTTTTCTTTATTTATTTTTTTATTAAAAAGTAGCCTATGTCCTTTCTCGGGTATCAAAATATCTTCATACCAAATTTCATGCAAATTGGTTCAGTAGTTTAGGCGTGATTGAGTAACAGACAGACAGACAAAGTTACTTTCGCATTTATAATATTAGTATGGATATTATATATTATAATATATATAATTATATATTATATATAGTATGGATGGATAGATAGTATAGACTGCCTCGTTGGTCTAGTCTAGTCGTCCCAATAGCGACTGCTGAGCGTGTGGTTCTGGGTTCGATTCTAGAGTCGATCTAAGTGTTGTCAGGTTCTTAAATCGGGAATTTGTCAGTAGCAGCCAGAGTCTAGACTTGTGGCCGACTGATGGCAATATGCTCGCCCCCTATTACATGGAACTTTAACATAACTGTTGAAATAAAATGAGGGGTTTACTTAGGTGTAGGTACCTACTTAGGTACACTTCAGCGTAATCTTTCTGGGATTAGCAGGCGTGGTAATAATGCTACCTACATAACAGCTTAAGCTTATCAGGGCCCGGTAGCTTTCATTGGAAATACGAAATAATATTAAAAATATAAAAAAAGCTGAAAGATCGACTTAACATTACGTTTACTCCTTGTGTCTTTACTAGGTTGACTCTTTTGTACATTTTTGTTCACTGACAGTGCGACTAAATTGCAATTTTCAAATAAATTTTCTTCTTTCACAGAAAAACGTGAAGCTGACACAAGTTTTCTACTTCATCAGTATTGCGATGTGGATATTTAGTTTATTGGTGACAGTTGCTATTTTCGTAATTAAAATGCCAAGTGGGGTGGACTTCACGGCATTCTTATTTTTTTTCCTGAATTTGGGTGAGCAGTTTTCTTTTGTTCTTCTACAACTTGTATCAGGAGTAATCAGGACAAACTGAACAGCTTTCAATACTTACTCTTCACAAATGTATGAAATGTATGCCAGGCGAGTGCATTGCAAGAAGGTACTGGCACCTCTGCTAGAGAGGTGCCAGAGCGAAAGGGAGTGTCAGACTTCTACTGACTAAAAACCTGGAACAAAGAAGGAACATGGGTATGTTCCTTCTTTGTTATGGGTATGTTTCCCTTATTAGCCTACTACTTTTCATGATGTTAGGGTTTCTGAATAAACTGCTTGCCTAGGCATGCCACTGCTAAATATCAACATAAGATCTTGTATTTTTACCCGACTGCGGCGAAGCCCGAAAGGAGGGTTATTGCAGATTTATAACCTCAGAATGAAATTTTATTTAATCGTATTCTATTTTTCCAGTCGTACAAACTTACTTCCTAATTCTGCTGAGGAGTGAGATCATCAAACTGAAGAACATTGGCGAGTCTGGGTCTCAAAATAAAGCGGTTGAAGCAGACAGTACCGTGAAATGTGAAGAAATAGAGGGAGAGGAGGCTAAAAAAGAAGTCGTTTGACAAAAGGAAAATGGGAATCTGCATATAAATAGCACATATTCATTTTATTGGATATTTTTTATTTATTTAATGTCAAAAAAACTTAGGGTATCATTTAAGCTATCACCAATTTAATTAGTTTTGTGTTTCTTAAATAATAGGGTTTGTCCTCAAAATAGTAGATCTGTCACCAAAATGTAGTCACCAAACAATGCAAAATCAGTTCCACAATAAATCACCTAAAATCCTGAGATATAAGGTCTAGTACCAAATAAATGTTTTTCAGGTGTTACTATAACACCTGATTTACTCCATGACGCGCGCTCGTTTCGCTCGCATATTATATAACACTAATATCTTCTGTCCCCTAAGTGCCGGGCCTCCGCCGGCCTCCTTCGTCGGCCTACGGCCCGGTGCCCATGCCGCCCATAAAGGACACTGTCGCGAGACGGTCGTATTAGTCGTTATCGTCGGTGAAATCGCGAATGAAGTAAACTTGACAGATCTACCATTCTGAGCACAGAGCTATTATTTAAGTAACAAAACTGTTATTATAAGAACGAAGTTTATATAAGGTCCCATCAAAATAGGTGGACAAAATTTCAGAATTCATTCAGACCACCAAAATAAGGACGATGGTAAAAATATTAATAAGAAAACGCATTTAAGTACCTACTCATAGAGGATGAGTTTGTTCTAGAGAGCCGGCAATTTATTATTTTAAGTAAAAAAAAAACAGTTTATTTAATGTTTTTTTTTTTTTTAGATATGTTTGGTTAAAGTCAAAGTCAAAAGTCAAAATTCATTTATTCAAACTAGGCTGATAATCAGCACTTTTCGAAGGTCAAAATTTACTTTACTTTACTACAGTGAAATTTGGCTAACTGGGACTTGGATAAGTGAGAAACTTCTATAACTTTACTGGAACTCATACTGAGACATGAGACAGATTTGGACATCTGAGACACATTTAACCAGGTTTCACTGTATTTACATTTATATAAGACAGTCCCCCAAAAACGCCCACCCATCGACACTTCCTAGTGTTTAGCTGGAAAGAAGAAGTGGCGGAACAAACTCCCCAGCACACATCTGTCTGTTAGGTTGGTTAGAAGAACCAGACTCGATACAATAGCAAGGTGTCAGTTAAATTTAAGATTTACTACAGACACAATCATTATTAAACAAAAGTATATAACAATAAACAGTGTAAAAATAAAATAATAAATACATAACATAACAGTAAACTAATTTTGGAGAAAGAACACAAATAACAAACATTGTCTTGTGTTCAACTCAGCGACCAACTATTCTTATCATCTAAGTAGTCGTTAATAGAATAGTAAGCTTTTAAACAAAGATTAGATTTAACTTTGGCTTTAAACTCATTAAATGGCAAGTCCAGAAAAGAAGATGGCAGTTTATTATAAAATGTAATCCCGAGCCCTACGAATGAATTGTGAACTTTGTGAAGCCGGTGAAAAGGAGCGCGTAGTTTATGCTTATTTCTAGTGTTAAAATTGTGGATATCACTGTTTTTAGTGTACAGGTGGATATTTTGTCTAATATATAAAATGTTGGCAAAGATGTACTGAGAAGCAACAGTGAGAATACCAATCTCCTTAAAAAAATCTCTAAGGGAAACTCGGGCACCCAGCTGATAAATTGCACGAACCGCTCGCTTCTGCAGTACAAATATATTTTGAATATCAGCAGCTTTGCCCCACAGCAGAATACCGTAGGACATAACGCTGTGAAAATAACTAAAGTAGACTAACCGTGCTGTATCAACGTCAGTGAATTGTCTTACTTTTCTGACGGCGTATGCGGCTGAACTAAGCCTTCCCGCTAGGCTTGATATGTGTAAACCCCATTGTAATTTTGAATCTACTGTTATGCCCAGAAATATAGCAGAGTCGGCAGTTTCCAGCTCCTGATTGGCGAGGATAATACTGGGACCTAGATTTCTAACATTGGGTAAAGCGAACTTAATTATTTTAGTTTTCTTGGCATTAAGAACAAGGTTGAACAAGGTTAGACCTACTGAACGCTGTGTTAAAATTTGTCCACCTATTTTAATGGGACCTTCATCATCATCATCATCATTTCAGCCAAAAGACGTCCACTGCTGAACATAGGCCTCCCCCAGGCGTCGCCACATTGACCGGTCCCGTGCGTCTCTCATCCAGCGGTTTCCTGCAACCTTGACCAGGTCATCGGTCCACCTAGTGGGAGGCCTTCCAGCGCAACGTCTTCCGGTTCGCGGTCGCCATTCCAGAACTTTTCGGCCCCATCGGCCATCCGTTCTGCGAGCAATGTGCCCTGCCCATTGCCACTTAAGTCTGGCGATTCTTCGGGCTACGTCGGTAACCTTGGTTCTCAAGCGGATGTCCTCATTTCTGATTCGATCACGCAAGGAAACTCCGAGCATAGCCCTCTCCATTGCCCTTTGGGTGACTTTGAGCTTTCTGATGAGGCCCATTGTGAGCGACCACGTTTCGGTCCCGTATGTAATCACTGGCAACACACACTGGTCATAGACTTTCGTCTTGAGACACTGGGGTAAGTTGGACGAGAAGATACCGCGCAACTTCCCGAACGCTGCCCAGCCGAGTCGGATTCGACGATTGACCTCTTTCTCGAAGTTAGATCTACCCAACTGGACCGTTTGTCCCAGGTAGACATAATCGTCCACAACTTCGAGCGTAGAGTCTCCGATCTTGATAGGAGTGGGTGTTACATGAACATTCAACATAACCTTGGTTTTGTCCATGTTCATTTTAAGACCCACTCTTTCGGAAGCTCTACTGAGGTCATCGAGCATTGTACTGAGGTCTTCCATGGTCTCAGCCATGACCACTATATCGTCGGCAAACCGAAGGTGAGTGATGTACTCGCCGTTGACGTTGATGCCAAGTCCTCTCCAATCCAGAACCTTGAAGATATCCTCCAATGCAGCGGTGAACAGTTTCGGAGATATGACGTCTCCCTGTCTCACACAGCGCTGCAGAAGGATAGGTTCCGAGGTCTGGTCCTGAAGTCGGACTGACATGGTGGCGTTTTTGTACAAACACTTCAACACCTCGATGTACCGGTAGTCGATTTGGCACCGTTGGAGAGACTGCAGCACAGCCCAAGTCTCGATCGAATCGAAGGCTTTCTCGTAGTCCACAAACGCTAAACAGAGAGGCAGGTTATACTCTTCGGTCTTCTGTATAACCTGCCGCAGCGTATGTATGTGGTCTACGGTACTGAAGCCTTTTCGGAATCCGGCTTGTTCGGGAGGCTGGAAATCGTCAAACCTGCGTGCGAGACGATTCGTGATGACTCTTGAAAACAACTTGTAGACATGGCTTAGAAGTGAGATGGGCCTATAGTTCTTCAACCGGGCATTGTCACCCTTTTTGAAGAAGAGCACCACCACACCCCTGCACCAAGCCTGTGGCGTTTTCCCCTCGAGTATGACGGAATCAAACAGCTTCTGTAGGGCCTTAAGGACCGGTTTGCCACCCGCCTTCAGAAGTTCGGCCGTAATTCCGTCATCACCCGGCGCCTTGTTGTTTTTAAGCTGTTTCAGAGCCATCCTAATCTCGTACAGGCTGACATCCGGGATGTCTTCGGTATAGTGTCGGGTCAATCTAGCTCTGGGGTCTTTCGCTAGATTTTCGACGATGGGACCTTATATTCATGTAATGCAATATAATTTTATTGGTTAACGATCTCTTATTTTACACATATATTAACATTAATTTGATAATTCATACATGGGAACAATTTTTGTTTATCTGAGAACGAAAATATTTCGTGGCGATAGATCTATTTATTAGGTGATACAACTTGATGACAAATATAAATTTTGGTGATAGAAAATATATTTAAAATGTCACTTACGGGATATCTTCCGTGATTTTAATTTGTTTTGAGAAAATCACGGAAGATATCCCGTAAGTGACATTTTAAATATAGCTATGAACCGTGAAAGCTTAAAACAGTGATAGAAAATATAGTTCCCAAAAACTTATTCTAGTAGGGTAGGAAGGGGGAATGGCGTTCACTTAGGGAAAACATAATGTATTTTTAAAATTATTTATTATAAATCAAAATTAAGAAAAGTAATAAAGTCTTTAATTATCGAGTAATCAATAATTTAACAACAAAAGCATATATCTTTGACCTACTAGTAGCAGGAAAACATTAAAAAAAAAACATGTTTGAGCGGCATTGCCCCTGACTTTGGGTAATGCCGCTCAAGGTACGGGGTAATGACGCTCAAACAAGTTTTTTGGAAAAAAGAAAATAAGAAATAAGACACATTTTAATTAAAGAAATATTAAAATGAGATCAACCTTTTACAATAAAATTAAAGTATACAATCACAAATTAGCATCAATTATCCCCATTTGTACGTAAGATTAGTCTACCAAGATTAGTCTACGTAAGATTAGTCAACTAAAAATTAGCTCAGCGTGGCCGCAAACGAAGAAATGTACTTCATGGTCGTATGACGTGAGTTGACAGCCCGTTTGCATCGCTGTCTGTTAGAGGCCCCCAACCCTCGCTCTTCACGCGACGAGACCTGTTACTACGTTCAATTTTGACAGAGTTACAGAGGTGAGCGCCATTACCCAGTGAGCGCTATTCCCCTTCTTTACCCTAACTACAATTTATGTTTAAGCCACACATCGAAAGCCTTTGGGCTTATCTGTGTGCTGGCGAGCCGTTCGTTTAAACTTTAACGTTTTTTTTACTAACTATACTAATTACTAAATAATCTATAAGTATCAATAATAAATAATACATTTTAATACCTACTTTTTAATGATAGTAAAATTCATAAGTAAGATAAACAACGTAGATTTTTTAGTAAAAGTTTTGTGTAAGGAAACGTTTCGTTTTGTAAATGATTTAGTAAAAAATGTTGGGTAATAATCTTTTTTATAAATAAAAAGAGAAGTCCTGACTGACTGACTCATCAACGCCCAGCCCAAACCCTTGGACCTAGAAAGCTGAAATTTTGCACAGACGTTCCCTTTATAATGTAGACAAGGAATAAGGAAGGATTTTTCGAAATTCAACCCAAGGGAGTTAAGGGATGAAAATTTGTATTGAAAATCGTCATTTTCACGCGGGCGAAGCCGCTGGCAAAAGCTAGTGTGATTAAGTATATTATTTTACTTTGATTATAAAACACATTTTCAATAATTACCAGGTGGGTAACTTATTGCAAGCAAAACCTGAGTTTAGCACAGAAGCATGGAGATTTTTGTTTTGGTTTTAGGACACACAGGTTTCCTCGCGATGTTGCCCTACTGTGTTGAGTTACTTACAGCTGAGCAAAGATTCTCAGATTCCTTCTGATTTTGAGTTGTAAAATCATTAAACTCAGGAACAACGTTGACTAGAGATCTGTAAAAAACATGGCTGAAACATAACGACCCCTAGTAATACGGTACAAGGGCAGAAGATGATGATGATCAGTGTATATGAATATAACTCACCAAAGTGGTTTCCATCAAACAAAAATAATAGTAGCGGCCATAACGGGTTTTACAACAAAATTCCCGGCTCTTATTTTGATTGCAATTAATGCGCAGTCGGATATATTAGATACAAAGGTTAAGTTGATATAAATAATTTGTGTTTATCTAGAATTGTCAGTTTAACTCTCGTAACGTACGTTGTAACAAACAACTCGATATAAATTCAGTGAAGTATTGTAAGCTTTAGTTCTGTCTCCGAAAGTATTCGAGTGTTTTGAAATTGTGGCTTAGGTTTTATACGAGACATAGCGACAGGTTAGATCAAAAGGCAGTTTAAAATCACAATGAAAGGAGAAATTCCACAATGTAGAAGATGTTGTTGCTGCTTGCCGCTACGATATGGTTTACTCGCGTGGGGTTATTTCAAAATGGTAAGTTATAAAATATAAGCTAGACGAGTGTTGCCATTGACCCGGTAAAATACTAGAGTAAGATCCCAGGACCGCCAGACGTCACGTATTTTCTGACGAAGGAAATGTGGACGATTGAGTACCTAGTGTTAGTATGAACTAAGAAGTAAGAACACACTACTACTACTACCAGCTAGCTTGCTTGGACGGCCAATTTTCAGGTATCAGGTCATCGATTTGTGGAATAATATGTTTTTCGATTTCACTTTATCCCCCTAAGGGGGATTTTTAGGGGGATTTGTAGACTTTTTTTGGATTCCACTTTTCCCCCTCAGGGGGGATTTATGGAATAAGCCCTATAAATCATATTTTCATGTTTTCAGACAGCAGACGCATTTATGATAACGTTTTTATCTTATTCAGTGATATTAACTGTGATGATGTCAATCAGAATATCTGGACCAGGTGATCATGATTTCCTACGCCGGATGTACGAAGAGATGGCTATAATCGTCGTTGTTCTTGTGGTGTTCCTAACAGATTTCGTGGTGACTATAATATTCATTGTAGGAGGACATAAGGTGAGATTTCCTACTAATATTATAAATGCGAAAGTTTGTAAGAATGTATTATGTATGGATGGATGTTTGTTTTCTTTCACGCAATAACTACTGAACGGATGTGGATGAAATTTGGTACACAGATAGTTTATAACATAGATTAACACATAGGATAGTTTTTATCCCGACTTTATCTTTCCGTGGGATAATTTTCGAGTTGTAGCGGGTGAAGCCGCTGGAAACAGCTTATATTTTAAAATAACTGCCTCGTTGGTCGAGTGGCTGCAAGCGCGACTATTGAGTGTCCTATAAGGTCCTCGATTCCCGGTTGGACAAAATGTTATTAGGTTTTACCGTCAGGGTATAGCAGTAGCAGTCACAAAGTCTGGATTTGTGCCCAGTTCATGACAACGGGATCGCACCTAATTCATGGGACTTGAAACATAACTGGTGAAGTGTAGAAGTACTATTAGGTACCTACACCTCTGCCTAACCCTTCGGGGATTACAGGCGTGATGTTAATAAATACAGAAATACGTTTGGTAAAATAAAACAGTACCTAAGCTTACATGTGCAGTAGCTTTAATTTTTGAACAAATAAAATTCCTATAAAAATTAAAGAAATCAAAATCTCTTGGTTGAATTTACGTTCCGCCCACTCTTAGAGCTAGGTGATGTTTTTAAACTCTGTCTTATCTGTTGTTCACCGACAGAGTGACTATCACTGGGAAAATTTGGAGAGTTGAAATAATAATGGCTGTAAAGGTACCATCGACCTAAACTTGCATCTTTTTCTTTTTCAGAAAAACGTGAAGCTGATTCGAGTATTCTATTTCATCAGTATTGCGATGTGGATATTTAGTTTTTTGCTGTCTGTTACGTATGCCGTTCTAGTAATTCAAAATGGGATGTATCGTTATTGGGAAAGATTTGTGCTGGGAATCTCATTTTATTTCTTGGTTTTAGGTGAGCAATTTTGTTTTTGTAAACGTTTTTTTCGTTTATCGACGTTTGGTACGAAATCATCCAACGTTAATACTCATAATAACAGTAATAAGAATATTATAATTAGATGGCGATGGCACTACTAGTATTTTAAAATCATGGAAATCATAAATCATCGCTCGTGCCATCGTGTAGACCATCAGGCGTGATCAAAGTCAAGAGCAGGCCCATTCATAACAAATTAAAAAATAATTAAGCAAGTTGTCCAAATGTGTGTCTCCCCCCATGTCTTCTCATAATCTGCCTAGCGCTTTCTTAACTATGTTGCGGTCGGCTTCCAGTCTAACCGGATGCAGCTGAATGCCAGTATTTTTCATGGAGCGACTGCCTATCTGACCTCCACAACTCAGTCAGGTACTGAGTAATACGATACCGTTTAGTAAGACCGGTTGACAGACTTTCAGGTCACTCACTACCAACGACTTAACGTGTTTTCCGAGGTACGGAGGAAACCCATATACTGGGTTATAACCTATCTACAGACCAACCAACAGATCTTTAGATCGATTCAAGCGGCACTTATCATTATGCCACTTTTCACAAAATCCAGATGTGCAGTAAGGACTTTTTCTAAACTTGTAATGTAACTTTTTTTTACAGTTGTACAAACTTACTTCTTATTTCTGCTGAGGAGTGAGATCAAAAAACTGCAGAACATCGGCGAGTTCAGATTTGTGAACAATGCAGCTGACGCAGATTGTACCATGACATGTGAATAAGAAATAGTAACAGAAGAAGTGACTGATATAGAAGACGTTTGACGAAGAGAAAACTGTTGCTGGAGGATTGTAGATAAGCGAGAAACTTGAATAAGCGTAGGTGTATGACTTAATTTTAGAAAATTATATTAATTTTCATTTTATATTTTTGTGTTTTACTTTTTTTTTAAACTGTATAATATTATAAGTTTATTATTATATCAGAAGGTTGGATTTTAAACTTTTAACCTAAAGTGTTTTTGTTTAATCATCATAACTGTTGACGTCTGCTAACCAAACAGTGTTCAGATTAATTTTTTCAACCAAACATTGTTCAGTTTTCTGATTAATTTCGTTGTGGGATCCAAGACAGTTAAACCGTTTCTCTGGGACCTCGTCGAGCTTCATTGTCTCGGCGCTTTCCTTGTGGTCGCCACTGTTGATTCTGGCCAATTTTTTTTTATTTAAAATTTTGGCGGGTTTGTCCCAATTTTAAATAACCAAACAGTTTTTCATTTCATCAGGATTATGAATAATGATATTGATGTGTGGAGTGACAGGAATACTTATAATCTAAGTGCATACCTACGTAGGTATGACAAAAAACATAAATTTATTAAATGCAACTTATTTTAATTTGTTAACAATTGTTGCGCTCGTGTATTTGAGTGTGATGTGATGTTGTGTGGAGCAGGTTTGCTGGCGGGATGTCGACTGGAGACTATTGGAGAGGGTGCAGTGGCAGAGTAAATAACAAGACTTCTTCAGGAGTACCTACTTTCTTCTTGGTTTATTCTTCAAACCATAGTTTCTTACAATAAAACAATTTCGCATCCTAATGAGCATCTTGTACCTACCTACGTCGATTGTAAATATAATAGACTTATAGAGCTTGTAAGTTGGTACTTAACAAAATAAACCACGCTTTGAATCTTACACAATAATTTATGGGCTACATAAAGCATTGATTAATTAAACATTAATAATAGAACCCTAATAAGAAGTGTATGTGTAATAATCAAGTTGTAGGGATAAAAGTGACTTCCCAGTCATAATTCCCGCTCTATAATTACTATTATATTATTTAAGTACGACTCGTTCACATTTACTGCAAACAGAACATAAGGATAAAATCGAAATATATGCTTGATAAATAAAGGTTAGGTTATTGTAAACAATAGTAATAGGTACCTATATCAGCACTAATAACAGAAACAGTATCAACGCAACGATAAAAGTTAAAAGTTGTGTCCAATATTTTTATTGTGCTCTCAAGATTCTAATCTAAACTTATATTAATAGGTAGTAATAGTGTAAAGTTATTAATATCAAGTGAAAGAAAATGAACGGAGAAACTGTATTACGGGACGAAGTTCTAGTAGATAAAAGTTGTTGTTTCTGTTTTCCACTACGATATAGTTTGACTGCATGGGGTTATTTTAAAATGGTAAGTGAACACTTTATTGAACATACGTCTACTAAGTCCGTAGCTCTAGCTACATACTAGCTTTATGGTCGAAAATTATCGCATGGGAACATTTGCTGTTTTTTACACCTAGGCGTAAAAAGAGCGTTCACATACCTACGAGTATATTGAGACTTGATCAGAAAGAGCAGCGGTGGCCCAGTGCATAGCAGCGGTGGCCCAGTAAAGAGCAGCGGTGGCCCAGTGCATAGCAGCGGTGGCCCAGTGAAGAGCAGCGGTGGCCCAGTGTAGAGTAGCGATGGCCCAGTGTAGAGCAGCGATGGCCTAGTGGTGGTGGCCACGACTTATGAGCAGGAAGTCGTGGGTTCCAAGTTCGAACCCAGGCAATAGCATTACTTTGTGTAATTTGTTTCATCATTACTGCTCTCAAAATGGTGAAGGAAAACATCGTGAGGAAACCGGCATGTCCTACAACCAAAAATTCGAAGACATGTGACATCTACCAACCCGCACATGGGCCCGCGCGTCGTGATTGATAACCCATTCCTTTTTATAAAGAGGAGGCTTGAGTCCCAGCAGTGGGAATATTACAGGCTGATTATGCAGAAAGAGCTTTATGTCCATGCATTAATTTTTAAATAGTCCAATTCCAGCATTCTATTGCGGCCCTCGGCTGAGCTAATTAAGCCGTATAACTTTGGATAAAATAGGTACAGGGGATGACCAATATTATTGAACCGAGGATTTAATGTGGCCAGATTTAAAAAAAAAAAGAGAAATGAAACCGTACTGTACCAAATGCCATTATGTAGGTATCTGTTCCTTGATCTTGGTAGAGAAATTGTTTGAAGGTAAATGTGGATTAAGGGCGTGCCATTGGCGAGGCTAGAAGTTGATTTTTTAGGATGAAGATTACTATAATCCATCTATAATCTTTCTTTATACGTTTCAGGTAGTGACAGCATTTTTCATACTAGTTATATCGTACACACTACTAAATACTTGTATGATGCTCAAGAATATTGTTAATGGAAAACACCGGAAACGGATCTACGCAGACATTGCTGTTACCAGCGTTGCACTTTCTTTCTTCGTAACGGATCTCCTATTGACCATGCCGTTCATCATTGGAGCATATCAGGTGATCATGGTGAATCATTTCAGTTACTCTAAACTTGACTCTCTGCCCATTGGTGGCAGTCGAGGGGATCCGGTGGATGCCGACAATACGAGACCGAGCGTTGTGGCAATCTTCGAGGCAAGTCTCTCAAGGACCTCGATGGCCCTGTGTATTGCGTAATTTTATTTTTATTTTTTATTTATTGCCTGATTATATGACAAATTTAACTGCGGAACGTCTATACTGTGGCAATATTATATAGAGTAATAATAATATATCATTCAGGCAGTAATATATAGGTCGGAAGATCCAATCTAAGACAACTAACCTACCTCTGATGTTTTGGATGTGCTTCATCATCTGCCTAGCCTTTTCCCAACTATATTGGGGTCGGCTTCCAGTCTAACCGGATGCAGCTGAATACCAGACTTTCCATGGAGCGACTGCCTATCTGACCCCCACAACCCAGTTAATACTAGGTAATACGATACCCTTTGATAAGACTGGATGTCAGAATTTCAGATCACTGACTACCTGTAACGACTGCCAAAGAGGATGTGCTTGCTTTTTACCCGACTACGGCAAAGCCAAAAGGAAGGGTAATGATTTTGGCAGTCTATGTATGTATGTACCTATGTATGTTCCACCGTAGCGCCTAAACTACCAAACGAATTTTAATAAATGAGGTGTCTATAGATTCGTAAGGATAGCCCGGGTGTCATAGGCTATAATTTTTTTATCAAATACTTTTATGACGGAAGTTAAATGTCAGATTATAACATCGAAAAAAAAAAATTGTGATAATCATAACATGTTTGGTATCAAATGAAAGGTCTTACGAGCACATTGCAAATATGTATATTAAGTTTTAGTCCGCCGTTTGTAGTCGGGTTTTAGTTTTTAGACTTGTTGTATAATATCATTTGCTTCGGTGAAGGAAAACATCTTAAGGAAACCAGCATTCTGACAGATATTTCTCGACGGCATACAGCCAAGTCAGAAGCCCATGGGTGGCATAAGAACTCTGACACCAGGTTATGCACTAACCACATGTTAAAGAAAATATATCTTTTTAAAAGAAGCTTTCTCTTTCCAGAAAAACGTGAAGCTTCTAAAACGTTTCTACATCTTCAGCATAGTGACTTGGGCAGTAACGATGCTATTGAGCGCTCTGGCCGTGAGTGTGTCTCTAGAGTGCTGGTTATCACATTATATGTGGCTGCGCTCAACGTTCAACACTTTGCTGAACTTCTCAGCTTACTTCGTTATTATAAGTGAGTATAGACTTGCATTCAGCTGCATCCGGTTAGACTGGAAGCCGACCCCAAAATAGTTGGGAAAAGGCTAGGCAGATGAAGATGAGACTTGCAGAACGATAACCCTGGTGAAGGTTGTGGGGACCCGCTGGATGCGAGACGCATGGGACCGGTCAATGTGGTGACACCTGGAGGAGGCCTTTGTCCAGTAGTATTTTAGCTGAAATGGTGATGATGAAGACGATAGACTTGCGAACAAGTCCTAGGAGCTGAGTAGGAAAGAATGGAGCTAGACGTCCTGCATAGCTCCATCCCTTTCTTAACATACATCATTATCTTCTTCCATTGTCCCCTGTCAGACGGCACGGCATCTCTTTCCCATACTGAAGTGAATTGCAACAATACTTACTGCTTGATGAGGTTATGGTAACCACATGGAGTCGAAACTGCGTATCGGCAAGCGCAGAGTTGGACTCCCCGCAGTGTATATGATCCGATGACTTGAATAAAAGGTGCCTATAGTGCTGTTCCATAAACGATGGATCACTTAGGTAATCATGTCCTGCATATCCTGTTGTTTGTTCACTTCAGCATCTCAATAACGCTTCCGAAAGCTAGTAGCTCAAACCTGGGCCGATACAATTTAGATTGCATCGACACGCTGAGAAGAGGATGAAAGGTGCCAGGGTCAAAATGGATGCAGAAGTTGGTGTAGACGGGTATTGTGGCGCGGTTTGGACGGGGCCGCTGTTCAGCAGTAGACTTCGTCGTACACAAGCCATCGATAACCTGCCTGTGCCACTAGTTTGTGTAATAAGTGTAACATTTCAATCATTGAGATTCAAAACAGTTTTCCCTTTTCCAGTTGTGCAAACTTACTTCCTGCTGCTACTGAAGAATGAAATCATCAAAATGAGAAACAACGTTGAGGTCAAAGTGGAAAATACAGATGAAGCAGAATGTACCAATACATGTGAAGATAGGGTAGCGGGAAATGAAACGGAAATAGAAGACGAGTGAAAAAGAATGATGTTATAAGTACACACAAAGACACTCCAATTTCAATATCTTACAGATGCATTTAAGAGCGATCTTATATGCTGAACTCATGATAAAACGCACATGACACGCATGAAATCCCCGAAGCAGGCAGTGGTGTACCAATGATAGAGGACGAGCCCCCCAACCAGCAATTTTGCGCTATAACCAAACCTTATATCTCAAAACAGCTGGGTGAACGATGTATAAAGGTTTTGGCGGTGACTGATTGTTGTGTAAAAGCGTTTGACAATACAATTTGGCTCTATAAGTTTATACAGCAAAAAGGACCTATTAGGAATTGATGTAAAGGTTTACTTCGTGACTTTGTATAGCTGTTATAGTCAGGCGTTATAGCAACCTCCAATGTGACTAGTACACAACGATAGAACTTTATAACAGTGTTTACTGTCGCCCCAATGCGCCTGATTTACGCAATAAAAGTTCTGAACGAACTTTACTGACTCTTTCGTTAAAGTGGAGATGAAAACTCAAGAATAGGGCGATATTGTGATATTGTGGATTTTTAGATCGTCGTTACAGTGCATAGTACTATAGTGGGTACAAAAAGTCTACAACAGAGTGATTTGGTGATATAGCTGAGTTTCGAATTACATTTATAGAACTTAAATTGTCATATAAAGGTTTTTTAACGCTCGTTATAGTCGTAGTGATAAACTTAACACAAAGACACTTTTTTAAAACAGGATTGTTTTTTTATAACTGTTATAGTCCCTCTATTACAATAGTACTATATCGGAGATTATTTCTCTTTTAAAACATAATAACTGTGTATAACGGTAGGTTAGTAATGCTTTTAAATGTTAATTCAGTTTTGTAAAGGCATTTCTATCGCTCTTTTACAACAATATTGACATTTTAATTCAGCGTAATCATAAATAAAAATAATGGTGGTTGTAATCTGTCATAACGAATGCTATAGTAGTGTTCTGGAAGCTGGAAGTATGTTTATGACTTAAAATTCGTAATTGTTTTAGTAAAAGCTCAATAATTCGAGGGGGGCATTCAAATATAGTCGGTAACCAGTACATATTTTATCAGTAAAATTACAGTCGCACGTCATTTTCCCCGTAAGGGACGAATAATTTAATTACAAAATAATATATAACTTCACTACAATATGGCTCCTCGTATTCTTTTATTATCCAACTAGCTGCTGCCCGCGACGTCGTCTGCGTGAACGCTATACAGCACCAAAAATACCTACGATTACACTTTTTTTTAAAATACCCGTTCACTCATTTACCCGTTTCTTCTTAACATTTCATATCTACATAAAGTGCAGTAACAGAGTGAGAAGGTCTTTTGTAAAATTGACCTTCAAAAAGTGCTGATTTTCAAAAAGTGCCTGCTTTGAATAAATGACTTATGGTGATTCTCCGGAATTAAGTCATAAGCAGATGGAGAAAACAATGAATAAGGAATACAAAATAGGGTAAAAATAACATACTTACAGGAGTTTTCCATAAGTAACAATAGTGGGTTAGCTATCCGCAGCGGCAGCCAAAATGTAAAGAGAGTCAGGACTGGTGACGCGGGAGCAAGCGACGTACAGCTGCCCGTGTGAGAAGCAGCTCGTCCTGAGGTCGACACCCGCTGCCCTCAGTGTTTGCCCCTGCGACTTATTGATGGTCATCGCGAAGCAAACACTCACGGGGAATTGTACGCGCTTGAACTGGATCGGGAAGTTATGAGGTATAAGTGGAATAGGTAGGTACGTGGTATAAATACTGCCTCGCCGACTCCACAACCCGCGATAATTTTCGCCTCAATGGTGTGTCTGTGGAGCGAGATGACTTTAAGGCGGGTCCCGTTACACAACTTCGAAGGAGATAGGTTCCGAAGAAGCATGATCGGGACACCGACCTTCAGCTTGATGGTAAGCGCTGGAAGTCTACTTGCTGACAGGGAGCTCAGAAATTCCACGGGATAATGTGTGGCGTCATCTTGCTCGACGACAGTGCTTATAGAGGTGTAGACCACTTCATTCCCCTCAATTTCCGAGATAATGCATTCGTTAATTGCCGCAGTCTGATCATTTTGGGCGTTAAAATGGTCCGCTCGCACACCCAAGAATTCTGCTGGTGCGGTATACGACTGATGTCCCCGTACACACAGCGAATGAGTTCTTCTAAGACCCAAGAATTCTGCTGGTGCGGTATACGACTGATGTCCCCGTACACACAGCGAATGAGTTCTTCTAAGCTGGATACAACTCTACCGAAGTACCGAGAGACTCTGGAAGCTCCACCTGTCCACCTCTCTCCTCGCCGTCGCCAAGCCTTAGAAGGACATCGGAGAATTCTTGAGCACGTGCATTGCCGCCGTGCTGAGCTCTCATATTAATGGTCAAGCGCAGTGTACGAACTCGTGACCACAACGAAGACCATTTCAACGAAGCATTCACTTCGTCAGTCTTCGATCCCCGCGTCACCACGGGCAGCGTGTGTCGGAAATCGCCACTGAACAGAACTGTGACACCACCTATCAAATGTTCGTTCTTGTGGATGTCCTGCAAAGTTCTGTCCTCGGCCTCAACTGCCTTCCTGTTGGCCATCGTACACTCATCCCATACGATCAGAGAGCAATCCTTGAGCACGTGTCCCTTATCACTGTTACGTGACACACCACAAACAGGCGTTTCGGCGCTTTCTAAATCGATGGGAATTTTAAACATGGCATGTGCTGTCTTGCCACGCGGAAGCAGTGTGGCAGCGATTCCCGACGACGCTACAGCAATGGTAATTTTGACTTGCCTCCTGACCTCTGCAAGTATGTCAGTGGTAACAAATGTTTTTCCTGTTCCACCAGGAGCATCCAAGAAAAACATTTTACCCTGATTTTGCCCAACGCTTTCAAGGTCGGTGTCATTTTGATTATGCTCTGAAGAGAACAAAGTGACATGGTAATTTCGTACCTATGGTGGTCATTTCGCCCGGATCGTAAATTGTCCCAGTGTTATAGGTACTCCCGATTTCCACGGTCTTGATGCGGTGCTGATTGGGAAGCTGTTAAACCCATATTCGACCAGTGGATTGCCGCCGATAGAAATGACCACGTCTAGAAGTGAACTGAGACAGGTATTCAGCACGCGTTCATCACAGACAATCTCGATGAATTTTATAAGACATAGATAAAGAAGCTTAAAACTTATATAAACATATTTTTTTTAATTGTCTTGCTCATCTCTGAAACGAATTAACGATACAATGTTTAAGAAGAAAATGCACAACTCCATCTATGACTTTTATAAACAACTATTAACCTCGCCAACATCAATCAAATTTAAATTATTTAAAACCAAAAAGGACTTACACATGTAAGTCGACTTGATGTTTTTGAAATCCCATAGATGGCGCTGCTTTAAATTGTCTTGATACTACAATTATAAAAATTATTATGTTTATCGGCCTAAGTTACTTATATTGCGTGATTTTTATAGTATGAAGCTAGCTTATAGCATGGTTGACATAATAACAATATTTAAATATATTCGTTTGTTCTCTTCAAAAACACTGCACGTGAACGAATGTAAAATGAATGAACGATGAATATTATAGTGAAGTAATGGAATCATGAACTGTTTTACAGTACCTAAAAGAACTTTAGTAGCGTTGCGGTGGCTTGTATGTCATCAAATAGAGATTGCGTTACTGTTACATCAACTGTAATAGGCCAAAATTGTCATGCCTGACACCGCTACAGTTGTACTTTAACACTGAACTGAATGGAGATATAATTGCGCCACTTTCTTTGTAGGTGCACCTTCTTTGGCCTTTTATGTGACCATCGATTAGTTTTTACAAAACGTTCTATGGACTTCTATACAACTAACTTTTGCTAGTATTGATGGCAATGCATTGCCATCAACCTTGCACAAATCCAGACACCGTGGCTGCTACTAAGAAATTCCTAATGCCGACACTTGATCCGACCTGGGTCTCGATCCCAGGACCTCATGTTCAGTGCTTGCGTCTACCAGGCAGTTGATGAATGTCTCAATAATCTTTATTATTTATTTATTTATTTATTTATTTACTTTGGAAGACTTACAGCTAGATACAATGGTGATAAATAACAGTACTACAATCAGACAGCCAATTACAAGTCTTCACGTCTAGAGCTTGTCTGGACTCTGGTATAAATAAACTGTGGAACAAAACATACACATTGCCAAAGAATGGAAACAAAAACTAAATTATTAAAAACTTGCTAATAGCTCGTCACCTAAATATCTTAGAAATACTTAATACAACTACTATTAAAAATGGCTATTAAAAATGAGAACCAAAATGTTAAAATTTAATTATTTAAATAAGAGATGATAAAACTAAACTCCAAAGAAATTAAGCTTTAAAGAAATTCATAGCTAACCGCTTTTTTGCCGAGTTCACACTAGTTTCAGAAATATCAAAGTCGAACTGTTTGCACACATTATTAAAATACCTACTTACACGCACAACGTACGAATTTTGTCTATAGTTGGTACTTGTAAATGGAACCAGTAATGGTGGATTAAACCGTTTCAACTTGCTTGGAACGTTAAAATGGACAGTGGACAAAATATCAGAACAATTTATGTCACCTCGAACCGTCTTCAATAAAAAGATACAGTCAGAGATCTCACGACGATTAACCAACGGTAAGAGATGATATTTTTTACAGAGACTGAGATAGTTACTGGACTCATACGGTACCTTTTGATGAAAACACAAAAATTTTATAAATCTTTTTTGTATGCGCTCAATACGGTCGATATATTTGTGATAGCATGGATTCCATATTTCAGATGCGTATTCCAAGTGGCTTCTAACAAATGTGCAATATAGAATTTTTAACGTTTTAGCTTGTGTGAAGCACTTGGATAATCGCTTTATGAAACCGAGGGATTTTGAGGCTTTAGCGACGATGGCATCAATATGCTTATCAAAAATAAGTTTGGAATCATGATGGACCCCCAGATCACGAATCGTACCACAACTAGGTAATACATGGCCACCAAGAGTATAAGATGTGGCTAAGACTGACCGTCCACGGGTATATGTTACGACTGAACATTTTTTGGGATTGAGATCTAGTTTATTTTTTTGACAGTATACTTCAAGACACTGCAAGTCAGTTTGAAATGCGATCATGTCCGCAGTCGATGATATAGAAGCATAAATTTTCATATCATCAGCGAAGCACAGTAATTTGGATGAGGTCAGACAGGAGTCGATGTCATTCACATAGATGATAAATAATAATGGACCGAGCAACGAACCTTGGGGTACTCCGCTGGGGACTAAAACCCAGCTGGATATATAATTATTCAGTACCACAGCTTGCGACCTGTTTTCTATGTAAGATGAAAACCACCTGAGTAAATCTCCGCGTATACCGATGCCCTCTAACTTCCGTAATAGGATGGCGTGGTCGATTCTGTCGAAACACTTGCTGTAGTCTGTGTAGACTACATCGACTCGTTTACCGTGGTCCATTGCGTCGGTGATGTAGTTATTGAGCAACACAAGATTGGTGACAGTGGATCGTCCTTTAAGAAAGCCGTGTTGGAAGGGACTAAACGATTGTTCCAGAGCAGAATAGACCTGGTTATAAATGATCCTTTCGAAAACCTTGGCAATGATACACAATTTGGATATCGGTCTATAATTGACAATGTCTGTTTTGACTCCTTTCTTATGTACAGGCGTTATGAATGCCGATTTCCAGAGTCTGGGGACGACACAAGTATCAAGAGATTTTTTGCAATAGATGCAGCGCAACGAACGAGAAGCTTGGATGAGATATTGTCCGGGCCTGGCGCTTTCGATGTGTCTAATTAAATTATAATTAAATTATGAGCCTGTTAACACAGGCTAACTCCAACTACAGGGCAAAGGTCACTTTTCACAATAAAAAAGCAAAAGTAGTACATAAATAGTATTTTTTTGTACCTACAACCAAAATCTTGTTAAACCAGCTTACAACGGACTGCGGAGTATGATACTTCAGTAATCAATTGCTGAAAAGATGTGAATAACAAGAACTTCGCACAAACGAAACAAAAAAAGACTCGACACAAACACTGACTGCTAAGATGTGGTCCAAAAGCTCACATTTCAATGCTTATCGAGTCAGAGTGGAGTTGGGCGGTATTGAGTCTGTGTAATGTGCGAAGACCTAGGTGTGTAACTTGACTAAAAGTTTGCAAATTGAAAGACCAAGTGAAAATTTACATCATTTATTTAACAACAAACACTCACATCTTTTAACACACACAAAAAACAACCTACACCTGCCAAATCTGGCTCATGTATTCTTTATCTAATTTCGAATATTCTATCTCTTTCTCTTCTCCTGCTTCTTCATCTTTGTATTGTATCATGTATTCCGTTTCTGCTCCTAAAACCTAGGCCATATGTTAGAGTATTGTATCAGAAATCAATAGCAAAAAGAACTAGGTCTACCAACCGTAACCGAACCAAGTTAGAGAGTGATTAGTAGATTGCTATTGTTTTTTTATCAGGCGTTAATTTTCTTAAATAAATATACTACTCGGCAACTCTAATGAGTCATTCCGCATCCCCCCGCTTCTGCATACGTCGACGGGCGCGGTAGGGGGCCGCGGCAGGCGGAGGCCAAGTGACTCGTTTCAGTTGTCGGGTTATGGATTAAGTAGGTTGTTAATGTTATATTTTTACTAAAACACATTTGTATCTGATAATACATACAGTCCTTACTGAGCTCTGTTTCACGATAACTACAACTGGAGCCTTCAAGTCAAGCGTAAATAGTTTCGCATCATACAGATTGCGCGCGCGGTGTCAACAAGAGACGCCGCGTGTTCCTAGAAATCCCCACGCGCATGGAAGAGAATAGCATATCGTTGTCCCTCTCTATCCCGAGCTTGCAGGCCTCTTGTGTTGCTGCTGCTGCTGGCAGTGGTGCAAAAGTTCCCGATTAATCGGGAGATCTACTGATTTTGACTTTTCCCTCCCGATATCCCGATTTAGCGACCCTGTCTCCCGAATTTTTACAGTGTAAACTAAAGTAAGGATTAAAATATATTATTATTTAGCATTCTAAAGACGACAACACCGAAGGTGACCTGGTAACACTAAACCAATGCACGGGTAGGTAAAAATTATATTTTCTTTGGCACGGGGATTCCCCAAAAAAACTTATACACACAACACGTATTAGACCGAAATGTCTTACAATAGAGTTTATTATTGTTTGGTGTGGAATTATTTCGGTTCGGGTTGTTTAGCGAATCTACTGGGATGTTTAGTTTATTATTTATGGTTTCGTTCGTCCGCACTGTTGGTGTGAAAAAGTAATTTTAAAGTATTATTTGTATGAATTACGTCGTTTAGTGTAACCACTGAAGAGTTTTGGGCAAGCGTTAGCAGCATGAAATGCGGCGATGGTTCACGAATGTTTGAAAATATTTGTTCGTTTGTTTTTAATATTCTGAGTTTACCACACTCATCTGCAAACGTCGAACGAATATTTTCGTCAATCAATCTAATGAAAACTAAACAGCGCAACAAACTATCCACTGAATCAATTATTGGTCTTCTGCACACAAAAAGATGTATAAGAGAAAATAATCAAACTTGTTATAATTTTAATATTGACCAAAAAATGTTTAATAAAATAGCAAGCAAGAAGTGGTATGAAAATGAATAATCAGTAATCACTGTACCTTTCATATTTTTAATAAATCATTTTAATTAATAGCATAAAATGCTGTTGTTTTATTTTGCCAAAAAAATCTCCCGATTTCTCCCGATTATTACCTGGAATATTACCCGATTTTTAAATTTTCACTTTTGCAACACTGGCTGCTGGCTCACTCACCTTTCTGCCTTCGGATTGTGTGTGTTGTTTCTGTGTACTTACCGTTAGTGATTTTACCCCACAACTTGGCTTTGATACATTGGATACCGTTTCTGTTTTAACTTGTGACTTGGCTGTGTTTATGGGACTTGGTTTGTGTTGTGACGTGAAGTAACTTGTGCTGGCTACAATGTCTAATAGACCATGTATTATTTGCCGGAGAAGTACAAACCGCGTTGGGGGCAGAAACGTTATAAGGTCATTTTTACTTACACCTTCTTTTGTCGGAGAACACACTTTTATTTTGGACTATATTGAACACATCGACAACGTACTATATTGAACTGTACAGGGAGGATAGGTTAGATATTACGGTTTTGGAAAGGTTTAACATCGACGTCATCAATCCGTGGCTGCTGCGTAGCCGAATCCAATCGCGACATAGACGACAGCGCACATACTTCGTCTATCTTTTGATAGAAGGGCTTAATGATGGCGTAGCAGCAATAAAAGGGCATTACTGTTCCTGTATTTCTGGGAAGAGAACACTTGGTTGTTGTAGCCACGTCATGTCTGTATTGTGGTTCATGGCGTGGGCCAGACATCAACAAAACTTAAGTCCTCCAGCTCAGTTTCTGGATTTCATAATAAGACAGGATGAGGGAAGAGAGACGAGTAATGATCATGATTAATTAGGTTTATCTATAAGAATTTAGTAGTTTAACACTTTCACTGTTCAATAAACCACATATGATTCATGTGATTGTTTAACTATTGTGTCTGCTTTGTGGCAGTGAAAGTGATATAATTATTGTTCTATGATAATTGATAAGATAAGGTAAACAAAGGTTTTTGTAAAACCAGAAGTACTAATTATTTAATAAATAGTTTCGGATTTTATGGTTGTATCATTTATTTTTTCGTAAAAATTATGTAATATTCGTACAATTTTTGAAAAGTAACCCAGAATACCTATCCTATAGTGGAATAAGAAATGGATATAAGAAAAATAGATCAACGCCTGACAAAAATATACTAGCAATACTTCCATATGTATCTTCGTTCGGTTACGGTTGATGGACTTGGTTCTTTTTGCTATTGATTTCTCGTATTGTCCTTTAACATATAACCTAGGTTTCATTTCTGGCGAAAGAAAAAAAGTAAATCATGCCAATAGTTTGCATTGGCCATCTTTAAAAAATGTATCAATAAGTACTTACCTACTTTTTTTCTTACGAGGCACCGTTTCTGAGATATAACGATTCAAAAAGTTATAAAAGTTGTTATCGTCATAATATGCACACGTTTCCACGCCACCTATGAGGTAGTGTACTTAGCGCGTTTTTAGGGTTCCGTAGTCAACTAGGAACCCTTATAGTTTCGCCATGTCTGTCTGTCCGTCCGTCCGTCCGTCCGTCCGTCCGTCATCGCTTAATCTCTGTGACCGTTAGCACTAGAAAGCTGCAATTTGGTACCAATTGTGTATCAATCACGCCGACAAAGTGGTAAAATAAAAATTGGAAAAATATGTTTTATTAGGGTTGCCCCCCTATATGTAAAGTGGGAAGTGATTTTTTTTTAATTTCAACCCACCACGTGTGATATATTGTTGGAAAGGTATTTAAAAATGAATAGGGGTTTACTAAAATCATTTTTTTTAATGTTAATAATTTCGGAAATAATCGCTCCAAAAGTAAAAAACAATGCGTCAATGTAAGAAAAAAAGTATTGATTGACATTTTTTTAAGATAATTTTATGATCTACAATTTTTGTCTGAGGTACTTTTATGATAAAACTTACAATAGGTACCGTTTTGCTGAAAATCGCGAAAAACTCATTTTTTTACCTTTGACCTTGAATATTTTTTTTTCCTTAAACGGGAATGATGGGGAACTTCTAGACATTGTTTATAATTATGTTTTGAACAATTTCACAGAAATTCAGCTTGTTGGGACTTTATGTAACTTTACTCTAATTTTTTGGTCTAAATTGACCGAACTATAAGTTTTTTGCAATTTTCAGGCCAGTGATAGGTTGTATGTTGATGAACATTTGATTCGCGGCTGTAAGACATATGTAGTTACAGAATTATAATCATCAAAATCATTAATACAACCCTCCGAGCTCATAAAGAACTTTGACCTTGTAAAAAGTCATTTTTACACCTTTATGAGCTCGGAGGGTGTATTAATGATTTTGATGATTATAATTCTGTAACTACATACGTCTTACAGCCGCGAATCAAATGTTCATCAACATACAACCTATCACTTGCCTGCAAATTGCAAAAAACTTGAGAAAATTTGAATTTCGCGGGCTGGTTGGAGGATTCACCTTAACGATCAAAACTAACTTTTAGTGGTATCAGCAACTAAAGAACTAAAGACAATAAAATCCTTCAGGTACTGAAAGATACTTCAGTGCAAATTATGTATCAGTCTGATGTCCGGAGCTGAAAATAAAATAATGTGCATGTATGTATGGACACATAATTATTTCGTCCAGACTTTGACTGACAGACTACAAACCTACTTAAGGATTTGTCACTTTGGGAACCCTCATTTGTAATTCCGATACAAACCCAAGTGCATTAAAAGTTTGTAAAAGTGTTAATAGCTTTACTACACTGCTAAATGGTTGACAAGTACCTACCTAATCAAAGCCGGAACTGATGCCGTTTTTTCGTTGTCAACGCGGCACGGTTGGCGCAGTGACTAGACCTATCGCTGCCGACCGTTGTTTGCTCCACTCCATGGTTGGCAGCGCAGAGTTCTGGGATAAAGTGCAATCCTTCTGCGAGACCATCGTGTAGCAGAATATGTTGCAATGATTTCACAAACTCGCCGATGTTCACAAAATAGCCCGAGAAGTCCAAAATCCGCATGGTCAACGTACCTACGCATGGACATGTTGATAGTGAACCATCTCTGGGCAGACATGCCGATGAGCATGCCCGTCAACAGTATCGTCATTATGCATAGGCCTGTGCTATACAAGTAATAAGCACGAAGGAGGCTCCGGTTTTTCTGCAAAAATAAAAATTGCAATTATTATACTGCCAACTAAGAGGGGTCTTTTCCTTGGAGTGGGACGGAGCAGACTAGGATAAAAATACTGCCAACTTCCGAACTCCAGGCGGCTAGGTACTATATTCAATTTTCACCTTGTCCTACTGCTGAGCAAAGGCCTCCCCCATGGCCATAGCCTTCCACTCTTCTCTTCATGCGGTTTTCTCCACAGCCATTCTCTCACAAAGCCTCTAGGTTACCCTGCCAGCGTTTTCTAGGCCTCCTTCGGCGATGATGTCCGTCTTCTGTGTTTTTTCTATGATTTTTACAACGCAAACACAGGTACAGAACCTACCTTAAAATTTTGTCCTCCTGCTATATAAATAGTTTCTGGATCGTTGGTATAGCGACGGATATCGTTTCTGCCCATCCCAGTCATTATATATAATATTACTGTGTTGGGTCATGATGACAACAGATCACTAAATGCAGTCACTTCGATCTGTAACATAAAACCGGCCAAGAGCGTGTCGGGCGGGCCACGCTCAGTGTAGGGTTCCGTAGTGATAATTTTTTTTTTGTTTGAAATATGGGCCAGTGAAACTTGACCTCTGGATCGTATAGGCGCTCATACGATTCAGGGACCAAATTATATTGGTTAACTGCTGTTTCCATCTGTTGTTTCCATCCAAGTTCAAAATGATTTTCCTAGAAAGTCCTTATAAAATTCTACTTTTCAGATTTTTTTCATATTTTCTAAACTTATGGTTCAAAAGTTAGAGGGGGGGGGGGGACGCATTGTTTTTCACTTTTGGAGCGATTATTTCCAAAATTATTGACATTATCAAAAAATGATTTCAGTAAACCCCTATTCATTTTTAAATACCTTTCCAACAATATATCACACGTTAGGGTTGAAATTAAAAAAAAACCACTTCCCACTTTACATATGGGCTACCCTAATAAAACATTTTTTTCTAATTTTTATTTTACCACTTTGTCGGCGTGATTGATACACATATTGGTACCAAATTTCAGCTTTCTAGTGCTAACGGTCACAGAGATTAAGCGAGGACGGACAGACGGACAGACGGACAGACAGACATGGCGAAACTATAAGGGTTCCTAGTTGACTACGGAACCCTAAAAATCTCTCTCGCCTCTTTTGCACCACTGCGCAGAGCAGTTACGGTGCGCCCGGCCGAAATTGTGCGATTTTTCCGCGTTCACTAAAACTACGATATCTCTAAAATTACGCATGGCAGCTCGACAGTAAGTTTACGAAATAAGCTATCTGTTATGGGTAAACAAGCCAACGGCACGAACTAGTTGGTGGGCCCCCGCATGGGCATGCTATTTCATCCGACATCACGAGCGAAATGCATAGAGCGAAAGAGACACAACTAAAAACGGGCGCGCGATTGTTTCTATGCAGATCTTTGGTAGTATGGATACCATGAAAAATCCATTGAATGTAACTGTTTAAAATAAAATTATTAAAATTCTTTAATAACTAATCTATGCCTGTATGGTTTCAATTTTTTCATTTTCGTACTATATACGTAACTTATTGACGCCCAAAGATGGTTAAAATTAGTGCTAAAATATGCAAGTTTCGACGCTCATAACTTCCAAACCAATATTTTTTTTCCAACTAGCTGATGCCCGCGGCTTCACCCGCGTGGATGTCGTTCTAATTATATACTTAAACCTTCCTCTTGAATCACTCTATCTATTAAAAAAAAACCGCATCAAAATCCGTTGCGTACCTAGTTTTAAAGATTTAAGCATACAGACAAACAAACAGACAAAAATAGCGACTTTGTTTTATACTATGTAAGGATTCTGCTTCCTTAAAAGCCTAGATAATGACAAGACCAGTTGATAAAAATTTTAATTTTGAACCTACACCGTCAACCAGAGGAGGACCAGAGGAACCATACTACGTTTGTATGGAAGAATGACTGGCTTGTGCAACCTTAACTATAGTACAGTTTTATCTATTGACAGAATTGTTCTCCCAGATGGTGGATGGGGAGGTGGGTATATTTTTACAGATTCGTAAACAACTAACTCTCATGACTATGGGAAAAGTCCGAAACCCCCCCTTTTCCCCCCTCCCTATCGTATCTCGGAAACAAAGAGACTTGAAGTGTTTTTTTTTAGGGATTCGTATAGAGGAGGCTCGGTTAAGTAAAAATCATTTTTCAAAGTGGCCCCCCTTTTCCCCCTTCTCCCCCCTTTTAGGCGGATCTCGGAAATAAAAAGTATTTTCTCAAAAATGGTATGTAATGTTGCCATAACATCTCTAAAAAGTATCCAGAAAGTGAACTTTACCGGAGACTTATTCACAACTGTCCAGTAAGAAGCGAGATTTTAAATTTGGAATCTCCTACTGTCCAGTAAGTAAGTATGTAATTTACTTACTGGACACTAGGTCATCCTCTTTAGATCTGCTTAGAAAAAAAAACATAGTACCAGACACAGATTAGAGTTTAGCCATTATAACATGGTTATAGAAGGGAGGTTCCAAATATATGTCGCAGATTCAACACAGAGGCACAATATTTAGAGTTGACAATTTAGAATAACGCCATCTATCATCGTTTTTCGGATCTATCATCGTTAAAGTCGGAAACGTCAAGCAGTGAGCTTGGGTGAGGTCGATGCAGAGCGTGGCAGGTCTGGTTTGTCAGTTTTCGGTTGACAGATGACAGCTGTCAGTTGTCATATGTCAAATGTCAGTTGTGAGTGGTCGGTTGACGTTGACGTTAGACGCATTTGACTTGAGGGACGTTACTTTTTGGCGAGACACGAGTGCGAACGGTTGTGCTGCCTGCCTGTATCGAACTGACCGCGTTTCCGTACTTTAATCCATTTCCATCGGCTTGATCGTTTGAGATTTTGTTAATTTGTTATCGGAAGTGAATAAATAGGCGGTTGTAATCAGTGTTGAGACTATTATTTCGTACCTCCGCCATGCCGAACTTGGACTCAGACAACGATGAACCCGAAATAGTTGACCTACCGTCGTCATATATATCTATCTCTCTTTTTGGTATGTGTTACAACAGCCCACTGACAGTCATCTGACAGCCACCTGACAGCGAGCCACGCCAACGACAGCCATGCCAACCACTGAGCCAAGCCATAACTACCGGACGCCTCCGGTGGGGATAAAGCTTTATAATGCCCTGCAAGCTCATTTTCGCGGTCTTGTCGCACTCGATTGTAATAGTTGTAAGGGGAAGCTCTGCCCGAATAAAGTTATAAATCAGTTCCTGTTTATTTTTTACCACTGTCGTTACACTCAGAAGTGGTATCGAAAACAATAAACCTACGATTAAACGACGCTCTGATACATTTAAAAGTCAACGGTCACCAAGTACAAAGGACGAGGTCTGAAAATTCAAACGAAGAACGTTGATGCACACCGCCTACAAGGAAAATATTGAAGAGTCGCCCATCCCAGAATCACAAGGCACAAATTGAAAAAGCAGTCTACGATCTGGATGGAACACGAAGCGCCTGCCCTCAGTACCGCATCATTGATTCCATAATTTGACCCTGAAAACGAAGACTGCGGCCAGTAACCACCTGTGAGACACTTCGAGTTACAAGAAGTATCCATTTCTCTGCCAGTAACGCTGCTACGGTAAATGAAGGCTACCTCAAGGTCGTCAACAGCGAGCCCAAGGACATGGAAGGGAGGAACCGTCCTACTTCACGCTGAGAGCTGCCAGGAACCATGCATAAATAACAAGGTCAGTTAACATGCCAGTTAACAGATATTTGCAAAATATGAGCCAAATGCCATTAGCCAAATATATTAGCCAAATGTGTTTTACAATGAAGTGCCCTATGTGTTGATAATAATTATGCCAATCGTAGACAAAATTAGGTAATTTGGTAGGCCCGATAAGTAAATCTAATCATAGTCAGTTAATCAGTATAATTATCTCGGTACAAAAATGGTTTTACTAGTTGTGTACTAAGGAATTGAGAACTTAAGATGTACATATTTTATTTAGTTCAAGTGCGCATTAGATTATCCAACAACTCCAAAGTAAATCTTTAGATATAAATAACTACAGTAATTTCATCAAACTATTGTCAGTGGTTTATAGCATTCCTAGGCAATCTCTTGCTACCGTCAGTCGATATTCAAACAGGTATAAACTTATTGCATAAAGTTCTTGACAAATTGCAAACGAGGATCTTAAAATTAAATATGAGAAACCGTTAATTTTTACATATTTCATAGGTAAAATAAGCATGTGATGGCATTCAACCGGTTGAATTTAAGTTGATACATGTGTCTTAATTTCCCGTCTCGAGTAAGGTAAACGAAGTGCGTCAATTTATTCCATCTAGTTCTATGTAGTTATTTATGAGGCCAACAGGAGTAAAACGCGAGTTTTATAATGCGTAAAAGTATATGATTCACTGCAGTAAACAAAATCAGTGTTTTACTTTTTTTTTAGTCCAATCAATAGTTTTGTTGTAAATCGCAAAATACCACTAATTTCGCACTATTCGGCCGCAGCGAAAGACGTAACAACCGCTTTGTAGTGCAAGCTGATTAGAACTTTATTTTAACAGTATTTCAATCGAAGTTTGAACCACCACAAATAGTGTTGCTAATTTGAGGTGGTAGTATAGGCTCCTACGACAGTTCAATAGTAACTTTGCAATAATAGCTCGATTGTTTATCAAACTAACAAAAAATAATACGATGTGGGTATGACATATGAGGCAAGTCACATAAATCGTGTTAAGAAAAAAAAAAAATGTGATTAATAAAATAAACGATCCTAGTTTCCCAACAGAAATTCACACGTATGCAGCAAGGTATCTTTTATAAAAGCAGATTGACGGTAGTTTGCGCCCAGTCCTTTAGTTTAGTCGCGTTACCAGTCAAAAAGAGTTAATCATGATTTTGGGCTTTAATCCCTTGCAGTAATGAAGTTGTTGCGAAGATATTATCGTATAAATGTGTTATGTAAAAATGTCCATATAATTTCGAACTGTACTGCAGTGCGCGATATAATGACTAAACGTGATCTTATGCTATGCATTGCTCGATATTACAAACAAAAGCCAAGCAAAATCCAGCAAGCCAAAACCGAAGCTAAAGTTAAATTCTATGCCTACCTTTGCTTCAGCCTTATGTAAGTAGATCGTTTGATAAATGCCATTTAATGTGTACCATTTAGAGGTTAACGATTAGTTCAGTACAGTGCAATGACAAGATGAAAAGCCAAAAAGTTGTATTGTTTTGCTATAGTGAATAATTGTAGTATTGATAGTAGCCTGTAACGTAAACAAACCTTTACGGTACCCGATTAGTTGTGTCAAACTTCGCGCGATGGAAAATATTACAAAATGCATCATGACGATGTTGGCCAAGGCGTAAAGTTCGTAAAGAACGAAGTTCTGAACTTATAAATAAGAACAAAATTTCTGGTTTCCATAAATAAATTACTTACCCGATTTATACGTAAACATTATTATGTGACGTCATGTTTACATTGTGCTTACGGGAAAGCGGATACGGTAGGAAAAAGGGCCAATGACATTCAATTCCTAAATCTACTGAACCAATGAAAATGGTAAATATCGATAGCACAGATAATATAATACTAGCGTATCGATAGTTTGAGCCCTTCTGGCTAAACAAAAAAGGAGTACCAGTGGGTACATGTATATATTGATACATGCTTTCACTAAATTCGTTGTTTCTGAACCAACGCGTACTGTCAATAATTCTGTGGTGACAATTAGTTTAGATCGCAATTATTTTTTCAGATCACATTGTTTTACCATGGCAAGGTCTTTACGAGTAGATATTTCAAGAAGTTTGTAACGGAACAGCAGTTTAAAAATACGTTAACTGTTAACAGCTATTGCGTGTCCTACCTAGGTTTGCTAAGAAGAATAATATTAACTAAGTCTATTTGCAATCATTTTTGTTAATCTAACTTAGCGCTAATAATACATGTAGCAAGTTTAATTTTAATTTGAATATGGTGATAAAACCGAGGTCTCGAAACTAGGCTACGCCTGTAGGTATCTTGGGGGCCAGAGTAGCATTATCTTAGCGTTGTTGAGTTGAGCATTATCTTAGTGTTGATGGGGTTAAATGGTGTTGTGTGTAAAAGTAATGAAGTTTTGCCATCGACACGCTAAGAAGCATGTCATTGTGTGTTAGTACCTACATGTGTGTGTGCGTGTGTCATATTGGTATGGTTTATAGTTAACTTAAATTGTTCTTCAGTTTCTGTATACGATAGTTTGGCAAACTTAGTTTTTTTAGTTATCTTTTCTTACCTATATGAAAAGTGTTTCATGTTTTTAATGTCTCTGATTCTACGTTTAATGAGTAGGTCGAAGTGTGGAAGGCACTAATCGCACAATTCACGGAACATAAGGAAGCATCGGTTACCAAACATAATTTGGAGTTTTAATAATACTGTTAATAATACAACAGGGTACCTATAAGCCTTACGATTTATCCTAGACCGGGTTTCTGATCCAGTGCAATTTAGAAGCGATAGGGTTATCTACTACTCGAATTAGAAAAGCTGGAAAGAAAATGAGACGTAACTAATTAGATACAAGGCGAAAAATAATAATAGCTGATAATAGTGATTACGCACATTAGCGCCAGGCGCTGACTACCAGCGGCAACAAGGTCAATGCTGATAACATCACGCTTGTAATGCCCGAAGGGTTAGGTAGAGGTGTACCCATGAGTACACACACATAGTAGTATACAGTAAAGTTTAAGTCCCATGCAATAGGGGGCGAGCCTGTTGCCAAGTTAATTCTTGTTTATTAAGGATTTATATTCTGGCCCACTTCATGATTGACATAAACTAAGAAGTACAAAAGGTCATAATATAATTATGATACAACGGGTTTACAGGCTTAGTATCTGTTGATTCCTTATGATTATATCGTAGCGATGCTTATATGTCTGATAGCACCAGTAGTGTGGATGAACAATTGAGCACCGAAGATTTCATAAATCTTCTTGAGAGATCAAAGTTTATTGCCCCATTTTAACTTGGTTTTTTTGAGCTGACTTGTAATCGTTGTTTTCTGGTTCCCATTGCGGGAGCAATTGTTTCAGGACGGCCGAATGTTACAACAGCCCACTGACAGTCATCTGACAGCCACCTGACAGCGAGCCACGCCAACGACAGCCATGCCAACCACTGAGCCAAGCCATAACTACCGGACGCCTCCGGTGGGGATAAAGCTTTATAATGCCCTGCAAGCTCATTTTCGCGGTCTTGTCGCACTCGATTGTAATAGTTGTAAGGGGAAGCTCTGCCCGAATAAAGTTATAAATCAGTTCCTGTTTATTTTTTACCACTGTCGTTACATATGACATTTTATGAGATACATATATTTTTGGAACCTTAAACAGCCATTTTATACGTTGCGTTTTGTACTTAGTAATGTTGTAGAATAGAAGTATAGTGTGGAATTTTATGATTGTATTTAGTAATTTCAGTTTATTAAAAAGTTTTTTCTAAAGTTGTTTCCTAAACTGCCTCGTTGGTCTAGTGGTCGCAAGCTCGACTGCAGAGCGTGAGGTCCTGGGTTCGATTCCCGGGTCGGCCAAAAAGTGCTATTGTGTTTTTCACATATGAATGTAACCTTCAATATTAATTGAACGAATTTGTTGTTAAACTTTCTTTATTTTTTGAGAAAAGCATTATACAAACCTCAACCAGTAAGAAAGCCATCCTGGCCTCGTATATAACCAGACCTCACCTGCGGTTCGGTCCGGTTAACTCATACTTGGCCAGGAAGGCTTACTTACTGGATTCTGCAGTAATGTACTATTACGGGTTTTTTTTTTGGGATTCGTATAGAGGAGGCTTGGGGAAGTAAAAACTATTTTGAAAATTTGACCCCCTTGCCCCCCTCCACCCCCCCCCCCCCCCCCCCCCCTTTCGGATCTCGGAAGTTAAGAGACTTGGAACATTTTTTTTCAGATTCATTAAAAGGCACAATGCGTTAGTCGAAATCATTTTTCAAAGCTCCCCTATCCCCCCACCCCTTCACCCCCCCCCCCCCCTCCCCTCTTCACCCCTTTTTTTCAGTTTTGTTTACGGATTCGTATAGAGGAGGCTCGGGGAAGTAAAATGGTGCTACCGGTAAAGCGAAGGGGGGAGCGGGCGAGCGAAGCGAGCCGGCGACCCCCCCGTAGCGTAGGGATAATGTCATGATAGCCTTCCGGTGGTAGGTAGGTCCTGAGTGGAGCGAACCTGCGAGACCGAGTGGAGCGAAGGGGGGAGGTGGCGAGCGAAGCGAGCCGGCGACCTTAGCGTAACAAAGGTCGAGTGGGTGAAGCGTAACTCAGGGGCGACGACAAGCAAACTTTACGGTACCTAATGGTTTTTTAGTGGTAGTAGGAGGTAGTAGGTAGGTGTAGGTAGGTAGGTAGGTGATAGGTAGGTAGTAGGTAGCTGTAGGTAGGTGGTGTCATACGTGAGATTCATATAGAGGAGGCTCGGGGAAGTAAAATCCGTTTTTCAAATTTGAACCCCTTGCCCCCCCTTCACCCCCCTTTAGGCGGATCTTGGAAGTTAAGACACTTGGAACATTTTTGTTTTTCAGATTCATTGAAAGGGGCAATGCGTTAGTCGAAATCATTTTTCAAAGCTTCTCCTCTCTCCCTCTTCACGCCCCGCGAGCTGCTCGCGCAGCCACGCAAATACTTGTCTAATATATAAAATTCTCGTGTCACAGTTTTCGTTGCCATACTCCTCCGAAACGGCTTGACCGATTTTGATGAATTTTTTTGTGCTTATCCGCTATCTTTATGAATCGGCCAACATCTATTTTTCATCTTTTTTTTTTTTTTACTAGGGAATTATTTGGCAAAACAACGTTTGCCGGGTCAGCTAGTATATTAATAAAATAATAGAACTTTTTTCTAAAGTTATAGTTATATTTACATATTAACACATTATTTCTGTATATACATATTTTACATCCTACAAAAACTCGACTCAGGAAGTCGACCCGTACGCCGAACAAAAAAAAGGGTATGTTAACACATTCATTTCGGGAACTCTGTAAGCCAAGTGGCTAATTATAATATCTTATTCTATAGTTTGGTACGCAATCTTATCGCAGACAAAGTGTTAGCTGTTGAAATTGTTTAACTTACGAATTATGAGTCACAATGCAAAAACTTGAAAAAGAGCTCTAAGAAAGACCCTTTCATAATTTTTATCACAGAACAAGTACTATCATTTACTTATTTGAAATCTTTTTTCACAATCCACATGATGAATATTTAATAATGGAAAAACACAACACAAGGTCATGTTGCCTAGCAAGAACATTAAGAAAATCATCAAATAAAAAACAAAAAACAAGCCATTTAAGTACAATAATTCCAAGTACACAGTACCTATAGGGTACAACCGGTAGGTCACATCTGAACAACAAAATAATAATAATAATAATATAATAATTATGATTTAAAAATCTAAAATGTTCAACGCACATCACGCTAGTAGATGAACATCCTACAATTCACCAATGAAACGAACAAAGGTCCCGTCCAAAAATATATATACAATATACTATAGATACATACAAAGAAATTAATCAATTATTGATGAAGGGCAAGGAAACAGTTGGCCAGACACATGGCTTTGTTGCAGCCAACACAGTATGTTTGCACCTGTTTACGGCAGTTAGCGCACAACCGCCGCTGGCGTTGGCGTTTCGACTTAGCTCCAAATGGATACCCAGCCAAGTAGTGGAAGCGCGCGTCGTAGTGCGTATTCTGGTGCATACTCGGTGTGGTTGCAGGCTGGAAAATGGGTGGAGAGGAGCTGTGTTTTGAAAGTAGAGCTTTGACAAGACAGATACGAAAGTTGCGATGGCTTAAAGAAGAAGTAGAAGAAGAAGAAGAAAATGACTGGTGATGCATGATATAAGAATTGAGAACGGAGACATTCAAGAGTCTCTGGAATAGTTTTTTATACCAGACCTTTGCTCGTTTCCGCTCGATAGGGAACAAGGCCAACATCTGATCTTTTTTGTCCACCCCACCCATCATTATATTATAGTCATTTATCAAGATGGGTTTGGTGTAGGAATCCCGGGCTCGAGAAACGCCGTTACCATGGTATGTCGAGATCATAGCGACCCTATTGTTGTCCCTCCATACCATGACATCGACGTCTCCCGAGGTGAGACCAGTAATCTGACCTTTGGTCATGTTCTCCTTAGTCAGATTGTGCAGGGCCTGCGGAACAAACTTACGATTGGTCCGCAGGGTTCCTACACAGTCAAAGCCCAACATCTTCAGGCGTCGAGCGAGGCATGGTGAATTGTAAAAGTTATCCATCCACAACGTGTGACCCTTGCCCTCAAGACCTTGTGTAAGCCTTAGGACAATTGCCGACGTGGATGCTTCTATGGGGTCTTCAAACTGTTGCGGTAGAGATCTTTGTGACTTTCCGATAGCGTGAACCTCAAACCGCCATAGGTAGCCAGTTTGTGATTCACAAATCTCGTAAGTCTTGATCCCCACAGTAGCAGCTTTAGTGGGAATCAATTGGCTGATGTCCAACCAACCTTTCCACTGCAGAAGACTTTCGTCCAAGGCAATGTTTTGCCCCAGACGATATAGGGACTGAAATTTGTTGTTCAGATGTGACAACAATGGCTGCACCTTAAAAAGTTTAGCCTCGAAGGCTCCCAGATTTAGCTCACACATGTCATGGTTGTTTACAAAGTGTAAACACTTGCTTAACATGGTAAAGCGATGCCCAGACATGTGTGCGCTAAAGCCGGGTGTATAGAATACGTCAGGAGTTGCATTCCAGTATTCCTCGATGCGCGACTTGACAACAACCCCCATCGCAATAACCAAACCGAAGTACACGTACAACTCGTCAGCAGTAGTGTCACGCCACGTACGCATGCGGCTATTGCGACAGAGGGAGTCGGCATCGAACAAACGGGATTTCAACTGCTGAGCGTATCTATTCGTCTCCGTGGCAATGTACTCCATAAATTGCCGATCCCATATGCTAATGAAAATGTCATATGGATCGACACATTGAGCTGTCGGACCTACATCGTTGTGCGAAAACATTTCCCGTCTCGATTCAGTTGGAATCGGAACATTCGGAAACGGTTTCCAATCAAATTGACCCCAAGGCTGGTCCGTCGGGCTTGGGGGAACAAATGGGATGCTGCTGGTGTTGGAGTCCACGGGCGCAGGAGGAGGCGTGTCGGCAGCAGGCTGGTCGTCGGCTACAGGCTGGTCATTCGGTGCAGGCTGGTCGTCGGCATCATCAATGTCCAGTGGCGTCTCCCAAAAGCTCCTCTGCGTCCTTGGGATGAGGTGCTCAGAATGAGCCACATCGTCTTCATCGCTCTCGCCAGAGTCTGATTCGCTTCCTGTGTAATAATAGTTAGGTAAAACATATGGTGGGAACTAGAAGTTTGCCCATAGCCCCATCTCGAGCTAAAATCAGCAGTCCTACTTACCATAAAAGAGCTGATTATAAATTTCTTCATTCAGCAGACTCTGACGAGGACGAAGCATTGATGATGCCGACGCCGACTCAACCTCCAAAACCCTGAGTAAAACGTTGAATGTGAGACATGATGTTTAATAAATACAAATTTAAAAAAAACAATAAACCCGCCTAAAAATACTGAAAATTAAAAAACAAGCACATTTTAAATTAAACAAAACTTGGAAGCAGGCGGGGTTCATGCTATTTCCATTTCATAATTTAATATTCAAATTAACCCCGCCTGCGACACTCGCGCCATCAAGACGAATCTAACGACGTATATTTTGTTCAAATCCCTTCATCCGTTTAGGAGTTATGAGGGAACAAAGAAACGGGCATACATACTGTTACGACGGTCATCTAGAATCTTCGAGAAACCGCGCTAATAACTGTGTAGTGCCTAGAAAATACGAGTTCATTCCAGCGATGCCAGACGTATGATAATTATCATACATGTATGATAATTTCGACAGTGGTAAGATGTATGATACAATATGCATTATCATACGCCAAAGTATGATAATTTCCAACATTCTGAACCTTCCTATTTCTATACGCCCAGTTACTTTTTGATAGTGATTTATGAACGCATCTTAGCAGATCAAGTATTTTTTTGAACGCGTACGTTTGACAAAAACTAAAATACGAAACAAACTTGCAACAAAAACTGTTTTAGGGGCTTTACTTTCAGCGCAATGCGCAAAAAACCAGTCAAAACATTGCTGTTATGATTTCAAACCAACTGATATAACCCTCCTTTTGAGCTTCGCCGCAGTCGGGTAAAAATGCTGTCTAGAATGACTTCAGCAGTCATTTATTCAAAAACTACTGACGCTGCTGCAGAGGTTGAATAAAATGATTGTCTAATTTTAACAACTTCCTAAAATTCCTATTTTTGCAAAATAGCGCATTTCGCGCGGTTTTGGCAGTTGTATGATAATTTTGCATCTGGTATGATAATTTTCGAATGTTGGTATGATAATTCGGTCACACTCGTCTGGCAACCCTGGTTCATTCTTTTAGGTACCTATTTCCGCTGTAGGTATAGTTACATTGTATTTCAAGGTCAGCCTACGCACGACGTCAGCGGCAATTGACATTGTAATTTCGACCGTGTGCCGAGGGCGTAAAGTAACTTCTTCCTTGTCGGTTCTTTTATCTTTAAATTTATTTTTTGTTAATGTTTTTTTGTTGATGCTTTCTTGAATAATAGAGAATTATCTCGAATATCTTTTGTTTGCTTGGGTATAAAAGGACCGATTAAGGACGAAGTTAGTCAGTTCACTTTTAAGCGAGACAACGAAAGGTTCGAAGAGAAATCTAGTGCGATAAAGTGTTCAGTTGTGACTTTGTGAGTAATAAAGTTAATTCGTGTGTTTAATTGGTAGTGTATTTATTTATCCCATACCCAGCTCGTAACAATTTGGTGTCAGAAGCGGGGATAAAATAATGCCGATTCTACCGAAGGACGACACGGATAGTATCCGTACGAGGAGTCAGCGGCAGCAAGGTATGGACCAAAGGCGATTTGGAGACTCCCCGACACAGACACCGGGCGGTGTCCAGCCTACGTCACAGCCAGTCGCTGGCTCATCTGGCGTTTCTCCAGCACCAGCAGTACCAGACTTGTCTGCTTTAATGGCGCTGCTGCAAGACCAGGCTCGACGTCAAGAGCAGCAAGCTCGCCAGTTGCAGGAGCAGCGGCAACAAGATAAGGAGGAGCAAGCTCGCCTTCAAGAGGAGCAGGCTCGTCGTCAAGAGGAGCAGGCTCGTCGTCAAGAGGAGCTGGCGCGCCAGTTGCAGGAACAGCGGCAACAAGATAAGGAGGAGCAAGCTCGCCTTCAAGAGGAACAGGCTCGCCGCCAAGAGGAACAGATGCTCCTGATAAAGGATCTTCACGCATCAGTTGGGAAAGAGCTGAGCGTGGTGAAGGAGCAGGTACAGCAGCACGACAACCGTATCGCAAAGGCCGAAATTCAGATCGCCGATGTGAAGAAGGCCTTAAGTGAAATTAAGGTTGGAGACGGGTCTGTAACTTCAGTGATTGCTGCCCCTTCGGTGCGTGGGTTTAAAGTGCCTCCATCAGGGTTGGAAAAAAAACAGTTTTTTTTACATTTTATAAAACAAACAGTTCAAAATGTTTTAAACAGTTGTTTTTTTTTCCTAAGTTAGTTATCATCCATCTTTAATTGATTAAGCCGATAATTCACTTTTATACTATTTTAAAAAATGCATGACCAAAATTGATCTTAATTCAATACATGCGGTATGTTTCGACGTTCAATTTTAGTAGGGAAATCACCTAAACTTCTCTTAAAATAAGGGGAATACCCAAATCATATATTAAATATAATCACATTCACGAATTACGGAAGTTCTGGGAATTCCCCGGGGACTTTACCGATGGAGTGTATAAATAGAGCGGACTTTATTTCTGATTTTTCATTTCACAATAACATAAAAACATTTGGATTTATTCATTCCGATGTACGAAACAAACTTGGTAACGAGAAAGCTGCAAAACTTGTCACAGTTTTTAAATACCTTAGGTGTTTGACACATAATAAAAAACGATGTTTTATTTGAAACTGTTTTAAACACTGTTTAAAACAGATGTTTTAAACAACTTGTTTTAAACATGCCAACCCTGGCCTCCATTCGACGGAACATCTTCATGGTCGGCCTATAAAATCCAATTCGAGGCCGTTATGAAAGCGAATGGGTGGACCAAAGGGCAAGCCATGACCGCGCTCACTTTGGGTCTCCGAGACCAGGCTCTTACCATTCTTGAGGCACTCGGCAAGGATGTGACCTACGAACAGCTGCTGGAGGCATTAGAGTCCAGATATGGCGACGCGCACCTGGAGCACGTTTTTCGTGCTAAGTTAAGGGATCGCGTTCAACGTAGTGCTGAGAACTTACAGCAGTGGGCTCTGGAAGTTGAAACGATGGTTCGGAAAGCATACCGGTCTGCCCCTGCACTCATCGATGGAAATTTGGTACAGGCGTTCGTCGACGGAATACGTGACTTGGAAGTGAGAGCCGCTGTGAGACTCGGACATCATAAGACGCTGAAGAACGCCTTAGCACATGCTCTGGAAGTAGAAGCAGTGAGACAAGACCATCGGACACACTACGTCAGAGAAGTTGTGGCAACACCTGTACATGAGCGTCCGCGAAAGTACAGCCCTAGGTGCTACGCTTGTGGAGAAAGTGGTCACCTACGGCCAAATTGTAAAAAGCGACGCACACCGAGGGAAGACCAATCACAGCGGAAAAGGCGACTGATATGACTGCCCAGCAACAGTGGAGAACTCGCGGTAACAATGATGAACTTTCAAGACCTTGGCGTGAAGACTGTATGCAGAGTTCCAGACAAGAAACTAAGGAAGTTGTGTCTGTGAGGAGGCTAAGAACAGATCTCAGCGACGAATGCAAGGAAACCATACAGCAGGCTCAGCAAAGTGACTCGGATATCAAACCGATCTTCGAGTGGATTAAAGCTGGTGGTCCGAAGCCCAAGTGGAGTGATGTGGCTGCGATGAGTTCCATCACGAAGAGTTATTGGGCGCAATGGAACAGCTTGGTGATCCAGGATGGAGTCTTGTGCCGTAAATGGGAAAACGCTCGTGGGGACAGCTGTCATCTACAAATGGTTGTCCCTAAAGCTAAGGTACCGGATGTTTTACGGCTCTACCATGATGGATGCTCAGGAGGACATATGGGGGTAAAAAGGACTCTACTGAAAATCAGAGAACGCTTTTACTGGATCCACTGTCGAGATGATGTGGAAGACTGGTGTCGCAAATGTACCAGCTGTGCGGCTGTGAAGGGACCCCACACACGAAGCAGAGGTGCACTGAAAGTGTACAACGTTGGAGCTCCCTGGGAGCGGATAGCACTGGACGTTGCGGGACCATTTCCAGAAAGTGACAGCGGAAACAAGTACTTCATGGTTGTCATGGACTACTTTACCAAGTGGCCAGAAGTCTTCGCCATTCCTAACCAAGAAGCAACAACAGTCGCGGATAAATTGGTTCAGGAAGTCTTCTGTCGTTTTGGAGTACCCTTAGAAATTCACAGCGATCAAGGAAGGAATTTTGAATCGCAAGTTTTTCAGGAGACTTGTCGATTGATGGGTACACACAAAACCAGGACCACCTCTTACCACCCACAATCTGATGGAATGGTGGAACGATTCAACCAGACATTGGAGAGATATCTGGCTAAAGTCGTGGAAAGCAGGCAAAGGGATTGGGACAAGCACATACAGCCGTTTCTTCTGTCCTATCGGAGTGCAGTTCACGAAAGTACGACTGTAACTCCAGCCTTCGCGAACTTTGGAAGGGAATTACGGTTGCCTGCAGATTTAATCACTGGAACCCCCCCGGATGTCCCACGCAGTGTAACGGATTACGCGAATGATCTGCGTAACAAGTTAAATGATGTGTATGAGCATATCAGGCAATCCGGGCAACAGATGTCTGAGAAGATGAAGACTCGTTATGACCGGAAGGCAAACAGTCGTGGTTTCGACGAAAGTTCGCTGGTGTGGTTGCATAACCCAGTGCGGAGCAAAGGAAAGTCTCCGAAATTGCAAGCAAAATGGGATGGACCATACAGAGTTGTGACCAGGATCAACGATGTCACCTACCGAATACAGAAGGGTCCGCGAGGTGCGCCTAAGGTTGTGCATGTGGACCGACTGGCGCGATATTACGGGACTAATGATGCTCGGGACGAGCATGTCTAAGGAGGGGGCAGTGTTACGACGGTCATCTAGAATCTTCGAGAAACCGCGCTAATAACTGTGTAGTGCCTAGAAAATACGAGTTCATTCTTTTAGGTACCTATTTCCGCTGTAGGTATAGTTACATTGTATTTCAAGGTCAGCCTACGCACGACGTCAGCGGCAATTGACATTGTAATTTCGACCGTGTGCCGAGGGCGTAAAGTAACTTCTTCCTTGTCGGTTCTTTTATCTTTAAATTTATTTTTTGTTAATGTTTTTTTGTTGATGCTTTCTTGAATAATAGAGAATTATCTCGAATATCTTTTGTTTGCTTGGGTATAAAAGGACCGATTAAGGACGAAGTTAGTCAGTTCACTTTTAAGCGAGACAACGAAAGGTTCGAAGAGAAATCTAGTGCGATAAAGTGTTCAGTTGTGACTTTGTGAGTAATAAAGTTAATTCGTGTGTTTAATTGGTAGTGTATTTATTTATCCCATACCCAGCTCGTAACAATACTAACACTAGACCAAAAACTAAAGTTCACCTCACATATCTCTGACACTGCAAATAAATCAGCACAAATGTTAGGTTTTATCAAGAGAAATGCCAAATTATTTGGGGCAAAAACTAAGATTATCCTTTTCAAGGCACTGGTAAGCTGTCAGTTAGAGTATGCCAGTATAGCATGGAATCCTATGTATGCTGTACATTCGCAGCGTCTCGAGACCATCCAGCGAGCATTTACAAGGCATATTGCATACATGTCTCCAGGAATATCCCACAGATGTCCATATGAACTTCTTTCAAATGGAGTCCCTTCGAAACCGTCGCACTGTCCATGACTTGGTTTTTCTCTATAAGACTGTCAATGGTCAAATTGAATGCGAACAGTTGCTAGAACGTGTCATGTTGTCAGTCCCATACAATCATCCCAGACAGCCAATTTCCAGATTGTTTGAACCGCCAGCCAGTAGGAGTAACATTGGGAGACACTCACCAATATCAAGAATTGGCATACAATACAACGAACTCAACTCGAAATTACCTGATTTGGATGTGTTCTTTGGTTCCCTACCGAAGTTCAAAAGCTTGTTAAGGTCTCACTTGAACCGACATAATTTAAAAAAAATAATTTTGTTAAATATTACTTTTATACTATACTATAATACTGTTATTGTTATTAGTGTAAGTTAATTTTAATTTTATGATTAATTATTTGATCTCATTAGTTTAAGTAAAAAACGTTTTGTTTTGTATAATTATTTTATGTTTAAATTTCATTTGTTTATTTTACGATACTAGCTTTATTGTATCTGAGAATGTTGTGTATACCTGTAATTGGTACTTGGGCATTTCTCCACTAACTGGAAAATCACTGTCCCAAGCTAATTTTACGTTGTGAAACTTAATATTTCTCAGTTAATTGTATCAATAACGACATAGTATTACGTATTCTTGGAATGCAACTGCGTATTCAGCAATTTAATAATGTAATATTTGAGAAAATGAACCTCAAACACCTCAAAAAACAGTCCTCTGGTGCGTCCCTTTTCCAGAATTACAAATCTTGTAACAAATATTTCTTTTTTTGCGGTTGATAACTGAATAAAAAATATCCAAATACATTACACATAACAGTAAGCATCTAATACATAACAATTATATTTTTACGATTGAAATTAAATCAAAATATCTATGTGCGAATGCTGTCCTCAAATTATTGAAACAGTCCCCTGTTAAATTTTGAACACCGCGCTGAAGTCAAATTTTGTTTTGGCGTGATGCATTTAGATCGTGATACAGAAAGTAATCGATGTGAATTTTGTGCGGTTGTGGAGCTAAGCGAGAAGCTGCAATTTTTTTTAGTGCTACGACAGCGACTGTAGGTGAACTACACGTCTTGACCGTTACGTAAACAGTCCCCTGGCTAGCTTATTTTATGCTATTTTAAGAGTTAAAATTATCAAAATTTGTTAAAAAGAATTGATTATCTAGGATGTAGCCACATCTGTTTGGTTAATCTGATATGTTTAAATGATTTTGTTTTATTAAGTATTCAAGTAAAAAAAACAGTCCTCTGGTGAACAGTCCCTGTCATTTTTTAAAATGAAAAAAAAATTTTTTTTACGAATTACAAAGAAAAATAAAGACTAATTACTTTAACAAACAAAATCCTTGTTATAAACAATTATTTTTGATTATAAGGGGCCTGTTTTTCTGTACAAAAGTAGAGAAAAACAGTCCCCTGTCACGGTTTGCTTAGGACAGTCTTGTATGGACGATTTTCCAGTTAGTGGATAAATGCCCACTTACATCAGAACCCTAACCGGTATATTTTTAATAATCAGTGTGAAATGTATGTACTGTTGGTGTACCTGTTTGTAATAAATAAATACACGTAAAACACTGACCCTCCTTTTGGGCTTCGCTGCAGTTGGGTAAAAAAGATAAACGGAAAAGTTAGTAAGATACTTACAACGCCGGCGGGGGCACACAGGGCGAAGGTGGTGGAGGTATCTCCTCCACCACAACCTCAACCGTCATCTGAGGTGTTGGTGATAGAGGTGCAGGAGCAGAACTGAAAACAGGAATAATTTAAAATTATTCTCGCCAGTGGTAACCACAACTAGATACAACTACTGATGATAGAACTACTTACCGTGGCCACCGGCGCTTCCGGCCAGGGTGCGGAGCGGTCTCCAGGGCCTGACCCACCGGCAATTGATTTATATCAGAAATTGGTAATCTGCAATACAAAATTCAATTTTAATAGGTACTCTAAAATAATAACAAATGATTACTTTTCGATGGTGCTTGGCCCAGGCCTGTCAGAGCCCGCCAGTCCTCGCAAGCATCGGCCACGTCCTCCTCGACCACCTCGACCACGTCCTCCTCGCCCACGTCCCGTGCCGCCTCGTGGTACCACCACCGCACCTTCACCCTGGTGTGCGTTCACGTCAAAGCTACGCTAGAGCCGCCTCGGACACGCACTCGACGTCGCGAGCTTTCAAATCTAGGTTTTACAAGAAACTCCAGACCTCCACTATGTTTTTCAGCGAGATATCGGCGATAACGTGGTTTTTTACCGTTTCAATGGCGCGGCCATGGGGTTTTAGTTTAATGAACAGCTCCTAAAATATAGTCCTAGGATTTTTTCGTGTATTTTAACAATGTTCGACAAATTCAAATCTAGGCTTTACAAGAAATTCCAGACCTCTACGATGTTTTTTCAGTGAGATATCGGCGATAACGTGGTTTTCGCCGATTCAATGGCGCGGCCATGGGTGTTTTAGTTTTACAACTCCTAAAATATAAGCCTAGGATTTTTTTCTATATTTTTACATATTGAATCTGTTATTTACACAAATTTCAGGTCCCTGCAACGCTTAGTTTTAAAGATCTCCGTGGCCACGCGGTTCTCCGCGTTTCGATGGAGCGGCCACGTTCAAACCCTTCCAACTTTGTAACCAAAACTTTGACAAATTTATGGTTTTGGCAATCAAATTTTACAAACTTTTACATAATCTTGGCATAGTTTTTTTATGCCATGGTCATGGCCGCGCGGTCGAAACGGACACCATAAAAGTCAAATGCCTGTCTGTTACATTATCTCCTGGAGAGATACAAATAACGATTATATTTTTACATTTCAATATTTACACTATTTTTTATCGAATTGCACTAATCAAATGGCTAACACATACGTAGTAACGTATCTAAATCATGTTTCTAACGACATTTTGCCGTCACTAGTGTATTTTCTACTCACAACAAGTAGAAATGTACCGGCATGGTGCGAAAATTTCAATACTTTTGTTTTGTTTGATGAAATAACAAATTCTGTCTAAAATCTATAACCAATACACAATGCAGCAATTAAAAACTGTTTATTACTTACCCGTTCATGATTGAGTAGAAACAAACACACACAATAATTTTAAATTGGAACAGTATTTTCCGTGCGCTAACGAAAACGGAATGAAGGCGTCTCCACAGACTAAATTGAGTGCAACATTCCGTAACAAATTGTTGTTGGATGTTTAGCATGTGATGTTAAATGCCTTTCCTATTCTTTGTCCTACAGTCTGTGTAGGTTAGAGTAGGAAAGGTATACACTAGACTGGCATAGGCATTAAATCCGACCCAAGCAAAGAAATCTCCTAGAGATTGTTGTTTTTTTTAGTTTTTGTTATTATTTTAAATTATGTTTTTGTTGTTTTAAATGTTTTACTTTTAAATGCATATTTTTATTTATAACACCTAATAAATGTCACAAAGTCTTCACCTTTCTTTAACTTCGATATTAAAAATAAAAATAAATTATGTCAATAAATTAGCTATAGAATAATGACAAGCGTGACCACTTTTTGTGGCACAAAGACAAGACGCAAAACAAGGTTTAATTTGACCCCGTCGGGGCTGAGGCTGAGGGTTTTTCGCAAGAGATACCGCAGCCTCGTTCCACCACGTTCCTTCTTAGCCCTTTATGTCGAGGCCGGGTTTTTAGTCAATAGAAGTCTGACATTCCCTTTCGCTCTGCCCAAGAGCGGGATTTTCTACACGTCCAAAAAAAAACGTATAATTTGACCATAGACAATAAACATGCTTAAAAACAAAAATGAGACGGATACTGAAACGCACATTTAGACACTTTACTAGGGCCGCGTTCCGTATTACAAAATAAGAATTATTCCTCATAAATACACTTTCCTCACACTAAAGACACTTTTGAAAAAAACTCGCTTCAGATCCTGTAAGATACACTTTTTAAAATCCGGTAATCGCTCACAGCGCTCACGTCTTTAGTTTGCGTTCCGAATTAGATATCACGATTATGTAAGGCTCACAGTAATTCGGTACGGGTTTATGGACGCTCAAATCGATTACAGCGTAATTCGGAACGCACCCTAGAATGCCAGCCAGTGTTGCCAGAAGGTTATTTTTGTAACCTTTTAGGTGATTTTTTAACTGCATTGGTTACTTTTAGGTTACACTAATGAAAAGGTTACTTTTAGGTGATTTTTCGGAATTTGTAGAATTAACTTTTAATTTCTTATTAATTATAAGTACCGTCACCGTGAAACGTGAATTTTTCATGTTGTTAAGCTTCGTTGGCAGTAGAACTAAAACTACAGACCTGTATCTGATGAAAAACGTGTCAAAAGAGACCGGGACGTTAGAGTGAATCAGAACAATCATAGCCGTCTCTATTGTAATCACACGTACGTAGGTACTCTTTCACACTACGGTTACACCACTTGTATCTCGCTCACTTTAATTTGTGAAATATAAATTTTGGAATTATAACAAATAATTTAGTATGTATTAATTATAATTTGAATATTAACAGCGGTTGCTATGCACTACTGACATCTGACATAAGTCTATAAAGGTTATCAAAAAATAATAAGGTTCTAGTATATCATACTCCTTAACATCCTCCCTTTTTGACAACCCTATTACTATATCAAACCAATTTGTTTTGCGATTGATACAATCCGTGGCTTATGTAATGCTTTGGTCAGTATATCCGCTAGTTGGAACTCGCTGGGAACGTATTCTACACGTATTTCTCCATTAGCAACGAGTTCTCTCACATAGAAATGTCGTATAGCAATATGCTTAGTTCTTCTATGGAGTTCTGGATTGTGTGAGATCTTTATGGCTGCATCATTATCAACCTTTAGCTTAGGTATTTCTTTCAATTTAGATATTTCACCAAAGAGTCTTTTGATCCAGACAATCTCTCTAGCCGCTTCACTGGCAGCAACCAATTCAGATATGAATAAATCAAGAAATGCTTAAATACTCATCGTCACATAAAAAGAAAAGGTTACATTTTTAAATATTTCAGGTAATTTCTGACAAGACCCGACTGGCAACACTTGCCACTTGAGTTTGACACTGACATTATATGTCACATGTTTGTTTTGATTGCATTGATGTGAGCTACAAACAATATTCTCTATTCCACATTTGACATTGGCAGAATTGTCGACATCGGCCAGTGCTGCCAACTTAGCGCTTTTCGCGCCAGATCTAGTGCGTTTTTTGTCTCGAAGCGCGTTTTAGCGCTTAGCGCTAAATCTAGCTCTTTTTAAAAATACTATATTACAGCTAAACTACACTACATAGCAGCGTAAACATAATAAATTACTAGTGCTAAAAATAATTATCACTACCTACCTACTACAGTACGCTCAAATTATCTTGGCAGCTCTGAACATAGGCTTTGCGAAATTTTACGCATGTAAACTTGGGAATAAAACTGTTATTGCCAGATAAACCAATACTTAAACGATCAGAAAATATCTAATTTAAACAGTGAGAAATACAAATAAAGTAAATATCATAACACTTTAATACATTCGTTGTAACAAAATGACCTGCACGAAGTTCGGAGCTGCCAAGATAATTTGAGCGTACTGTACCAACATTGACTAAAAAACGTTGTTTATGATTTCAATGAAAACATAGACATTGTTTTTTAGTTAAGACTCTATGATAGAACTACTAAGTCTATGATGAACGCTGCGTGCGTTTAGTTTTGGCTAAGTTTTTGAATCGATTCCATTACGTGTCTATGGTTTTGACAGACGTGATTTTGTGCTAGAAAATTAGCTAGGGGCTAAATCATTATACTTGGGGCTGACCAAGTAAAAAAAGTGCTAGATCTAGCCCCGAAGGGGCTAAATTGGCAACACTGGCGCGAAATATAGCGCTATTTAAAAAAAACTATTTTAGCGCTTTCTAGCGCTTTTTTACAGCACTGACAGCGCGTTTTCGCTAAGACAAGTTGGCAGCACTGACATCGGCACAATTGCCATTCATAAAAATAGAATAGAATCACTGCATAGAATGTTAATTATTTTACAGAGTGTAAGTGTTCTGTGGGATAAATAAACCAAAATAAATATGAATTATTGAAGTCGCAGAACATCACCAGTCCATCTTCATCATCATTTCAGCCAAAAGACGTCCACTGCTGGACATAGGCCGCCCCCAGGTGTCGCCACATTTACCAGTCCACCTACATAATGAAAAGAGTGTCAACAACACTTCCACACCCTAGGAATCACTGACAGTCCCCTGTGCAGAGCATGCATGGAGATTGGAGGCGGAGGAAACTGTGGCGCACGTGCTCCTTGAGTGCACAGGCGTTACCAAGATTCGTGAGGAGACCCTGGGAACACCACGATCCCTTGCAGATGCCCTGAGGAGACCAGGAAGACTGATCTGCTTCTGGAGGGAGGTGGGCTGGTTGGAATAATCGGCCGCCGCGGCTCACGCACAATGGTCCACCTTTAAGGACTAAGTGCAGAAACCTGATACCCCATTAAGAAGAAGAAGAGTGTCAAAAGAGACGAAGACGTTCAAGTGACTAAATCGTTATTCAATGAACCCCAAGGAAAGTAATATAATTTTAATGAGGAACCTTTTCGATATAGGGGAGAGTGGAAGAAGGAAACGTGTTGCGCCGACCCCAAGTAATATGGGATAAGGGCAGGAAGATGATGAACCCTTTCGAGATCGGTCATCTGTCAAGGGGACCTGAAAATAACTACACTTTTACGACAGACGACAGCACCATTAAGTATGACTTGATTGTCGTCATACAGTAATATATTCTGGTCAAGAATAGGTAGTTGAAATAATAATATTATTGATTCAATTATTTTTTTCATTGTGAAGGCTTACAGGCAAGTAACGTAATGTATAAAGAATTGATAATTCAATCCTGTGTATGCCAATGGGAATTTAGTTTATTAATAGGGATATAAATTTGCAATAAAACTAATAACATTCTTATTTTCTTTTATTCCATTTCCTCATTTTCATCATTTTCTCTTATATCGATTCAATGTAAGGGTATCATTTTGGAATAACGGCCATTTTATGATATCGACGCTTTCCGCTACAAAGGGCGTAAAGACCATTTTGGCCAAATTGACTTTTTGATGCAGTCTTATTTAGTTTTTCACGCTCTTTCTATCTGTATATTCAAAATTGCGCTACGGTGAAAAAATGGTTTTTACTACCCAATATTTTCTTAACGCTAAACATCTCTCTTTCAAAAAACCAAGTCGTAAAACACATTTCTTTTACGTTACGACATCAAACTTGGTGTATCTACAAACAAAAATATTTTCTTGAATGTAAAACGGGGTAAAACACAATAACAAAACAAATTGTGACTTACGCCCGGCAAAAAAATATTCTGATAACTCTTGATGTCGGTAAACCTTTGCGAGATACATCCTGTATCTCGCAAAGGTTACGGTAGGTAACATTTACGTCTCTGTCGTAGCGTTAATAAACGTTTAACGGTAATACGGTGATAATCTGAATTGAATTATTTTTTTTGTTGGAAATAGGAAATAAGTTACATATTTGCAAGGTATGGGTTGTAAAACCACATTAGAAAGTCTGCACGGTCAAGTTAGTTGCGATATTTTAGTTGTATAATTGTAAGTTACTAAAAATAGTGTTGTATTATCAAAATATTGGTGTTACGACCTAAACACCAATATTTTTGATTTATACACCCTAAAATTCACTAAGAACACAATTAAAGTATGGTTTTTACACCCTACGTTTAAATGTCATGAAGACAAAATATTGTGTTTTACGACCTAAGTGAGGTAGGTATTTATTATAATTTAGTTTTAGAAGAAACGTAAACGGCTTTAGAATGGATGTTTGTTTGCGAAGGTGTTTATTTCTTTAATACGTTGTGTAAACGGCTTGATGGATAATGATATAGTTTTGAAAAGGTAGATTCATCTAATGTAAAAGTAACTTATGGTTATCTGTTGTTATTATTATGCAGTCGTTTCAGTCGTTAAACTCCAAAAAACTTGGGCCTCAAACAAAAAAAAAAACAATAAAATCTCTGTATTTCCAAACTAGTAGTTGAAGATTTAGCGAAAGACCCCAGAGCTAGACTGACCCGACACTATACCGAAGACATCCCGGATGTGAGCCTGTACGAGATTAGGATGGCTCTGAAACAGCTTAAGAACAACAAGGCACCGGGTGATGACGGAATTACGGCCGAACTCCTGAAGGCTGTTCGATTCCGTCATTCTCGAGGGAAAAACGCCACAGGCATGGTGCAGAGGTGTGGTGGTACTCTTCTTCAAGAAGGGCGACAATGCCCGACTGAAGAATTATAGGCCCATCTCACTTCTGAGCCATGTCTATAAGTTGTTTTCAAGAGTCATTACGAATCGTCTCGCGCGCAGGTTCAACGACTTTCAGCCTCCCGAACAAGCCGGATCCCGAAAAGGCTTTAGCACCGTAGACCACATACATACGCTGCGGCAGGTTAAACAGAAGACCGAAGAGTATAATCTTCCTCTCTGTTTAGCGTTTGTGGACTACGAGAAAGTCTTCGATTCGATTGAAACTTGGGCTGTACTGCAGTGTTGAAGTGTTTATACAAAAATGCCACCATGTCAGTCCAACTTCAGGACCAGACCACGGAACCTATCCTTCTGCAGTGAGTTGTGAGACAGGAAGACGTCATATATCCGAAGATGTTCACCACTGTACTAGAGGATGTCGTCAAGGTTCTGGACTGGAGAGGACTAGGCTTCAACATCAAGGCGAGTACATGACTCACCTTTGATTTGCCGACGATATAGTGGTCATGGCTGAGACCATGGAGGACCTCAGTGCAATGCTCGATGACCTCAGTAGAGCCTCCGAAAGAGTGGGTCTTAAAATGAACATGGATAAAACCAAGGTCATGTTGAATGCCCATGTTACACCCACTCCTATAAAGATCGAAGACTCTACACTCGAAGTTGTAGACGATTAAATGTCTACCTGGGACAAACAGTCCAGTGAAGGTTGCGGGGATCCTCTGGATGCGAGACGCACGGGACCGGTCAATGTGGCGACTTTGAGAAAGAGCTGAGAAGTATCATCTCGTCCAAGTTACTGCAGTGTCTCAAGACGAAAGTCTATGACCAGTGTGTGTTGCCAGTGATTACATACGGGACCGAAACGTGGTCGCTCACAATGGGCCTCATCAGAAGGCTTAAAGTCACCCAAAGGGCAATGGAGAGGGCTATGCTCGGAGTTTCGTTGCGTGATCGAATCAGAAATGAGGACATCCGCATGAGAACCAAAGTTACCGACATAGCCCGAAGAATTGCCAAACTTAAGTGGCAGTGGGCAGGGCACATTGCTCGCAGAACGGATGGCCGATGGGGCTGGAAAGTTCTGGAGTGGCGACCGCGAACCGGAAGACGTTGCGTTGGAAGGCCTTCCACTAGGTGGACCGATGACCTGGTGAAGGTTGCGGGGATCCTCTGGATGCGAGACGCACGGGACCGGTCAATGTGGCGACACTTAGGGGAGGCCTATGTCCAGCAGTGGACGTCTTTCGGCTGAAATGATGATGATGAAAAGCTTTATCCTTTTTATTGGGTACAGGCGTGTTATTATGTTGTGTGATTGTAGATTGATTTACGGGACCTGTAACTTACCAGTTGTGATTCAATGAAGTGCTTAATGTTCCTATTACAAGTAATCTAATATATAAAATTCTCGTGTCACAGTTTTCGATGCCAAACTCCTCCGAAACGGCTTGACCTATATAAAATTCTCGTGTCACAGTTTTCGATGCCAAACTCCTCCGAAACGGCTTGACCGATTTTGATGAAATTTTTTGTGCGTATCGGGTATCTATGAGAATCGGCCAACATCTATTTTTCATCTTTTTTTTTTTTCTGAAAATGGCAAAACAACGTTTGCCGGGAACAGCTAGTAATAAATAAGAATTGATTTTTAAAACCGTTAATTTCATTTTGACTCGACTAACTATTATTTATATTAAAAATACCTCCAATATATCCTTACTTATTTAATAATATTCATCCTTATTAATAAAACTGATCTTATATTCATTGCATTAGTATTAATAACAGGGTGTATCTACACATTTTGCAAAAAAAATGGTCTTTACAACTACAAACATTACCCTTGCATGTGCTTAACTGGTTTTTACTGCAGACGTTTGTTCCCAGGCCATTTAATTATGGGTTGTATCTACATTTTTATTTTATTTTCAGGGGTGTAACTCCATGCTAACTTCGTCAATAACTCTCGTAGACGATTGTAATTAAATGAGGCAAAGGACGGCCAAAATTTAAGAATTTTATTCCTAGAACTCAAATTTATAAGTATAAAAACAAAAGAGTTATTGAAGAAAGTTTTTTTTTTTTTTTGTTTTTTGCTCATTGCCAAAAGTATGAGATTTGGAGTTACGCCCTTTGTAGCGGAAAGCGTCGATATATAAGAGATCTAGGAAGGAGGCAGGTGCTGAAATATCTTGTTGATGTCGAGCCCACCCCATATACCAAACAATAGTCATGATGTGAGCACAGCAAGCCACGGTACGTTTTGCAATTATACAGTTACAGTAATAACCGTGGATTCTGTGCTCCCAACTGTTTTCCTGGATATTTAGTAAAATATAATATGTGTAAAATACTTCACTACGGTGTCTTCACTGTATTCTAGCCCTAAATAAAAACATTTCACCCTCAAAATCTGGTATATGAATGAAGAGGCTCAACATCACGGCAAACTTCAATTTCAAAAATTCCATTTTGCCTTATATTATGTTCTCCGTAATAAGAGTGTGCTTGCTTTATCTGTAGTTCCCAATGCAAATAAAATTAAATCAGATTCTGTCATCACTGGGAACTCATTTAGAAGAATATCAGCATGAATGCTAATAAAAGATGATGCTTCTTCCATTAATATTATTTTCAATAATAAAATCAGCTAAAGTGTTAGGTTCATTTAATTTTTGCAAGGCACGCTCAAGAGGCATCTGGTATTCTGTAATGGGTACATGGAAAGCATTTATTATGGCCCCTGCTATTCGAAAATCAGTTATTAGATGGGTAGCGGCATTGTTGCTGAAATCATTTCTTATTAGTTTATAATCTCTCCAGGTAGTGGAGGTTGTACCTCCACTACCCAACTACACATTGTTACAAAACTCGACTTATTTGCTCAACTGTGTCTCACCAGGTTGTAGGGATTCAGGTTTACAAACATTATAATTTAGAGATTATAGCGCCCTGCACACGTACAGTTTGGACCGCGGGAAACACCACGCGCCGTTCCATCCCTCGTTCCGAACTGTATGTGTAGATGTGCGGATCTAACAGTCCGATCTGGCGCCTCGACGCGAGTGCATGTCTCACAGTTTTACGCGCGCATCACGTATATAAACGTAAATTACAAAGATGGCGGTCCAACCGATCGTCCATTTTTCTTACTACTGTGTAAAAAACTTTTAAAAGCTATAACCAACGTTCCACGCGCCAGTCCAAACTGCAGTCCAAACTCTTGAAAATCAATTTACACGCACAGTTCGGAACGTTTGTCTAATTATGTAAGTTTTGTCGGCAATCCAAACCGTGAATGGATTTTTAATCGTAATTAGCACAACAGTTTGAACCGCAGTCCAAACCGTACAGATCTAACTGCTGTTTGGAACGCAGTCCAAGATGCGCGGTCCGAATTGTACAGTGCGATCAAATTATCTTGGCAGCTCTGAACATAGGCTTTGCGAAATTTTACGCATGTAAACTTGGGAATAAAACTGTTATTTCCAGATAAACCAATACTTAAACGATCAGAAAATATCTAATTTAAACAGTGAGAAATACAAATAAAATAAATATCATAACACTTTTATACATTTGTTGTAACAAAATGACCTGCACGAAGTTCGGAGCTGCCAAGATAATTTGATCGCAGTGTACGTGTGCAGGGCGCTATTTATTGTAACATTAGAACAGATTCTGACACAGTTGGGCCATAAATATCAAGTAAGTAGGTACGTGACCGTCTGTTGTTACCATTAAGAAAGGCTTAACCAAGTTTCTGTATTTATCTATACCTACTGATTGTTTATGAAATAAATAATTTGATGATTTTTGTTGTTGTTTTGGTTTTGACATGTAAAAATACGTATGTCAAAATAAAAATGGGAACCAGCAATGCCCAACACAGGAATGCACGACCCGAGAACGCGCGACATAGGAATGTAAGTGTTTTGAATTACAATGTTGTACATTGTTATGTCGTGCATTCTCGGCCCGAATCTCGATTGTCCGGTCAAGAATGTACAGCACGAGAATTGGAATCAAAACAAACAGTGACGTCACATTAAAAAAGTAAAAAGCCATGTGACAATAGGGACGGGTGATACAATAAAATACTGGAAAATTCCGTGGTTCCTTCTTTTTTTCTTCGTGTTCCTATAATACGACCGTCTCGTGACAGTAATCCTTTATGGGCGGCATGGGCAGCGGGCCGTAGGCCGACGAAGGAGGCCGGCGGAGACCCGGCACTTCGGGGACAGAAGATATTAGTGTTATTACATATGCAGGAGAGCGAGCGCACGTCATGGAGTACAATTTAATTCGGCAGCACTACCTAGCTCAATTACCTAGTATCCAAGTCCCAAATTTTCGAGTTGCCCAACCAGTCGGCCAACCAATCACGCGATGTCGCCAATTCCTGTGTCGTACACTCCTGTGTTGTACATTCTTGGGCCGGACCAGCAAGGTACACCCCAGTAATTGGCGACATCGTGATGTCGCCAACTACTGTGTCGTACACTCCTGTGGTGTACATTCCAAAGTCGTGCATTGCTTGTATGTGCATTACTGTGACGGACATTATAGGGACTCCGAGCGAGATTACCTCGAAAGAGAATGTCATCTCTTTCTAATAGGGTGACCAATCATTTTGTACTTACATTTGGGACAGATATAATTATGTGGCTGGCCTGGCTTGGTATTTGTAATAATTAAAAAAATTGACAAAGGAAATACATTTTTATTCATATTTGCAAAAAGTTGTTCCAAAAGAATGGTGGCATACGAATATATACACACCTAACTTAAATATACTTACGTTCTCTAAGGAAACTTACTAATTCGAAAGTCGGTGTCTTTTTTGTCTGTTTTATTTAGTTTAGAAAAAAAAGTTGCAAATAAGTCTTTTTATTTTTCCACTACAAATACAAATATTGACTATGCATTTAACATTCAACCTTCAAGGAACCTTTATGAACTGAGAGGGTTGTATTGGTGATTTTAATCATTATTACTCAGTAAAGTCACAATTTGTTACGGTCGCGAATCCTATTTCGAATTTCGCGGGATACCTTGTCGCATTAACCTTAACCTTCAATCAAGATTCCCTTATTATTGCTTTCAACTCCTAACCATTGAAGAGTAGTACCTACATTCCATAATCAGCTCACCTAAATAACCTGAAAGAATACAACCAATATACCTACGTCCTCATAATATTTTATTAAACAGTTATCCTCTAACTCCTAACTGCTACGGAATCCATCATCAGCTCATGGATTGGATACGTTGGATTTGATTTAAGACAAAAATGGAAAAGTTTTAAAAAGTAAAGAAAGAATTCAAATGTTTGTTTTGGTTATGTTTGAGATTAAGATGAGATATATGATTTTATACCGATATTGATTATAGAAGTTTATAGATCTTGAACATAGTCACCCTAGTCGTTATTTGTAAACAAAGTTAAAAGAACATAGCTGAAAAATGAAATCCCACATCCTGGATACCCCTCACTTTCACAACCCTTCAGACAACACCATTTCACCATATTTCAAGACAAATATTTCGCTAATACAATTAAAAACACTTGAAAAAGGAAAATTATTATTTCAACACGAAAATGTTTCCGACATATTTTTTACGTTTTTTTTTATATGTCTATACAGTTTTTATGAATTTTGGCTCTAATAAATTTTCCCCTCATCTGTCCATGACCCAAATTAGGTCATTTCACAAAATGGCGGTAGTCTGTCCACGTGTCACGTGATACGCCCCTTTTTAAAAAAAAAAACACGGCGCGGCTCATTAAAACGACGATATCTCCGAAATTACGTTAGTTAGCTCGCTTCCAGTTATGTCATTGGAATCGTTATTAAATTAACTAACACTTCATTAAAAATGTAAAAAAAAATATTTAAAAATTAATAAAATAAATGTTCCTATAAGTCTACTCAGGTAAGATTTACCATATAAATAAAAAAAAATACTATTTAAAGTGAAAATATATGGTCAAACATAAATTTTTCATAATAATTTGTTTAAAAAATTAAACAATGGAGTGCACAAAAAAAAATTGGGTAAACATTGCAATTTATAGTTTAAAAAAACAATATCCCACATCGATCATATTAATTCATTCACTATAACTCTAATCCGAGGTGAAAACCCCCAGGCGCCCCACTAAAGCAATATATTCTGAGATATCAATATGACGTTTTCTCAAAGCATGCGGTGTGAGTGATCCACTTTATTGACCAAGACGTCCCGCGGTTTTACCCGCGTAGTTCCCGTTCCGTGGGAATACAGGGATAAAAAGTAGCCTATGTTACTCGTGGATAATGTAGCTTTCGAAAGGTGAAATAATTTTTAAAAACGGTCCAGTAGTTTTTAAGCCTATTCATTACAACCAAACAAAGTTTTCCTCTGTATAATATTAGTGTAGATATCATTTTTATCTCGGGTTTAACAATTTTTTTAACTTGGTCATAATGTTTCAACAATTTTTTACAAAATCCACCACGATTATCGTTGAGATTGAAGAGAGGATCACTCAATCCACATGCACATACATAAAGTATCTAGCTTAAGGCGAATGCTCACATACTGCCCGCGAAATTCAAATTTTCTTACGTTTTTTGCAATTTGCAGGCCAGTGCTTGGTTGTATGTTGATGAACATTTGATTCGCGACTGTAAGACGTATTTAGTTACAGAATTAAAATCATCAAAATCATCAATACAACCCTCCAAGTTCATATAGATCGAGGAATAACTTTGACCTTGAAAAAATAGTTTCTCGATCTATATGAACTTGGAGGGTTGTGTTGGTGATTTTGATGATTATAATTCTGTAACTAAATACGTCTTACAGTCGCGAATCAAATGTTCATCAACATGCAACCAAGCACTGGCCTGCAAATTGCAAAAAACGTAAGAAAATTTGAATTTCGCGGGCAGGGTGTGAGCTTCCCCCTTAAAAATGGCTCATTATAATAATTAATTATACACGCATAATATTGAGCCATTTGACTTTTCAGCAGAAACCGGTCGTTATTTTTTCAAAACAAGCTATTGAGTTGCCTTATCCCCTCTGCCCCGTTACGCCCCCCTCGCTAGAGTATAAGATATACCTACTTATGTTCTGTGGTTGCACCACTGCGCAGAGCAGTGCGCCCGGCCGAAATCGTGCGATTTTTCCGCGTTCACTAAAACTAGGATAGGTATCTCTCTCTAAAATTACGCATCGCAGCTCGACAGTATAATATCAAATAAGCTCAGTGGCGGATTTGCCCTAAGGCCCATTAGGCCCGGGCCTAGGGCGGCCAGATACTAGGGGCGGCAAATCATGAAAATATAAATCATTGATAATAACGAAAAATATATTTAAAAAAAGGATACCCAATAGCGTAGCGTGGTGAGGGCCGGGGGGAGGCCTAGGCCCCCAGCAGCACATTTCAAGGGGCGGCAGAGAGCGAAGCCAGGCCGTGTCAGGTCATGATTATCAGATCTGATGATGACTATTATTATCGGGACTATGTTGTAAAAATAAGGACAACCAAGCAGTGGCGTATTTTCCTAACTATAAACCGCTGCTCTGGGGCGACCTTTCGAACTAGCTTTACGTATATTTAGATCTGGTGCATGAGCGCCCCAAAAATCTAGAAACAAGCACTATATTCTTCTAACCTGACCCTAATACGTTATTAGTAAAAGTAAATAAAAAATATATATTTTAATGATAACAAGAAAATCAGTTACCTTTTCTAGGTGAGGAGCTAAAAATTTTCGAGCTCGCTTCGCTCGCTCTTGCCTTTGAGTACCTACCCTCTTATTTGATCTGAAGCTTCATGCATAAATCGTATAAAAACCCTTCTCTATCTCTATGAATTGTTGAAAAAACATTTTCAAATAATATAAAACTTGACTTGGCTTATCGATTTCCATAAAAGTTGAGAAAGGGGCGGCAAATACCCGTCGGGGCAGCGGGTTGGTCACAAAGATATCGCGGCCAGGCGGGTACAACGAAGGGTGACCTTGGCTGAAAATGCCGTTTAAAAATAAACTTTATGTCAAAGGAATAGAGTTTGTATTACTTTACTTTCCCTACGATTTTTCGAAGGGGGAGCAAAACTTAAGAGCGAGACAAAATTCAAGGGTTTGTCTGTTCTTGTCTTGCAATTGCCAGTGAAAAAAAACAGGAAAATGTATAGTAATCGAAAATCACCTATATAGCTAAACTAGCCCATAAAATTTAACGGTATTAATTTAATATTCAAATACTTAATTTTCAATATTAAATACTTGCGAATTAAAATTTATTAGAGCCAAAATTCATAAAAATAGTATAGCCATATAAAAAAAAACGTAAAAAATATGGCGGAAACATTTTCGTGTTGAGATAATAATTTTCCTTTTTCAAGTGTTTTTAATTGTATTAGCGAAATATTTGTCTTCAAATATGGTGAAATGGTGTTGTCTGAAGGGTTGTGAAAGTGAGGGGTATCCAAGATGAGGGATTTCATTTTTCAGGTAAGTTCTTTTAACTTTGTTTACAAATAACGACTAGGGTGACTATGTTCAAGATCTATAAACGGGAATCATGGAATTATTGTAAAGAATACCCCTTTTCTATATCAATATCGGTATAAAATCTCATATCTCATCTTAATCTCAAACGTAACCAAAACAAACATTTGAATTCTTTCTTTACTTTTTGAAACTTTTCCATTTTGGTCTTAAATCAAATCCAACGTATCCAATCCATGAGCTGATGATGGATTCCGTAGCGGTTAGGAGTTAGAGGATAACTGTTTAATAAAATATTATGAGGACGTAGGTATATTGGTTGTAGTCTTTCAAGTTTCAGGTTATTTAGGTGAGCTGATTATGGAATGTAGGTACTACTCTTCAATGGTTAGGAGTTGAAAGCAATAATAAGGGAATCTTGATTGAAGGTTAAGGTTAATGCGACAAGGTATCCCGCGAAATTTGAATTTTCTTACGTTTTCTGCAATTTGCTTGTCAGTGTCAGGTTTTATGTTAAGGCACTGAAAGCACCGAAACTAGCGCCACCCACATCTTATTTCTTTTACTCTTAAATCACATTAAATTTGAAATATCCAAAACAATATCATGCTGGTAAATAACCTGTAGTATTTTTAAAATCACTTTTCATGATTATAGACTTGATAAATTAAGTGAATTACTGATTAAAGATAAAAGTGGCCACCTTCTATTCATCAAATAGTCACTCAAGGAACCTTTATGAACTGAGAAGGGTTAGGTTTCTTCTGTTGAATGTTAAATGCATAGTCAATATTTGTATTTGTAGTGGAAAAATAAAAAGACTTATTTGCAACTTTTTTTTTCTAAACTAAATAAAGCAGACAAAAGACACCGACTTTCGAATTAGTAAGTTTCCTTAGAGTACCTATATTTAAGTTAGGTGTGTATATATTCGTATGCCACTTTTTGCAAATATGAATAAATGTCTTTCTTTGTCAGTTTTTTTAATTATTACAAATGCCAAGCCAGGCCAGCCACATAATTATATCTGTCCCAAATGTAAGTACAAAATGTTTGGTCACCCTATTAGAAAGAGATGACATTCTCTTTCGAGGTAATCTCGCTCGGAACGCTTTTGAGCGGCACGTACACAGTCCAGATAGTATATAACGTCCTTGATCGCGGCATCGACATAAAGGGTTAAGAAGGAACAGGGGTGGTTTTTAGTCAGTAGAAGTCCGACACTCCCTTTCGCTCTGCCCAAGAGGAAATGGAGTGGGTTATTTGATGAGTTTTCACCAACCACAATTTTTTTTTTTTTAAAATGGGGCGGCAAATAGCCTGGTGCCTAGAGCGGCCAAGACTAAATCCGCCACTGAATAAGCTATCAACTAAGGGTAAACAAGCCAACGGCCCGAACTAGTTGGTGGGCGGGGCATGGGCATGCTATTTCATCCGACATCACGAGCGAAATGCATAGAGCGAAAGAGACAACTAAAACCGGGCGCGCGATTGTTTCTATGCAGACCTTTGGTAGTATGGATACCATGAAAAATCCATTGAATGTAACTGTTCAAAATACAACCCTCCGAGCTCCGAGCTCATAAAGGTGCAGGAATGACTTCTGAACCTTTATGAGCTCGGAGGGTTGTATTAATGATTTTGATGATTATTAGTAGATTATTAAGACGCAGTCAACGGGGGAACCGTAAAAACGACCTGTTTTTCGTCGCAGAGTTAGCCGTATTGCTACTTATTACAATTCCAAAAAAAATACAGTGTATAGTCAAATGTATAGGTAAAAGACTTATGCAAAAATATTTTCTAAAAGTAATCAAGAACCTCGAAAAAAAAAATCACAAAATCACAAAAAAATCACACGAAAAAACTTTTTCGTCTCGAAATGCTCAATATTTTGAGTGACAACTGTTATTTATTTTTTTACTATCAGAAAGGAAATTTAACCAACTAAAGACATATGTAAAAATATTTTAACATTACAGCGTATTTTTTTTTTTAATAAATTAAATCTGCGAACTATCGTTCATTTTGGCAGTCACGAGCATCAAACGCGTCGCCATTTTCAACCTTATTTGTTTAGGCGATGAGTTAAGCGCGCGCTCAAGGTCGCGGGCAGGTGATGTCGCCTTAATCAAGGGCTGTATGACATCAATGAGGGCTAACGCGTGTGAATTCGCCGCTAGAGGCGCTAGTGTAGCGTGAGGTCCAAAATGTCACTGGGTGGGCTGCGCGGTTTTATATAAATCGTTTATGTTTAATTTTGAGGTATTACAATTATGGCAAATACGAGTTACGGGTCAATGAATGTCAGTACTTTAAAAGTAGCACTAAGAAAAAGAGGTGCAAAGTTAAGCGGACTGAAATAACAGCTAATTGAGAGGTTTGTTTACTGTTTACAAACAAAATATTTTGTCGAAATTAAGCTTCTTTACCGAGTTTACAGCTATGTTTTTCTTTTTTATCAGACTTCAAGACTATGACAGAAATAATAACTTTAATGGAAACATAGAATATGAAATACTACATACCGATTTGTTGTATACTGTCGAGTGGCCTGCAGACAGTTTGTACAACAGTGTAACGGCAAAAAGTGTATCACCTGACTTGGATATAGTGAATATTACCGCGCAACACTGCGGCATACTCGTTAAATTATTTCAAATTGTAAGAAAACTTTGTTTTGACGCCAAAACAACTTATTACTATCTATCCAACTTTGACAGTTCTTTAGATCGGGACCTCACGCGCCAGTGGCGCCAACTGGTGAGCACAAAAACGGTAGCCCTCATTGCGTACGAGGTTTTTGGCGCCTGAGCGAAGCGAAGGCGCTAATAGGGTAGACGACTAAAAAAATCTAATTAGTCCGTCAGATAGATTTCCAAAAAATATTGAACACGTATTTTTTCTTTTTTCACGTAAACAAAAAATGAAGACGATACAGCGCTTTGAAAAGTCGTGCAACGTCACAGCTTGGTACAATTTTACGAGACTATGACGTCAAAAGCCCCCTCTCCATGATCTTTGACAAGCTTTATTTTCGTCAATTTTTATTATTTTGATAAAACAAAAAACACGTATCCAATATTTTCCGATAATCTAACTGACGGACTAAACAGAATCATATTTTTTTTAGTCAGTCGTCTACCCTATTAACCCGAGTATGCAATTGATGCTTACGCCCGAGATAAATACTCTGCTTTACCTATCGATTGTGAGGTAAGTAAACAACAAGACAGCAGGTTTCAATGAACATTTACTATGAAGAAAAAAATGTGTATTTAAATTAATTATTTTTGCGATGCTTTCGCGCCTACTAGTAGACTGCCTTTTTTTTTCACGCACGCAAGCGCGTCAAATCTTGCTGGCCAGTTTGATTTTTAAATCGATTCCATCTAACATACGATGTGGAAACAAATAGTTCCATATTTAAAATAAAATCTTTATAAAATAAATTGTCTAGATTCCGATTCGAGTAATTAATCGATACCGAGAAAAAAAAATAACTTTTTAAAAATATTCTTCGTGCAGTATGAGTATGACAGTTCTTTTTTCAAATTCCAAAACCTATGCTGTAATGATAGTCATACACCGCGGCATTCAGGGGTGTAAGGTTGACTTACAGAGCAAGAGATATGTAAAATTCTGTAACTACATAGACATACGTCTTACAGCCGCGAATCAAATGTTCATCAACATACAACCTATCACTGGCCTGCAAATTGCAAAAAACTTAAGAAAATTTGAATTTCGCGGGCTACCCTGGAACAATGCTGATTCGAAGTTGAAATTAGGGTGAGCTACTTTTTCCCAGTTCTTCGTACAAAAGTCGTCATATATTAAGTAATAAAATAATAGAACTTTTTTCTAAAGTTATAGTTGTATTTACATATTATCACATTATTTCACAATAATTAAGGAAAAGAATCCTACAAAAACTCGACTCAGGTAGTCGACCCGTACGCCGAATTAAAAAAAAGGGTATGTTAACACATTCATTTCGGGAACTCTGTAAGCCAAGTGGCTAATTATAATATCTTATTCTATAGTTTGGTACACAATCTTATCGCAGACTAAAGTGTTAGCTGTTGAAATTGTTTAACTTACGAATTAAGAGTCACAATGCAAACACTTGAAAAAGAGCTCTAAGAAAGGCCCATTCATAATTTTTATCACAGAACAAGTACTATTGCATTTATTTGAAATCTTTTTTCACAATCCACATGATGATTATATCTAATAATGGAAAAACACAACACAAGGTCATGTTGCCTAGCGAGAACATTAACAAAATCATCTAACAAAAAACAAGCCATAAAAGTACAATAATTCCAAGTAAGTACACAGTATAGGGTACAACCGGTAGGTCACATCTGAACAACAAAATAATAAAAAAAATGAAATTGAAACGACTTTCAAACAGGGGTAGGATTACTTTTTTAATATTAAAATCTAATCTAAAAACAATCAAAAATGTTCAACGCACATCACGCTAGTAGATGAACATCCTACAATTCACCAATGAAACGAACAAAGGTCCCGTCCAAAAATATATATACAATTTATTATAGATACATACAAAGAAATAAATCAATTATTGATGAAGGGCAACGAAACAGGTGGCCAGACACATGGCTTTGTTGCAACCAACACAGTATGTATGCACCTGTTTACGGCAATCTTTGTTAGCACACTTCCGCCGCTGGCGTTGGTGTTTCGACTTAGCTCCAAATGGATACTCAGCCAAGTAGTGGAAGCGCGCGTCGTAGTGCGTATTCTGGTGCATACTAGGTGTGATTGCAGGCTGGAAAGTGGGTGGAGAGGAGCTGTGTTTTAAAATTAGAGCTTTGACAAGACAGATACGGAAATTGCGATGGCTTAAAGAAGAAGTAGAAGCAGAAGAAGAAGAAAATGACTGGTGATGCATGATAAAAGAATTGAGAACGGAGACGTTCAAGAGTCTACGGAATAGTTTTTTATACCAGACCTTTGCTCGTTCCCGCTCGATAGGGAACATGGCCAACATCTGATCTTTTTTGTCCACCCCACCCATCATGACATTGTAGTCATTTATCAAGATGGGTTTGGTGTAGGAATCCCGGGCTCGAGAAACGCCGTTACCATGGTATGTCGAGATCATAGCGACCCTATTGTTGTCCCTCCATACCATGACATCGACGTCTCCCGAGGTGAGACCAGTAATCTGACCTTTGGTCATGTTCTCCTTAGTCAGATTGTGCAGGGCCTGCGGAACAAACTTACGATTGGTCCGCAGGGTTCCTACACAGTCAAAGCCCAACATCTTCAGGCGTCGAGCGAGGCATGGTGAATTGTAAAAGTTATCCATCCACAACGTGTGACCCTTGCCCTCAAGACCTTGTGTAAGCCTTAGGACAATTGCCGACGTGGATGCTTCCATGGGGTCTTCAAACTGTTGCGGTAGAGATCTTTGTGACTTTCCGATAGCGTGAACCTCAAACCGCCATAGGTAGCCGGTTTGAGATTCACAAATCTCGTAAGTCTTGATCCGCACAGTACCAGCTTTAGCGGGAATCAATTGGCTGATGTCCAACCAACCTTTCCACTGCAGAAGACTTTCGTCCAAGGCAATGTTTTGCCCCAGACGATATAGGGACTGAAATTTGTTGTTCAGATGTGACAACAATGGCTGCACCTTAAAAAGTTTTGCCTCGGAGGCTCCCAGATTTAGCTCACACATGTCATGGTTGTTTACAAAGTGTAAACACTTGCTTAACATGGTAAAGCGATGCCTAGACATGTGTGCGCTAAAGCCGGGTGTATAGAATACGTCAGGAGTTGCATTCCAGTATTCCTCGATGCGCGCCTGGACAACAACCCCCATCGCAATAACCAAACCGAAGTACACGTACAACTCGTCAGCAGTAGTGTCACGCCACGTACGCATGCGGCTATTACGACAGAGGGAGTCGGCATCGAACAAACGGGATTTCAACTGCTGAGCGTATCTATTCGTCTCCGTGGCAATGTACTCCATAAATTGCCGATCCCATATACTAATGAAAATATCATATGGATCGACACATTGAGCTGTCGGACCTACATCGTTGTGCGAAAACATTTCCCGTCTCGATTCAGGTGGAATCGGAACATTCGGAAACGGTTTCCAATCAAATTCATAGAGACCCCAAGGCTGGTCCGTCGGGCTTGGGGGAACAAATGGGATGCTGCTGGTGTTGGAGTCCACGGGCGCAGGAGGAGGCGTGTCGGCAGCAGGCTGGTCGTCGGCTACAGGCTGGTCATTCGGTGCAGGCTGGTCGTCGGCATCATCAATGTCCAGTGGCGTCTCCCAAAAGCTCCTCTGCGTCCTTGGGATGAGGTGCTCTGAATGAGCCACATCGTCTTCACCACTCTCGCCAGAGTCTGATTCGCTTCCTGTGTAATAATAGTTAGGTAAAACATAAAAGTCAAAAGTCAAAGTCAATAGTACATTGTTACCTTAGGGATGAAAGGAACTTATTTAGTCCCCGAGACGGGGTTTGGCGCCTGAGCGCAGCGAGGGCGCTAATAGTTCGAGGGACTAAATAAGTCTTTAACCCGAGGTAAACACTGCTTTTCATTACGAATACAAGGAAAGTTGATGGGAATAGGTTTGTGCCCAATTACCTAAATCGAAAGAATGAAGAAAGAAAAGGTAGGTATTTTAAGGTTTCACAAAGGACAAAAAAAAATTGACAAAAAAATTAAAAAAGTAAACATAATGAGAAACACTTAAAATCGGTTAAATCTAATCGGTGGATGGCAATAGGCTTGCTCCTAATTACATCGGTTGATGGCAATAGGATTGCTCCTAATTAGATTGTTTGATGGCAATAGGCTTGCCCCCAATTAAATCAGTTGATGGCAATAGACTTGCTCCTAATTAAATTGGTTGATGGTAATTGGCTTGCTCCCAATTACCTAAACCGGTTGATGGCAATAGGCTTGCTCCTAACTACATTGGTTGATACCAATAGGCTTGCCCCTAATTACATCGGTTGATGGTAATAGGCTTGCCCCCAATTACATCAGTTGATGGTAATAGGCTTGCTCCTAATTACATTGGTTGATGGCGATGGCAATAGGCTTGCTCCTAATTACATTGGTTGATGGCGATGGCAATAGGCTTGCTCCTAATTACATTTGTTGGTGGCAATAGGCTTGCACCTAATCACATCAGTTGGTGGCAACAGGCTTGCTCCAAATTACATTGGTTGATGGCAATAGGCTTGCTCCCAATTACATCAAATAATTTGACAGCTGTCACCCGCTCCGCAGGCATGTTATGACCTACTTTCAGAGTATGAGTAATGAAAAGTATTTATTTGCGTATTTTTTGGTGATGTGTGGTGTTACAGTAGGTTATGTATCTCAAAAAACTACCCATCAGGGGCATACACAATTAACAATATAAGAAACTAGCTGACCCGCGCAACTTCGTCTGCGTCACATAATATAGATTATTCCTACCTACCTACCTACCTACTACCCTACCTAAAAAAAAAAAAAAAAAGTATCCTATGTCCTCCTGGTTCTTAGCTACCTCCCTACCAATTTTCATCCAAATCTGTAAAGCCGTTTTCATGCCATGTCGTGACAACGGAAAACGGGTTTCATTTTTATATACATAAACTAGCTGAACCCGCGCATGCGTTGCAATGCGTTTTTCCTACCTACCTATCTACTACCCTACCTACTAGCCTACCTACTACCCTACCTACCTACCTACTACCCTACCTACCTACCTACTACCCTACCTACTACACCTACTACCCTACCTACCTACTACCCTACCTACCTACTACCCTACCTACCTACTACCCTACCTACCTACTACCCTACCTACCTACTACCCTACCTACCTACTACCCTACCTACCTACTACCCTACCTACCTACTACCCTACCTAAGTTCATAAGTTCATAAGTTATTTATTTCGGAACAATAATATACATTGTGTTGAAATTGAAATTTGTAAAATAAAACAGTAGGTAGGTACAATTAAAATGTTACAATCAAACATGTCTAAAAAATAAAAATAACAACCATATTAATTCACATAAACAATAATAATTACTAATTCCAAACAATAATGACTCTCATTCAATTAAAAATATTTAATAACAAAATAAAACGATAAGTGAAAAACTAAATAAAAATCAAATTGGTTTAAAAAATAAATATTAAATATGTCATCAAATTTTTTGTGAATAATCAATAAAAATATATCAAAAAATGTAGATCTGTCAAATAAAAATAAATTAGGTACAAATTGTTATAAAAAGGTCAGTCATAAATGTCATCTCAATGTTAATAGAATGTCAAAGATAATAAATTGTGATTACTTACTAAAATAATAATTATGTCAATTAAATGTCTCTAAGTAATACATTAATAAAACAAAATGACATAATATAAAACAAAAATACAACAACAACAATATTAAGTACAAAAAAGCAAACTAAATAATAATCATCATATAACTTAAAATTCAATTTCAATAATCATAATATTACGGCTATGGCTTATCATCTAGATACTCATCGACACTGTAGTAGCCTTTCCTCAATAAATATGCCTTCAATTTGTTTTTAAATAAGTTTGGGCTATTTATGCTTTTCAATTCTAGGGGAAGCTTATTGTATAGAAGTACTGACTGGTACCTAGGACTGTGATGAACCACGTTTAATTTTGGTTGGATGGTGTTAGGCAAGTCCTTCCTACGTGTATGAACTCTAACTTGTCGTTGGTCATCAGTTTCAGATTTGTGCACGTTTTTAACAAAACTGGTTAGCAGCACCAATATATAAAGGCATGGCACCGTCAAAATATTAAGTGTAATAAAGTGATCCCTGCACGAATCCGTCTGTTTTAATCGGAGCATTGTCCTTAAGGCTCGTTTTTGAATCACAAATGTCGAGTGAATATTATACTTATAACTGTTGCCCCAAAACTCAATACTGTATCTAAGCTTAGACTCAACCAAGGCGAAGTATACCATTCTAAGCTGGGCCAGTGTCAGTTCCTCTCTTAGGCTTCGGAGTGCATAGCATGCTGAGCTAACAGACTTCGTTACAGACGAAGTCTCAGCCTTCCAGTTTAACAATGCGTCGATGTGAACACCGAGGAATTTTACGCAATCAACCACTTCGACTTTGCAGCCACATGACAAAACCTCAAGACTAGCGTTGTTACGAACGTTCGTCTTAAATAGAACACATTTCGTTTTATTTATATTAAGCTTAAGATTGTTTGTACCAAACCAGTGTTCAAAAGCCTTTAATAAGTTATTAATTATAGATTCTAAATTATTTAAGTTATTTGCAGATACGATTGCGTTAGTGTCATCCGCAAAAATAACGAGCCTGGTGACTGTGATGCGTTTTTTATGTACTCAATTAAATCATTAAGGAATAATATGAAGAAAATTGGGCCTAGAACCGATCCCTGAGGGACACCTCGGAATACCGTCATTAAATCAGAGTTCAAAATTTTTTGTTCTTCATCCACTACCGTCTTAATCTCCACAAATTGGCGCCTATTATGCAAATAAGATCGAAATAGCTTCAGAACATTCTCCCTTATACCGTAGTGCTCCAGCTTGGCCAGCAAGATTTCATGGTCCACCGTGTCGAAGGCAGAACTAAGGTCCAGAAATACACCTGCCACCTTATGTTTATCATTAAGATTGCGAATAACCTCATCGACTAATGCTTCAACAGCATCAGCCGTTCCCAATGATTTTTGATAGCCAAATTGTTGTTCATTTAAGATACTATGCATTCGTAAGTGTTTCATTAGTCGTTCCTTCATAATCTTTTCAAAAAATTTTGATAGTACAGGCAAAAGGGAAATCGGCCTATAGTTGCCAGGATCCGTTTTTGAACCCTTCCTACCTACCTACTACCCTACCTACGTACTACCCTACCTACCTACTACCCTACCTACCTACTACCCTACCTACCTACTACCTACCTACCTACTACCCTACCTAAAAAAAAAAGTATCCTATGTCCTTCTCCTGGTTCTTAGCTACCTCCCTACCAATTTTCATCTAAATCCGGCCAGCCGTTCTTGAGTTATAAATGGTGTAACTAACACGACTTTCTTTTATATATATAGAAGATAGATTTTAAATCTGTTAACAATCTCTTCATCAATATTTATTTGTTATACAACCAATAATTTCTACAATAAAGATTTTGAATACAATCAATAAAATTCATAAAAAAATATCAGATTACATAACAATTTAGATTAATAATATTATTCAGATTAGTCGAGTTTTCATTCTCAAGGATAATAAAATATACATAATTGGTTTGTTACATTTTGTCAAGAAGGAATTCGTCAATGCTAAAGTAGCATTTTGTCGATTAGAAAGCTATTTAGCTTTTGTTTAAATTGCGTCAAATTTAAATCTTTCATGCCATTTGGAATTTTATTATAAAAGTACTAGGTGTTGCCAGCGGCTTCGCCCGCTACAACTCGAAAATTATCCCATGGGAAGATAAAAAGTGTTAATCCAGGTTATAAACTATCTGTGTACCAAATTTAATCCAAATCTGTTCAGTTTTTGCGTGAAAGAGTAACAAACATCCATTCATACATACATGCATGCATACTTACAAACTTTCGCGTTTATAATATTACTAGCGGACGTCCCGCGGTTTTACCCGCGTAGTTCCCGTTCCCGTGAGAATACAGGGATAAAAAATAGCCTATGTTACTCGTGGATAACGTAGCTTTCGAATGGTGAAAGAATTTTTAAAAACGGTCCGGTAGTTTTTAAGCCTATTCATTACAACCAAACAAACAAAGTTTTCCTCTTTATAATATTAGTGTAGATTTTCGGAGCCATGCAGAGAATGCTTTTGTGCATAAGGGCGGTCTTTGTCATGTCGATATTCTGGTCTTGTCGACCTATAGCGTATGGTGGGAACTAGAAGTTTGCCCATAGCCCAACCCGAGCTAAAAATAGCAGTACTTACCATAAAAGAGCTGATTATAAATTACTTCATTCGGCATACTCTGGCGAGGACGAAGCTTTGATGATGCCGACGCCGACTCATCCTCCAAAACCCTGAGTAAAACGTTGAATGTGAGACATGATGTTTAATATATACAAATTAAAAAAAAAACAATAAACCCGACTGAAAAAACTGAAAATTAAAAAACAAGCACATTTTAAATTAAACAAAACTTGGAAGCAGGCAGGGTTCATGCTATTTCCATTTCGTAATTTAATAAGTATTCAAATGAATGACGTATATTTTATTCAAATCCCTTCATCCGTTATGGAGTTATGAGGGAACAAAGAAACGGGCATACATACTTACACGTAAAACACTGACCCTCCTTTGTTGGGTAAAAAAGATAAACGGAAAAGTTAGTAAGATACTTACAACGCCGGCAAGGGCACACAGGGCGAAGGTGGTGGAGGTATCTCCTCCACCACAACCTCAACCATCATCTGAGGTGTTGATGATAGAGGTGCAGGAGCAGAACTGAAAACAGGAATAATTTAAAATTATTCTCGCCAGTGGTAACCACAACTAGATACAACTACTGATGATAGAACTACTTACCGTGGCCACCGGCGCTTCCGGCCAGGGTGCGGAGCGGTCTCCAGGGCCTGACCCACCGGCAATTGATTTATATCAGAAATTGGTAATCTGCAATACAAAATTCAATTTTAATACTCTAAAATAATAACAAATGATTACTTTTCGATGGTGCTTGGCCCAGGCCTGTCAGAGCCCGCCAGTCCTCGCAAGCATCGGCCACGTCCTCCTCGACCACCTCGACCACGTCCTCCTCGCCCACGTCCCGTGCCGCCTCGTGGTACCACCACCGCACCTTCACCCTGGTGTGCGTTCACGTCAAAGCTACGCTAGAGCCGCCTCGGACACGCACTCGACGTCGCGAGCTTTCAAATCTAGGTTTTACAAGAAACTCCAGACCTCTACAATGTTTTTTTCAGCGAGATATGGGCGATAACGTGGTTTTCACCGTTTCAATGGCGCGGCCATGGGGTTTTAGTCTAATAAATAAACCTAGGATTTTTATGTGTATTTTACAATGTTTGACAAATTCAAATCTAGGTTTAACAACAAACTCCAGACCTCCACTATGTTTTTCAGCGAGATATCGGCGATAACGTGGTTTTTACCGTTTCAATGGCGCGGCCATGGGGTTTTAGTTTAATGAACAGCTCCTAAAATATAGTCCTAGGATTTTTTCGTGTATTTTAACAATGTTCGACAAATTCAAATCTAGGTTTTACAAGAAATTCTAGACCTCTACGATGTTTTTTCAGAGAGATATCGGCGATAACGTGGTTTTCGCCGATTCAATGGCGCGGCCATGGGTGTTTTAGTTTTACAGCTCCTAAAATATAAACCCAGGATTTTTTTCTATATTTTTACGTATGTATTCAATCTGATAATTACACAAATTTCAGGTCTCTGCAACGCTTAGTTATAAAGATCTCCGTGGCCACGCGGTTCTCCGCGTTTCGATGGAGCGGCCACGTTCAAACCCTTCCAACTTTGTAACCAAAACTTTGACAAATTTATGGTTTTGGCAATCAACTTTTACAAACTTTTACATTTGGCATAGTTTTGCCATGGTCGTGGCCGCGCGGTCGAAACGGACACCATAAAACTTCATAAAATATTTAAACTTCATAAAATATTGCGCTGTGTTCCTACGCTACGCACACACGGAAACGCATGCAAGCTTGTTCACTTCACAAACGCTTGGTTAATATTTAAGCGCAAAGAATTGTTTTTGACAATTTAACCGCACGGAACTTTCACTAACGCATGTTTTTTTTTTTATTTATTTTTTTAATACTGTTGACAAATAAACATTTTACATAACAATGCCGAACATTATATGTGCTGGATGTAAACAAAAAATACCTGATCAGCAGTTTATAGTTTGCGTTGAATGTAAATCGCATTACGATCGCAAGTGCTCTAAATTAACGGAGAGGAGGTTTGGCACGTTGATTGTTGACAAAAAGGCCAGCTGGAAGTGCAAGGAATGTTGTAACAAATATCCAAAGAAATGTGATGTTGATATTGGCTCTCCCCAAGTGAACATCTCGAGCGACAACAAAAATAGTCCTATGTCTAACTATATCGGGAGTGGTACCACCGCAACCGTAACCATTTCACCCACCATCGATAAAAACTTGTCAACCGTTAATCCATCAATAAACAAGAATACTTTACGAGATATATTGAACACCTTTAAAATGGAGATACGTGATACTATTAAAAAAACGGTCAAAGAAGTAGTTGCTGAAAAACTGGATGAGGTACTTGGGCAGATTTCTGGTTTCCATGATTCACTGAACTTTATCAACGAACAATTTGAGGATTTTAAAAGCCGCATGGACTCAAACAACTCCATCGTCCAACAACTACAAATTGAGAACGCATCTCTAACATCTTCAATGGCAGGTTTATCAGACAGACTTAATTCACTTGAACAACAGCTTCGAGAGAGCAATGTTGAAATAAATGGTTTGACTGAACAACGCTCTGAAAACCTTGCTAACTGTTTAGTTCAACTTGCCAAAACTGTTAACGCCCCTATCAACGATGAAGATATAATGCAAGTGACACGTGTTGCTAAAATGGATAAAACCAGCTCAAGACCTCGCACAATCGTTGCAAAACTCCGGAGCCCGCGTGTTAGAGATACCCTACTAGCAGCTGTGCAGGATCACAACAGAAAGAATCCTGATAACAAGTTGAATACACATCACTTAGGACTGGGTGGAACTAAAGCTGCCGTCTTCGTATCTGAACACTTAACCCCGGCAAATAAATCACTCCATGCTGCTACGCGACTTAAGGCTAAGGAATCAAAATATAAATTTGTTTGGGTTAGAAATGGCCGAATCCTTACTCGCAAAGACGAGACTACTCAACCACTGCTAATACGTAGCACTGAAAGCTTAAAACTTATGATGTAAGCATTTTTACTGATCTGATATCAATGTTATTGTGTTTTAAAAAACAAAATTCACTATCTACTATCAAAACATACGAGGAATGAGAACTAAAACAAACGAATTGTATAAAAATATCTTACTTTGTTCATATGATGCTATTGTATTTACTGAGACTTGGCTTAACAAAAACATATCTAATAATGAGTTCATTGACAAAAGATACATTGTTTATCGAAGAGATCGTGTAACACGTAATACTGTTAATCAAAATAGTAATAAAAACTTGAAATTGGATGGTGGAGGTGTATTGATTGCAATCTCGAGGAAATTTGTTTCCTGTCGAATTACCAATTGGGAATCTGAATCTGAGGACTTGTGGGTTACAGTCAATACAACACAAGACAACAACCCTAAAAAAATTGCAATATGTGCTGTATATGTACCTCCTCCCCCAAAATTTGATCAGCAAACAAAGTTTCTTGATAATGTAACTAATGTTATGAATCAGGTTGACAATGTAGTGCTTCTCGGTGATTTTAATCTAGGAGGAATTCAGTGGGTAACTGAACCCAATTGTAATTACACAGTACCTAGCAATTATAACAGTAGATTGGAATGCTCTTTAGTTGATTTTTTGGCTATTAATAATCTCTCTCAAGTAAACAATATCTGTAATTGTAACGGTCGAATTCTGGATTTAGTTATGAGTAGCATTGTGGACGGCAAAATAAATCAACCCTCACATATTCTGAGTAAATTAGATCCGCACCATCCTCCACTTTTATATTGTATCGAATCAAATAATACTGTCTGGCTCCGCAATAATGACAGCAGGAATTTAAACTATTTTAAAGCGGACTACACCGCAATTTTAAGGGAACTAAGGAACACTGACTGGGAATCAATGTTTTCTTCTTGTTGTACTCTTGATGACATGGTGTCTATATTCTATGAAACGGTTCAAGCCACGATAGATAGCAATGTGCCGAAACGCTCACTTAAACAGCAGCAATACCCACGCTGGTTTTCCTCTTCACTTATCAAGTTAATTGCCGAGAAAGACAAAATCAGGAAACGATACCGCAAGTTTAACAACCCGCGCGACAAAATAGAGTTTTCAATACTGCGCGAAAGATGTTCCAAATTGTATGATATCTGCCATAAAACTTATAAATGCAAAATTGAACATGCTGTGACAAAAAATGCCAAAGTGTTCTGGCAATATATCAAGGAAAAGCGTAACAATAACACCTCATATCCGGAACGTATGCATCTTGACGGTATCTTTGGTGAAAATGGTACTAATATTGCAAATCTATTTGCTGCACATTTCTCCTCTGTATACCACGACGATTCCCAAACATTACCCAACACAACCACAGCAATTGGCGATTCTTTATCTTGTAATATACAGTTCTCCGCAAAGGAAATATTTGTTAAATTAAATCAGCTTGATACTAACAAAGGTGCGGGTCCTGATTCAATACATCCCTATTTTCTGAAACGTTGTGCCAATGTTCTGGCCGCACCGTTAGCCATAATCTACAACCGTTCTCTTGCCGAAGGAATTTTTCCAGAAGAATGGAAGAAATCTAGAATAGTACCTGTTTATAAGAAAGGCGAACAAGACAATATTAAAAATTATAGACCCATTGCTATTCTTTCAACCTTAGCCAAAATTTTCGAGTCCCTCATTTATCCTGTATTGTATCGACATGTTAGTAAACTCATCTCAACTCATCAACACGGTTTTAGAAGTGGTCGTTCTATTCAGACTAATTTAACTTGTTTTATCTCTGATCTAACAAAAAGCATTGATGGAGGACACCAAGTTGATGCGATATACACAGACTTTTCCAGTGCCTTTGATAAGGTTAACCATAAACTTTTATTACAGAAACTCGAATCTCATGGTATACATGGTTCTCTTCTTGCCTGGTTCAAATCATATTTAAGCGGAAGGAAACAAGTAGTTTCAGTAGGAGGTCATGAGTCTAGTATGTATTATGCCAAATCCGGAGTACCACAGGGTTCGCACATGGGCCCTCTTCTTTTCATTATTTTTATCAACGATCTTGCTTCTCAAATTAGCTGCGACTTTTCATTTTATGCCGATGATCTAAAAATTTATAAAAAAGTAGAGTCACCAGCAGATGCCAGCCTACTCCAACTCAACCTTGATCAAATCAGCCTTTGGTGTAAATCTAACGGGATGTCCTTGAATGCAGATAAATGTTTCTGTATACGTTACAGTCGAAAATTACAGCCATTAATTTCTCCTTACAAAATAAACAACATCATCTTGCAAGAGGTTTCGGAAATCCGTGACCTGGGAGTAACACTAGACCAAAAACTAAAGTTCACCTCACATATCTCTGACACTGTAAATAAATCAGCACAAATGTTAGGTTTTATCAAGAGAAATGCCAAATCATTTGGGGCAAAAACTAAGATTATCCTTTTCAAGGCACTGGTACGCTGTCAGTTAGAGTATGCCAGTATAGCATGGAATCCTATGTATGCTGTACATTCGCAGCGTCTCGAGACCATCCAGCGAGCATTTACAAGGCACATTGCATACATGTCTCCAGGAATATCCCACAGATGTCCATATGAACAACGTTTGGCGTTCTTTCAAATGGAGTCCCTCCGAAACCGTCGCACTGTCCATGACTTAGTTTTTCTATATAAGACTGTCAATGGTCAAATTGAATGCGAACAGTTGCTAGAACGTGTCATGTTGTCAGTCCCATACAATCGTCCCAGACAGCCAATTTCCAGATTGTTTGAACCGCCAGCCAGTAGGAGTAACATTGGGAGACACTCACCAATATCAAGAATGTGCATACAATACAACGAACTCAACTCGAAATTACCTGATTTGGATGTGTTCTTTGGTTCCCTACCGAAGTTCAAAAGCCTGATAAGGTCTCACTTGAACCGACATATTTTAAAAAAATAATTTTGATAAATTACTTCTATAACTATACTATACTATCTCTACTGTTACTGTTATTAGTGTAAGTTAATTTTAATTATTTGATCTCATTAGTTTAAGTAAAAAACGTTTTGTTTTGTATAATTTTATGTTTAAATTTCATTTGTTTAATTTACGATGATAGCTTTATTGTTTACGAGAATGTTGTGTATACCTGTAATTGGTACTTACATCAGAACCCTAACCGGTATATTTTTATTATTCAGCGTGAAATGTATGTACTGTTGGTGTACCTGTTTTTAATAAATAAATAAAATAAATAAATAAAAGTCAAATGCCTGTCTGTTACATTATCTCCTGGAGAGATACGAATAACGATTATATTTTTACATTTCAATATTTACACTATTTTTTATCGAATTGCACTAATCAAATGGCTAACACATACGTAGTGACGTATCTAAATCATGTTTCTAACGACATTTTGCCGTCACTAGTGTATTTTCTACTCACAACAAGTAGAAATGTACCGGCATGGTGCGAAAATTTCAATACTTTTGTTTTGTTTGATGAAATAACAAATTCTGTCTAAAATCTATATATAACCAATAAACAGTGCAGCAATTAAAAACTGTTTATTACTTACCCGTTCATGATTGTGTAGAAACAAACACACAATAATTTTAAATTGGAACAGTATTTCCCGTGCGTTATCGAAAACGGAATGAAATGAAGGCGTCCGCGTCTCCACAGACTAAATTGAGTGCAACATTCCGTAACAAGTTGTTGTTGGATGTTTAGCATGTGATGATATATGCCTTTCCTATTCTTTGTCGTACAGTCTGTGTAGGTTAGAGTAGGAAAGGTATACACTAGACTGGCAATAATAGGCATTAAATCCGACCCAAGCCAAGAAATCTCCTAGAGATTGTTGTTTTAAATTTTGTTTTACTTTTATATGCATATTTTTATTTAAAACACATTAAATATGTCACAAAGTCTTCACCTTTCTTTATCTTCATTATTAAAAATAAATTATGTCAATAACCATAGAATAATGACAAGCAATAAAAGTGACCACTTTTTGTGGCACAAAGACAAGAGTGTACGATGCGCGAACTTTGAATTCGAATTTCGAAACCTTGCCAAGTTACGTGTCGGGAGCTATACCCAACGCGCCCTTTTTGACGTATATCAGCTCATAAAGACGTAGTAACGGCCGAGAGGCAAGCCCTAGCTAGTGCATTGCATACTCGGGCATGGAATGCTGCATGGCTCTAGGCTCTCTGTACAATTCCCAATCTGTACACAGCCTCCTGCGTGAGCGTCCATTTTTCAGTACCACACGCATACCATACCTCATGGAACAGCACAATTTTATGTTTGCTCTAGCTACGAGCCTACGACGTTATAACCAGGGGCGTATTTACCCTAGGGCCATCCGGGCCATGGCCCGGGGCGCCAGAACACCAGGGGCGGCGTAGCCGCCCGGCCGCCCCTGCCGATTGCATTTTGTTTTGATTTTGGCGCCATTCATTCCACTTTTACTTCTCACCTTTTTATATTTTCTTAAGAATCTCAATTCAAAATTAACTTTTAAAAACCAGGTGGCAACGTCCGGCCATGGTCATCAGATCTGACAATTACAATTACGTTGTAAAAATAAGGACAACCAAGCAGAGGCGTACTTTTCTCGTCGCCGCCCTGGGGCGGTTTTTCGAACTAGCCTTACGTATATTCCGGTGTGCCGCATGCCGCCCCGAAAATCAATAAACAAGCACTATATCCTTCTAATCTGCCGCCCACCGCTTAAAAAAATCTAACCTATCTGGAGTCCTAAAAATTTTCTAGCTCGTTACACTCGCTCTTACCGCCGTGTTTTCTTCATTACCCAGTCCCTCAATGCATTAGTAGTAAAAGTGAGTTAAGTATGTTTTTTTGAATAATAAAAGAAAATCACTTACTTTCCTGAGCCAGGGGGCAAAAATTTTTGAGCTCGCTCCGCTCGCTCTTGAAAAAATCTCTATCTTTAGGAATTGTTGAAACAAAATCTAATTTATCCGATGTGTGAAAAGTGTTGAGCTCGTTTGCTGTTTTTGTTAATTTTTAGAACGACAAACCCTAACACACTATTCGCATTGGCGAACAAAGGCAAAAAAAATGTGTAAAAGTGAAATAGATTTGACTTTCAAAAATAAATCCAAAGTTTAACATTTCTAAATAATAAAAAAATGTATTTTGAATTTTAGCTAGTTTTCTTGGCTATTGATGAAAATAGGCGTATTAGGCGTATAGGCCAGTAGGGCTATTGCGTATCTTTTAATGACAGTGGCTAACCTAAAGTGTCACTGTCCATAGATTAGCTGTAAATTGGTTATGGTTTGGTACATTTTTTTCTTAAAAACTCACCATTTGACAGTTATTTGATAGGCACTATACGTTATCCACTGTCATTAAAAGATACGCAATAGCCCAGCAGATAAGGGTAGGTGGGCCCTCGGCGACAAAAACGCTCGCCACGACACTGGGGTCGACTCAGACGTTGAGGTCGTTTCCAAGCTCTACGACTCATTGATCTTTTGTAGCAGATAGTAGATAATGCTTTACCTAGAAAAAAAAAAACATTTTTTTAAACACTGGCCTGGCCTGTTGGTCTTCGACTGGCCTGTTGGTCTAGTGGTTAGTGACCCTAACTGCTATGCCGGAGGTCGTGGGTTCGATTCCCACCCAGGACAAATGTTTGTGTGATGAGCACGATCATTTGTTCTGTGTCTGGGTGTAATTTATCTAAAATATGTATGTAACGGGTGTCCCAGTAAGAGTGCACTTTTTAAAATTGGAATATTTCTTTTTTCATGCAAGTTGCAACTCTGAAATTTGACAGCTGTCATCTCTGTTTATTCCGATTAATAAAAATGGAGCGCTTTTCGAAAGACCAACGCGTTATAATTGTGAAAACTCATTACAAAAATGGGGAACACATTATCAACACATTTTCTCACGAAATTCTGATGTCAACTGGCCACCAAGATCGTGCGATTTAACGCCGTGCGATTTTTTTCATTGGGGTAACGTGAAATCTCGGGTTTATGCGAATAAACCCGAAACAATTCCTGAGCTCAAATCTGAAATCCAACGCGTTATCGGTGAGATACAGCCACATGTCTGTGCAAAAGTCACGGAAAATTTCATGAAAAGAGTAATGGCCTGTCATCGGAGCCGTGGGGGTCATTTGCCGGATATTTTATTCCATACTTAATTGGAACATGTCTTCTTTACAATACAATACAATAAAAATATCACAACTCTGTCGTAAAATACTTGTTTTTATTTTAAAATGAAAAAGTGCACTCTTACTGAGACACCCTATATTTAGAAATATATAAGTATGTTTATCAGTTGTCTAGTACCCATAACACAAGCTCTGCTTAGCTTGGGACTAGATGGCGTTGTGTGATAGTTGTGGAATATTATTATTATTTATTATTATTAAACATTTTTTGCTTTGTCTGGGGCGCCAAAACTTATTGGCCCGGGGCGCCAAATTTTAAAATACGCCCCTGGTTATAACTAAGTACTTTAAAAAATTACATTGTTTTGTGACGAAAGGAAATTATTTGCGCCATTAGCAGTGCCAGATTCCACGGCAAGTCATGGCAGATGGCCGATAAACCTGATTTATAAACCCCATTTTCAAAACAAGGTTTAATATTTGACCCCGTCGGGGCTGAGGCTGAGGGTTTTTCGCAAGAGATACCGCAGCCTCGACATAAAGGGCTAAGAAGGACCATGTTCCTTCTTAGCCCTTTATGTCGAGGCCGGGTTTGAAGTCTGACATGAGCGGGATTTTCTACACGCCCAAAAAAAAAACGTTTAATTTGACCATAGACAATAAACATGCTTAAAAACAAAAATGAGACGGATAGGTACTGAACAGTACTGAAACGCACATTTAGGGTGCGTTCCGAATTACGCTGTAATCGATTTGAGCGTCCATAAACCCGTACCGAATTACTGTGAGCGCGATATCGCTGTCACTTGAATCGTCATAGATGACGTCATGACATGCGCCATCTTGCGATTACACCGACCATGCCCCAAATAGATATCCCCGTGAGCGCTGTCAAAATCAAAGTAAAAATGACAGATGTCTGTTGCGTATGTGTGTGTGTCTGGGTGTGTGTGAGTGTTCACAGCTGAGGTTCACTGGCTGGAGTCGCACAAATACATTCAATTAGTTCTTTGAAATCTCTCTGGAGTCTCATAACCATGAGTATTCAAGTAAATATACAAGACGAGCCTAACGGGCTACGAATTTCTCTCATGCAGGTTATGTTTTTGTTATCACGTGACGAGTGAGCACTGTAAACGCGCTAACCATGAAGAAATAGATAAATATGGAGGCCACACTTAGAACAAAAGTTTGAGTCAAATACCTACGATTCTCTATCTCACTCTCTGTGGGCTTACCTCTCTTTCTAAGGTGGACGATAGTATTGCTATCTCGTTATTAAAATCTCCTTATTTATTTTTAAAAAGAGTCACCACACAAATGTAATCAGAAGTTAAATACTGTCAAATAATGTGCTAATAAATAAAAAGCTAAACTAAGATTACTGAAATTAAAATTCCAAAATAGTATGTCACGAATGCTTGACAAGGTTGGCGAATCAGTGAATTATTTTCCCATTTCCTAAGGATGTGGTAATGTGGCAACATTGGCCCCACATGTCAACATAAATCGTACCAATATGGCGGTTGTTTACTTTGCGGTTAAATGCGGTTCACAGTTTCGTTTGAGATATTTGCCTGTAATCAAAGTTATAATTGAGAAAATGGTGCAAACTTGTGTAGTGCGTGGTTGTGGTAGTACGTGGTGTCCAGGAGGTGATATAAGATTTCACGCGTAAGTGTTTAAATCGGGATTTTTGACACTGAATAATTGTAAACATATTTCTGCATATTTCTTTGTATTTTCAATTAATTACTTCAAAAAAAGCTTGACCTATGATTTAGTCAATGATAACTTAGATAACTATGTAAAGACCAAACAGTTTTACATTGAATTTCATGGACTTTCTGCAATTTTATTTGTTTTTGTTTTTAAGGAGTCATACTGAAGTAGTGTGACCATATTGGGGATATATCTGGGACTTTCCGTGGGACCTTCATTAATTATATAGTCATTATCATACTCGCTTTATTACATTTTATTACTTTTTTCACACACCGTGTTATTTCTGTTAGTTCTTTGGAATAACATAACATTTTCGTGAATTTTTAACAGTAGTCAAATAGCCAATTACTATTTAAATAATACAGTAAATGTAATGAATAATAAAAAATTATGTTCTGATTTCACACTCTTCTGGTTTTAGGTCAACAGCGAAGCCCAGGTCTCTACGAAGATTGATAGGGGCGTACAGGTGTAAATAAAATCAACTGAAGAAAAAATACTGCAGAAGAAATCTAAGATTCTTAAGCAAAGAGTTTTACGACAGACTAAAAAAATCAGGACATGTCTTCGTAATATAATAAAATGATTTTAATTTAGAAAGTGTTTTTGTTTCTTTTTGAGGTTTTATACATAGCCCCGTATTTAGATGAAAATACATAATATTAAAAATTCCACAGTGGTAAAAAACCTTAACACTGACTTACCCAGAAATCTTTAAAAAAAAATCATCTTAGATGTATCGTTTTCATTAGTCTACAAAATAAAAGAAACATCTAATTTCTTTTTTGTGATTTCATGATTTTCATGATTTTTAGTTGTACTGGGCAAAAATCTCTCCCAAATCCTTCCAGATTCATTATTTTGAGCCACCCCACCAGCCCTTGCGGTAGGCAACCACCGTGGTCGTGTCACCACCTCTTCTGTCATTATGATTTACTAGCTTTTGCCAGCGGCTTCGCCGACGTGAAAATGGCGATTTTCCATACAAACTTTCATCCCCTATTTAACTCCCTTAGGGGTTGAATTTCAAAACATCCTTCCTTATTCCTTGTCTAGATTATAAAGGGAACGTCTGTGCAAAATTTCAGCTTTCTAGGTCCAAGGGTTTGGGCTGGGCGTTGATGAGTCAGTCTGTCAGGACTTCTTTTTTTATTTATATAGATAGATATATAGAAGATCATTAATTTCGTATTGCTACAGGAACTAAAGTTTTATACTGGCCATGGTCTATATTCTATTTCTGTGCGAAATTACGTAAGACTTTTTTGCGTGATTGAAAATGACAAACTGCCAAAAAAAATCAGGAACTTTCACACTGTAAGCAAACAGCTTCTTTCGTAATTTATCATTGGCATCTTTCATCAATCTAGGAGTGAACAGAGATGTGGATATATTAATTTAATCATACTTACACAAGTTATGAAAAGGAACTACGTAATGTCCTAGGTAAAATAAAATAAAGGTTACCCTACTTAGAAAGAGAGGGTCAGCCCACAGAGAGCGAGATAGCGATGCATAAGTTTTGCTTCAAGTAGGTATTCGAAGTGTGGTCTCCATATTTATCTATAACTTCATGGCGCTAACGAGCGTTCCGAATTGATGACAGCTGTTAGCTGTCATAATCGTGATATATAATTCGGAACGCAAATTATCGACGTGAGCGCTGTGAGCGATTATTTTGTAATACGGAACGCGGCCTTAGACAATGCCACTAGTGAGTTTGACACTGACATTGATTCACAATGTCACATCACAGATCACACATGTTTGTCTTGATCGTAAACCTATGTTTTGATTGCATTGATGTGAGATACGTAGCTGAGACTCCCGTTGCTCCTAAATGAAAATAATGAAATCTACAGTTAAAAAACTGTGGATGGCTGCAACATGGGTTCAATTGAGCGCACCAATGAAGAAGCGCATACATTTGAATAATCATCCTAAGTTTATAAAAATCACAAGTTCATTATACCGTACGACGTACGTATTATAAATAGCATATGTTTAAATTCTTAAGAGGTATGACTCATCTTAATCCTCATCACATAACAGTATTCTCAAAAAATTGCGAAACTCTAAGGATAAAAAGAACACGCGATCCCATCTTCCCGCTGTTGATACGTTTCTAATAATAGAATTTATACACATCTGTGTCAGTGTATAGTAACCATTTGCCGCGAATAGCTGCGTATAAAATCCTTAAGTTTTAAAAACCTATTTTTAAATCACAGATCACCTCATGGTGATGAAGATTTGGGTCATTTTCATTGAAATGCTGTTGTTTTAGTGACACCAAAAGACCCTCACATTGAAGATTGACATCTGACAAAATGGATGATATCCCAGTTTTGAAGAAATGCTGTTACTGTGTGCCTCTACGATATGGTTTACTGACATGGGGATATATCAAATTGGTGAGTTATTTCAAACATTAAAAAAAAAACATAGTGGACCAATAAAAGTGTTCTACTTTCTTTCTACTGTCAAACAACATTATTATTTCACTTTTATAGGTTATGGATGGATTTCAGTAAAAGTACTTGAGATTAAGCTCAAGTTTATAGCTTTTAAAGTTCTTTCCTTTTGTCCACACACACAAATCATCATCACCCTCTGCCTAGCCTTTTCCCAACTAGCTTGAAGCGGCATCTAGTCTATAAAGCTGAATACCAGTATTTTACATGGAGGGACTGAGCACATCCTTACATAGTATAAAACAAAGTCGTGTCTGTTTGTTTGTTTGTTTGTTTGTTTGTCTGTATGCTTAAATCTTTAAAACTACGCAACGGATTTTGATGCGGTTTTTTTTAATAGATAGAGTGATTCAAGAGGAAGGTTTTAGTATATAATTTGAACGACATCCACGCGGGTGAAGCCGCGGGCATCAGCTAGTATACAAATAAGCCTTAAGGCGACATCACCTGCCCGCGACCTTGAGCGCGCGCTTAACTCATCGCCTAAACAAATAAGGTTGAAAATGGCGACGCGTTTGATGCTCGTGACTGCCAAAATGAACGATAGTTCGCAGATTTAATTTATTAAAAAAAAAAAAACGCTGTAATGTTAAAATATTTTTACATATGTCTTTAGTTGGTTAAATTTCCTTTCTGATAGTAAAAAAATAAATAACAGTTGTCACTCAAAATATTGAGCATTTCGAGACGAAAAAGTTTTTTCGTGTGATTTTTTTGTGATTTTGTGTTTTTTTTTTTTCGAGGTTCTTGATTACTTTTAGAAAATATTTTTGCATAAGTCTTTTACCTATACATTTGACTATACACTGTATTTTTTTTGGAATTGTAATAAGTAGCAATACGGCTAACTCTGCGACGAAAAACAGGTCGTTTTTACGGTTCCCCCGTTGACTGCGTCTTAAAAAGGTGGCTGGGTCAGACTGGATGGGGTAAATAGAGAACAAGGTGTTGGGCCTCACTTTGAAATTTAGAGACCTATGTTCAGCTGTTGATAGCGGTAGGCTGAGTTGTGTGACATAAGGCATGTATCCAATAGGCCGCGGGTTGCTCTAAAGAGGTACCGCGCCTTCGGCACAAAAGGCTAAGAAAGAACATGGGTGGTTTTTAGTCAGTAGAAATCTGACACTCCCTTCCGCTATGCCCAAAAGCGGGAGGAGTCATTTGATGATTTCCCACCCCCCAAAAAAAGGGCTGCTATGAGGTCGGTTGGAAGTTTAAAACACAAACAACTTCAGTACATTCTGGTATTCAATTCTAAATCAAATTCAATTGTTTTATCATTTATCAATGCAAATTGCCTGTTTTTTTCCTGATGAACAGATTGTCAGGTATTTGCAGACAAAATAAATATTTTGAATAAATCATCAGGGAAAATAAAATATTGAACTTGAATACAAAACTATGGGATTTTATAATTGCTATTCGTAATAAACAATAAGTAGGATAATTAATACTTTTTCCTCAAAATTATTAAACAAGTAGTTAGGTACTTATGTAGGCAGGTGCTAAAAATATTTATTTATTGAATATAAACCCAACTGCAATAATAATTTATCTGACGGGTACCTGTTATTACTTTAAAGTTAAATTAAAATACATACTTTATTTCACATGACACCTACAAAGGTGTATGTGAAATAAAGTATTTTGACATAAAAATGTTGAGAAAAGGTGCACAATTCGGAAGACGAAGAGAGAGAAGAACAGGCAAGACCGGTTAAATGAAATTGTATTAGAGAGATAGAACCTACTGAGTCTACCTTCATAAAAGAGGAGATGCAAAAGTATCTTCTCTATGTAAGCACTTTTTTAAGGTTCCATACCCAAAGGGTAAAACAGGACCCTATTACTAAGACTGCAGACACAGACAGACGGACACTGTCTGTCTGTCTGCCTGTCCTTCTGTCTCCAGGCTGTATCTCATGAACTGTCATAGTTTTATTATTTCTGTTGCCACTATACCTAACAACAAATACTAAAAAATAGAATAAAATAAATATTTAACAGAGCTCCCATACAATGGATACTAAACCCTACATGTGCGAGTCCGACTCGCACTTGGCCAGTTTCTTTTTTTATAATATCTTGAATCATATTTATCACTCTAATTATTTTTGTTTTGTTTACAGGCTTTAGCTCTCACAGCAGGAAGTTTCTATATAATCGTTCTGATAGCATTAGCACCATTTATCCGAGGAGATGATTTACTTAACACAATAATTGCTCTGATTGGTATGTTAGTCGCAGCTGAGATTATAACACATATTGTATTCATCGTTGGAGCACATAAGGTACGGTTTATGACAATAATAATAAACATTATTTGTATTGATTAAGAGCTTATGGTACCTCAAACGCGAGTTTTATAATGCGTAAAAGTATATGATTCACTGCAGTAATCAACATCAGAAAAATATATGATATTCTTCAGAATATATGCTAGTGCCATAGTGTTGTGAAAACATAATAGGTACAACTAACTTTGCTCGATAGAAAAAAATCACGAAGATACCTCTAAAAATTTCTTAGGGAGTAAAAACCATACTAAAATACATGTCATCGTTCTGATTTTTTTGCCAAATAATTCTACAAGCAACATACTAAAGTCATAGTGTTTTACTTTTTTTTTGGTGGTATGGTACCCTATTTGCGGTGGTTCAAATTTCAAGCGAAGTTTGAACCACCACAAATAGGGTTGCTAATCTGAGGTAGCATACGCTCTTAAGGTTGGATCAGAACCAGCCAAACCAAGCATGGTTGGCGCAGTGGCTTAAGTAGTTGACTGCTGCGCTACGTGTCGCGGGATCGATCCCCGCAAGAAACAAATATTTGTATGGCCTACAGACAATTGTTTCGGGTCTGGGTATTTGTGTATGTTGAGTTTAAATGTCTGTGCACGCACCCACGATACAGGAGAAATTCCTAGTGTGGGGCAACGTTTTTTAAAAAAGAAAAAAAAATATGTCCAACCAAATTGTGGCCATGATCCGAATATGGGCAGGGCCTAAGTTAACCCCCCCTCTATGAGGCCTGTGGCCCAACGGTTTCAAGATGGTTTTGCCTGTTGCAACTCGAGTGTAAAACCCAATAATTTGATTCCAAAGTAAATTGTAAATTTGTTGGCGAGAGGAATTGGATTTGGATCTACTGCATTGGGCGCAAATGGCAAGAGAAAGAGAAAAATCTGAAGAGAGAAGTGAGGCCTTTCGCTGTAGTACACTGCTTTTCCTATGGCAGAAACTACAGCTAACGTCACTTGCTAGGTTTTTGCTTTATCCACGATCAATATCATAAATATTCAAAATAAATTTTAAGTCCTGCTTTTTTTTTCAGAAAAAGGTGAAGCTGTTGAAAGTTTACTACTACTACGCAATATTCATGGGGGTATCTATAGTTCTGATATCCATCGTCGGCACTATAATTCTCGCGCTCGCTGTTTGGGGTAGTCGATCAGCTGATAAAGAACTTACAATCATACTGGTCTCCTCTTGCTTCTCCATTATTTTCGCTCTTAGTAAGTATCCATTCTTATTGCTGCTCTCAAAACCGTGCTAATAAAGAACTTTGGACCTTGACAAAGCTAAAAAAGAACTTTGAACTTTGACAAAGCTAATAAAGAACTTCGGACTTTGACCAACGTAATAAAGAACTTTGGACTTTGTCAAAGCTATTAAAGAACTTTGGACTTTGACAACGCTAATAAAGAACTTTGGACTTTGACAAAGCTAATAAAGAAATTTGGACTTTGACAAAGCTAATTATGAACTTTGACAAAGTTAATTAAAAACTTTGACAATGCTAATAAAGAAATAGACTTTGACAGCGCTAATAAAGAACTTTGGACTTTGACAAAGCTAATAAAGAACTATCAACTTTTACAAAGCAAATTAAGAACTTTGACAAACCAAATAACGAACTTTGACTTTGACAAGGCAAATAAAGAACTTCGACTTTGACAAAGTTAATAAAGAACATGAACTTTTACAAAGCTAATTATGAACTTTGACAAACCAAATAAAGAACTTTGACAAACCAAATAAAGAACTTTGACAAACCAAATAAATAACTTTGACAAAAGAAATAAAGAACTTCGACTTTGACAAAGTTAAATGTCTTTGAATTTGAGTTGACTTAACGTGAACGAACGCGAACGCGTCACAAAAATGACATAGTTTTATGCACTCTCACATATACAACCTACTTAAAGTTTTATTTTTCAAGCCAGAATCTTCACCACACATAATATCATCACATTCTCTTTTCTACTTTCAGCGGTGCAATCTTTCCTCCTCGTATCAATAAGGAGCGAAATAATAAAACTTAGAAGCAACTGCCCGTACAGATTCGTAAAGGACGATAACGAACCCGAAGGCGCTATCAACCCTGTGAAAGAAGAAATGGCCATTGACGATGGTACCGTTCGCATTTTATGAGAGAAAGTACTTTATTTAAAAAAGCATGAAAGGTCGAATCGAGAAACGGAAAACAAAAAAAATGTTATTACGAAAACTTTTTATCTGTTGCACTTTGCTTGACGCTTTGCAAAAAAGACCGAATCGTTTCGGGATGAACAAACTTGCAGAAATGGGGATGGATGGGAGCAACAAGGTCCCTAAGGGTTAGTGAATAGTTGAATACGTACTTAAGAACTATGTTAGTGTCCAAAATGGAGGATGACCATTTGGACCAAAAAATCTCAATGAGTCAAGATCAAAATTTTATACTTAGTCGTCAGGGATTTGATTTTTTAATAGGGAAAAAATTATCTTGTTTTTGCTACTTGTAGAGATTTGTGCGTATATTTTTGTTAAAGTGCCATTATTAATAGTATATTATAAATATGTTTGAAATGTAAAGTAATATCCTACCGTAACTCCAGTGTCTTTTACAATAAATTGCCGAAACTTCATAGTCATGATAAGTAGTTACAATGCTGCATGTTTTCTTTGGCGCTCGAAGGGAGGGCGCTGTTGGTGAACATTTGTGAAATTGTCCACGGCATTAAAATAATGATTTTGTAGATTTTTGTGCCGTGGCGTGGGAGGTGCGCCATACGTCTAACACTCTGGCGTTCAAAAGGTTAATCGGAACATACGCCATCTTGGTTGCGCGTGCGCCAAATGAACTATGCATCGCTGTAATAGTAAAGTTAGGCCCGTGGATAGGCAGGCCAAGTCTAAAATGTTTATTAATCAAAACATTGTAAGTGAAGTTGCGACTGAACTGAACTAATCGGTTTTTACGGCAAATGGATTGCAATGGTTCGCTAACTTTTTGATACATTTTGCATACATTTATAAGATTTTATAATAAGTGTTAATATTTATATGCCACTGTTTATCTACTCAATAAAATCTTTATGGTACGTTTCAGTACTGAAATTCCGTTTTCTTTTTTCTTGCCATATCACCCTTTTTATTTCGGTGTGTTTAATCTTTTTCATCTTGTTTATTTGAAAGTTGCCATCGGATCACGAACCGTTTCTAAAGCCAGACAGTGATGATGTAAATAGCGCCGTAATAAAGTGCACGCCTGGTGCACCCAATACCCACCGACTGTCGTCACTGAGTGTGTATTACACTGTATAATAATAATATTACCTGCTAACTGAAACTTTGAGTAGCGCCATCAGGATGATATTCGGTGTGGACAAATGTGAAGGTGAGATGATGTAGGTACCTACCACTATTGTACATGAAGTTTAAATAAAAAAATCAATGTATGACTCATCTTAACCGCTATCACATTCACATAGGTATTCCCAAAAGGTTGCATTAGTATAACTTTAAGGATAAAGACAAAATAAATAAAGGCAAAACAGACACACGCACTTCTTCCCGTTGTTGATCTGTTTCTAATAACACAATTTATACACAACTGTGTCAGTTTATAGTCACTATTTGCCGTGAATAGCAGCGAATAAAATCATTAAGTTTTAAAAAAGTATTTTTGGAACAGATCACACCCCTCTTGGTGATGAAGATTTGGTTAATTTTGATTGAAATACAGCCGCTTTGAAGATTGACAAAGATCTGACAAAATGAATGATCTGACAGTTTTGAAGAAATGCTGTTTCTGTGTGCCTCTACGATATGGATTACTTGCATGGGGCTACATCAAATTGGTGAGTTATTTTGAACATTTCATATGAATCATTGTTTGGTTTAACTCGAAGATTGATCCGAGCGGCTGTTATTATCTATCCACAAACTCCTTCGAACACATGAACCTTAAAAAGGTGGTTGGGTCATACTGGATGGGGAAGGTGGATGACAGTTTGTGGCGGAGCTTGGGTTGGGAGAGATCTATGTGTAACTGTGGACAGCAGTAACACGAGTTGTTTGTGCCGTATGCTGCAGCTTGAATATGTGCAACTGTGGACAGTAGGCCGACTTCTTTGATTCATGAGTCGTGTAGGTATCTCAGATTGAGGTATTGTAAATCTATGAGCTCGGTTTGAAGTTAAAAACATTCTGGTAGGTAGGTATCACTTTTGGTGACAAGCACCCAGCATATGGGTCGAATAATAATTCGTTTGTGTGACCACAACCCGCCTTCGAGTCGTCGCTATACCTACGTAGATAAAGAAGACTTGGCAATTTAGGGCAAACAAATAAAAAATCATATTTTGAGCTTGACAGGGAAAGTGGGATTAAATTCCAAATCAAATTGTGTCTTCCTTTCAAGGAAGTTGCCTATTATTTCCTTAAAGTCGACAGACTGTCAGGTTTTTGCAGCCAAAACAAATATTTGGAACGAGCTTTATCATCAGGGAAAAACTATTATTAAATTGAATTTCATTTACTTATCTATTTAAAATATGATGAATCTTACTAATTGTTAGGCAATAATTAACAATAAGTAGGATATTTATTTCATTTACCTCAAAACCATAAAACAAGTAGGTATAGATATATTATTATTAAATATACAAGCTGTTGTTTTGCAATAGTTTCAAATTCAAGGGGGTAACTATATCTAGCTACTAATGGTCACCACCATTCATGGTTGGTACCTGAATCATAAAATGGATAGAGCATCACCAATAGGTCAGTATAAGTATGTCTTTCATACCACCACTCTTCTGCCTTGTAAATCTTCAAAACCTTTCGTTATTCGACTTGAAAATGGGTACATAATTATATTTCTTTTGAAAAAAAACTATTATGTAATTGGACTAGTTAAGACCCTTTTTATAATTTTATTAATATTTTAAGTCTCTCATTATTATTTCTCTTTTATTTACAGGGTTTAGCTCTACTAGTAGGAAGTTTGCTCATAGTCATTCTGGTAAAACTAGGTGAATATTCCGAAGAAGACCCAGCACTTAGGACAACATTGGCCCTGATTGGTGTGTTAATGGCAACTGAAATTATTATTCATATTGTATTCATCGTTGGGGCACATAAGGTACGGTTTATACAAAAATACACTACTAGCGGACCCCGCAGACTTCGTCGTGGCCGGAAAAGCAGCGCCACATGACATAATATCATTAAAACTGCCCCTGCCGTTTAGGAGAAGATCAGTGACCGACTGCAGCGCTACCTACCGAGTTCATTTATGAATTAAATTCAAACCTTACAGACCCAAACGTACATATAATACCTTCATTGTTACCTTAGGGGTGAAAGCAACTTATTTAGTCCCTCGAACTATAAGCGCCCTCATTACGCTCGGGCGCCAAACCCCGTCTCGGGACTGTAAACACTATGCTTTTCATTACGAATACAAAGAAAGTAAAAACATGACACATTAGCTAAATAAAATGGCAAGGCTTGCTCCTAGTTTACATCGGTTGATGGCAATAGGCTCGCCCTCAATTACATCGGTTGATGGCAAAAGGCTAGCTCCTGATTACATCGGTTGATGGCATTAGGCTTGCTCCCAATTACATCGGTTGATGGCAATAGGCTCTCTCCCAATTACATCGGTTGATATCAATAGGCTTGCTTCCAATGACATCGCTTAATGGCAATAAGCTTACTCCTAATTAAATCGGTTGATGGCAATAGGCTTGCTTCCAATTACATCGGTTGAGGGCAACAGGCTTGCTTCCAATTACATCGGTAGATAGCAATAAGGTTGGTCCCAATAGGGGATCGGACAAAAAAAACTAATTAGTCCGTCAGATAGATTTCCAAAAATTATAGGACACGTATTTTTTCTTTTTTCACGTAAACTTAAAATGAAGACGATACAGTGCTTCGAAAACTCGTGTGACGTCATATGATAGTACATTTTAACGACACAAGTGACGTTTCAAGCCCCAATCCAAGATCTTTGACGCGTTTTATCTTCGTAATTTTTTATTGATTTGATAAAACAAAAAACACGTATTCAATATTTTTCGATAATCTAACTTACGGACTAAACAGAATCATATTATTTTGACCCAGTCCGATCCCCTATTACATCGGATCATGACGATTGGCCTGCTCCCAATCACATCGGTTCATGGCAATAGGCTTGCTCCCAATTACGCTAGTTTTTTTAATAATTTGACAGCTGTCAGTTGAAAGTGATTCTCCCTAGGGCTGAAAAGTATTACTTTCAACCCGCTCGTCAGGCATCTTCAGACCTACTTTCCGAGTATGAGTACCGTCGATTTCCCTAACTTCACCTAGTCGCCTAATCTTCGCCTGAATTTATAAAATTCTCAATATCACCGAAATCTTGAAGTAAGTTACAAAATAAACACCCACATTCAAATTTCTATTTAGTCATGGCAATATTTTGCTGATGGCAACCCAGCTAATGCGTTTAGTTTGGCGGTCATTACATCAGAAAGTGTCAGTGGTGTGAGGTGTTTGTTTTTTTTTTTTTTTTGCCAAACTTCGCCTACTCGATAGTAATTTAGAAAATTGATCTTTAAGCACTTATAAAAAGATTCTGTTTCGTTTCTACTACATCGCTCTATAGCCAAAAAAAAATACTAGCCATAGACGTCTTAAAAAAAAGCGAGGAAACATAGGTAGGCGAAGTTAGGCCAACGGCCCGATCTTCGCCTACTGACTTTGGCAAGGTATTTTTATCTCTAAATCGATGATTTTAAGAGTTACTTTAGCTTGTGATTATTAAGAAACCTTAATTATTCCATAAAATGTTAATAATTTGCCTGCAGTGGTAATATTTAAAAAAGTACGTTAAAAAAAGTGTCAAAACCCAGGCGAAGTTAGGGAAATCGACGGTAACTAATGAAAAATTAACTTGTAATACCCTAGGTATTATATGTATTATTTTTTCAGAAAAAGGTGAAGCTGTTTAAAGTTTACTACTACTACGCGATATTCGTGTGGGTGGCTCTAGTTGTGATATTTGTCAGCGTCACTATATTCCTCGCTCGTTGGTACTTCGAAACAACTAGTAATATTTACATAGAAATAATGATCTACGTTTGCCCCCCCATTATTTTCTGTATTGGTAAGTAACTATCCTCATCATAACTTGATTTTGAACGTGTTGCCTATTTGTGGCCTATGGCGAAACGTATTAAACGAATGGCATACCTAGTTTTATGCCCTCAGTTATCTAACGAATTTTAAACCCTCACTTGAATATGGTAACATATTTTCTTTCTACTTTCAGCGGTGCAAACATTCCTCCTCGTATCAATAAGGAGCGAAATAATCAAACTTAGACACAACACCCCACAGACACTCACCACACAGTTCAGATTCGTGAAGAACGCTAACGAACCTGAAGGCACTGTCAACCTTGTGGAAGAAGAATTTGTCACTGACGCATTCGCATTTCATGAGAGCGAAAGAACTTGATTTAAATAGACAATGGAATAAAGCATGAATAGTAAAGACGAAAAAAACAAAAAAGAATGATTTTACTTATAATAAAATTACCCATTTAGTCCCAATCGACACTGGGTTTTTGGTCCATAGTAGACAGACTCTTTTTTTGCACGTATACCATTGTGTATAATACCTATTTATAATATTTTAAAATATGTACCTACCTATAGGTAATAAGTTTTAAGACTGTTCACTGTTTTTGTACGAAATAAAATCTTTATGGTACGTTTCAGTACTGAAATGCCATTTTCTTTATTCTTTTCTATATGTACAATCATTTTTATTTCGGTGTAATCTTTCTCAAACCGATGTCGGTTTTATTTGAAAGTTGATATGGGATCACGAACCGTTTCTTAAAGAATGATGATGTAAAATAGCGCACGTCAAATATAGATGCCTAATAAAGTGCACGTGTAGTTCAAACAAGCACATTGTGTGTATTATGGTATTGAACTACAATATTCCTTTATTGGCTCTGTTGATTGGCAATGGGTATCATTTAAGCTATCACCAATTTTATAAGTCCTACCTATTGTGTGTCTTAAACAATAGGGTTTGTCCCCAAAATGTAGTCACCAAACAATATAAAATCAATTCCCCAATAAAATAAATCACCTAAAATCATGGAAATATAGGGTCTAGTACCTATCAAATAAATATTTTTGTATGTATTATACTTAATACATAGTTTGGTCATAAGAAGTATTAAAGCAAACTAAATTAAAGAGATCACCAATAGGTATATCATAATTATTAAGTAAAAATTAACTTGCCGTCAGCAGGTCGATGGAGCCCCGCTGCGCGGGGCTACTATTTCTGTCTGCAGGGTTTAAAGGAACCTAACTAACCGAACCTCGGGGTACCCTTGACGTCGCCGTCGACCGTCTAGGGTTAGGGTTTCTGTCAGCATTTTTTTTAGTCTTTTAGTGTAATGTCTTTATTCCAAACGTTATTTTGGAATACAATTAAAAAATAATTAATCGTAGGTACGTATAACCTATAGGTACCTACGACCCATCGTTGAGTTTGTTTCCGCCTCTTTGAACATATATTTTTTTTCATTAAAATTACAAATTGATGTAGGTATTAAATTGGTAACGAATAAGTACTATTATTTTAATAACTGAATGAAATAAAATGTAACTACCTACTTTAAAATAAAAAGGAGTCGCAGTCAGGGATCGCTACATATTCGATCTAGGTATTTGGTGACAGATCTACCATTCTGGGCAAAGCTATTATACTATTATTATAAGAACGAAGTTTATATTCATCTAATGCACTGCCATTTTGTTGGTAGACCATTATCTCTTATTTTACACATCATCATTCTCTTGCCCTTATCCCAATTCATTTGTGGTCGGCGCAGCATGTCTTCCTCTTCCATACCTCTCTGTTTCTCGTCATCTCATGAGACACCTCCTTTCTTACCATATCATTCTTAACACAGTCCATCCATCGTTTCTTTGGTCTTCCTCTACTCTTATACCCATCCACATTCATATTCAAAACCTTCCTCACGACATTTTCCTCATTCCTCCGCATCACATGCCCATACCACGACATGCTCGTAATTTACACATAGTTCTGTTCCTGTACCAGCCTCGATCCACCCAACGTGGCAATGCTACGAGCCTTCTGGGCACTTTTCCTGTTGGCAGCGCGAGCGGTGTGGACGAATCTTTTGACGCCCTGTATTTCTTCCCTTTTTGATACTTGTAAATATTTTATTATAATTTTAGTTCATTATATTAACATTAATTTGATAATTCATATCTGGGAATATTTTTTGTTTATCTGAGAACGAAAACATTTCGTGGCGATAGATCTATTAGGTGATAAAACTTGGTGACAAATATAAATCTGGGGGCACGGCAGTGCCCCCGCCGAGTCGAGCGCGAAGCAAACACTGCCGTACCATCCTTTACTGGAACCATTTCGCCGCATTTGCAGGCCCCTATTTGAGAACCTCTGGATAAGACCAGAACGCTGAAATTTTCGTCATCCAGTAAGCTATACAATCACACTTAAAATAAAAAGTTTCAAGTCTGTATGTCATTTAGTTCCGAAGTTAAGCGAAAGCAAAGTTTCGCATTTATGAAACTCACTCACTCACTCACTCATGATCATCAAAATAGAACTAGTGCTTCCCATAAACTCAGAGAGCTGAAATTTGGTACAGAGTTAGGGTTTAATGGCCACATAAAAGGAAAACTATAAAAAGTAGGAAAATCGAAAAAAAACTACAAAAAAAAAATTGTTTTAAATAAGAAAATCCAAAAAAATAAATCAATATGCCCACGTTTCTACAAAAAAAAGTGAAATCCCAACAAAAACATTCTGTAAAAAACTAGCCAAGTCTCGATGGAGCTGCTCAGTTTATCTCTAAAAAGTAATGAAATCTAGACAAAGTCGTGCCAAGTCTAAGGTTCCTTATTGCGATTTCTTTATTATTATAGTTAATGTTGTGTGACTTGGCCGTTGTTCGTTTCGTTTAGTTCGGTCATTTTTCTTCTTGGCGTCCAATTACCAATATCAGTATGGGTTATTATCTCGCTTAACAATCATAGGTAGTTACATACAACAGATATAACATTACGTATAAACTAAATTGACTTGTACCCACTAACGTATAAAGAATGTTCAACGGCCAAGACACACAACAATAACTATAATAATAAAGAAATCGCAATAAGGAACCTTAGACTTGGCACGACTTTGTCTAGATTTCATTACTTTTTAGAGATAAACTGAGCAGCTCCATCGAGACTTGGCTAGTTTTTTACAGAATGTTTTTGTTGGGTTTTGGTTACAAGAAATATACTTAGTCCCCATTGGCAATCATTACCGAAAAACAATCAGGTTTCCTGTATAATCATTCTCTTGCCCATACCTATCCCAAATAATTTCTTCTTGGGTTCCGTATCCGTACCCAAAGGGTAACAACGGGACCTTATTACTAAGACTTCACTGTCCGTCTGTCTGACCGTTTGTCACCAGGCTGTACCTCATGAACCGTGATAGTTGAACAGTTAAAAAAATCACAGATGATGTATTTCTGTTGCCACTATAACAACAAATACTAAAAAAATATAAAATAAAATACCTATATATTTATTAAGTGGGGCGACTCGCACTTGACCTGTTTTCTTCCACACTTCTCTATTAATCATCATCTCATTCTTTCATACAGGATACCTACGTATCATCATCCTTTACACATAGGTACCATCCATCGTTTTTTTGGTATTCCTCTACTCTCAGACCCATCTACATTCATACTCAAAACTTCCCTCATTCCTCCGCATTACATGATTTTTTTTAATAATAATCACCCGAAAGTTTCTGACTTCTACATTATCATCCACTTTCTCTATCTAAATACCCCTCCACAATGTAAGGTGTAATTTCGGTCGAAACCAAGGATGTAAGGCTTACATCCTTGGTTTCGACCCGCGTGTAAGGTTTAAAAATAACCAATAATAATAATAAATTTACATGCCCATACCACGACAACTGATTACCACACCAATTTTGAGTCACGGGGTGCCATTATCAGACCACCCTTTTAAGTGCTTGGCCAGACTGCAAACGCGGGCGCGGGGCGGGCGCGGCGCGACAAACTTAAACGTATGGAACTTCATTTGAGTGTCCGTAGTGGGCACGCGGGCGCGGGAAGCGGCGCGGGCTACTTTCCGCGGGGAGCGCGCGGGCAACTCGTGCCATAGCTCGTTCATACAAGTGGCCGCAGTGACTGCGCGGGGCGGCAAGCGATAAACCGCGCGGGAGCGGCGTATCTCAAACTTTAGTCTGCGCCAGATAACCAGATAAATTGGATTTATTTATTTAGCTTTAACTTTTATAAGTTAAAGCTTAAGAAATTAATCCAATTATTTATAATTATTTATAGAAGTATCCAATTAATTAAAATAACCGAATTTTAAAATTCTTACCAAAAAATTTTTTGCTTTTTTTTGCTTCGGCGTAAGTTGTTATTTTTTTTTATAATATAATTTTCTATATTTTGTAATATGTAGTCAAACGTATCCATTGACATTCTTGTATATTCAAAAAACTTTTGAGGTTGCTCTCGCAATCTTTCATACAGTGTGTAAAATTCTCCTTCATTTTCTCTGGTTAAATTAATTTTATTAACTCCATTTTTCACTTTTAGCATTTGCCATTTAAAGTAAGAATTTTCCAATATAAACAAGTCTTCGTCATCCATATTATATTTTGACAAACACTGGACGAACAGTTGAACGCGACAACGCTCGGAACGAAATCGCGGTCCAGTGCGGACAGGCAAATCGCGCGCGTTCCCGCACCCGCGCCGCTCCCCGCGCCGCGCTGCCAGTCTGGCCAAGCACTTAGAGTGCGGAAGACTAAAGATAGCGTGGATGGATTGTGTCAAAGTTTAAATTATTAATTGCAGCAAATTGTGCAATTTGTGTGCGGAATGATATGAAAGAAAAAACCGGCCAAGTGCGAGTCGAAGTCGCGCACGAAGTGTTCCGTAAATATTTATTTTGTTTTTAGTAAGTATTTTTGTTATAGCGGCAACAGAAATACTTACATCATTTGTGAAAATTTCAACTGTCTAGCTATCGCGGTTCTTGAGATACAGCCTGGTGACAGACAGACAGCGAAGTCTTTTATAGTATTAGGGTCCCGTTTTTACCCTTTGTGTACGGAACCCTAAAAAAGGAGTACCTACCTAAATGATAGCGCGAAAAAACGTTTTGCGCCCACCCCAAGTAAGTAACACGGGACAAGGTCAGGAAGATGTTAATTCTTATTAAAAGTCGATGCTGTGCATGTACGAGTACCTATGTATAGTAAATATGTATTATGATCCACAACTACCTATTTACCAGATTAGCAAGTTATTATCGCAGAGTAAGTTATAAAGGTTAAATTAATACGTATTTACAACAAATTGTAAGTAAGTAAATAGGTCCCGAACTCCCGACAATAACAAACAGATATCAGTAGGTATGTTTCCGGCAGTAGGCGGGAATAGCTGTGACATTTAATTTCAATAATATTATTGAAAGCACAACCCATTTATTTGTGAGTTTGGTAAAATTTCGGAGCTTTTTATTGCCATTAAGACAGTGAAATTATTTTTTAAAGATTTTTTTTTTAATAAAAATATACAAAATGCGTACAGAGTTGCCAGTGTGTAAAAGATGTTGTTTCTGTGTGCCGCTACGATATGGTTTGTTAACATGGGGATATATTAAAGTGGTAAGTTCATATTATTACACAACATAACATCACGCCCGTATTCCATTACCTACACCCACATTTCGCCAATTATGTTTAAGTACCATGTAGGTACCTATAATAGGAGGCAGGCCTATTGCCGTCAACAAATCGAGACTCGGTGGCTGCTTGCTACTGAGAAATTTCTGATGAAAAATCTACCTATATACGATACTGATCATCATCATTGTCTTGCCCTTATCCCAATTCATTTGGGATCGGCGTAGCATGTCTTCTTCTTCCTTACTTCTCTATTACCTACTCGTCATCTCATGAGACACTTTCTTTCTTGCCTTTATCTTTCATCCTTCGCACAATCCATCCATCGTTTTTTTTTTATCTTCCCCTACTCAACCCATCCACATTCACGCTCAAAACTTTCCTCATCAACGAGGATATAATTAATATGCTAAAGAAATTAAAACTTGACTCTTCTTTTTCAGATCGGGACCACCATAGTGACGATAGCGCTAATAATTTCACTGGTCGTCTCAATAAACATGATGATTCGCCACGGGGGTCGCTATCATACCAATGACGTTGTGGTCTTGAGCATCGTGCTGGTCATGTTCATAACTGAAATCATACTAAACACGCTGTTCGTCGTCGGAGGACATATGGTGAGATTTCTGTGTTTCATCTACCTACCTAGTATTGACTTTACTACTATGTTGTGGTCAATTTCCAGTCTTACTGGATCCAGCTGCATACCAGTATTTTACATGGAGCGACTGCCTATTTGACCTCCACAACTCAGCTCGTTGATACCATTCAGTTATGCCCGCGACTACGCTGGCAAAATCTCTAAGAACATGTTGAGATTTTTCAGACGCTGCACAAATAGGGAGGGGTCGGCACAAGGGATAAGAAGGAACATGGGTAGTCAGTAGAAGTCTGACACTTCCTACCGCTCTGCCCAGCGGCAGGAGTTCTTGATGATTTTCCACCCACAAAAAAAAGGTCATGTGTTGTTGTGCCGTTGTTTGGCAGCGAGGTTAGACTTGCAACAGGCTTGCTTCTTATTGCATAGTCTTAATGTGAATGTACATCCCTACCTAACCCATGTTATTTTGTTCTAGAAAAACGTAAAGCTCATTCGCATCTACTACATCTACAACTTAGTCTTGTGGGGGATATCAATCGCGCTGTTTCTGGTTTTGGTGTGCACCGTACTGCCCGCCGTCGTGCCTGACAATCTCATGTCTTACCGCGCGTATCTATTTGTGATAGACTTTTCAAGCTACTTTTTTAATATTGGTAAGTGTTTGTATTTATTCTTTTTGTTGTAAGTAATAGTGGAACTATTGGAAGACATCACAGAATACCAGTTGCCTCTATGGGAGAAGAAGATTCGGATTACATTAATTTCCTTAAATTTTTCTCTGACAGTGTGTCTCGGACTCAATTTATGAATTAATCTAACAGCCCATTTTGCAAAACAAAAATGGTCTGAATATCAGCGGCTTTCCCCCACAACAGAATGCCGTACGACATTACGCTGTGAGAATTACTGAAGTACTTACACTAATCGGGCTGTCTCTACATCGGTCTAATTATTGTCGATATCGAATATCTTTACGCTATGTTTGTGCTCAAGCCCTGCGCAGCAAAGCTCCGCAAACTCCAATTTGAGACTGTAAACTTGCCAAATAACATTTATTTCCTTTACTTTCACAGTAATGCAATCCTACTTCCTCCTGCTTCTGAGGAGCGAGATCATCAAGCTTAACAACAACTGCCAGTTCCAGTTCTCTAACAATGCAGCAGAAGCCGAGTGTACCATGAAATACAGCGAACGGTTGGTCGATGAAGAGATGGGGACGGAAGATGATTGTGAGGAGAAAATTGGGGGAGAAAATAATGGCACAAGTGTATGTTGTCAGAAAACCTGCCAAAGTAACGGGACTTGTCACAAGAATGAGGATCTGAACTGATGTATTAGAGATACTGAGAATATAATTGCTTTCGAGAAATAAACAGTGCTGCATAATTATTTTTAACCGACTTCAATAAATAACATTACTTTTGGAAGTCGGTGGCGAAAAGTAAATGAAACAAACAAAGACCGGCTGACTTTCGAAAGTAGGATAGTAGGTACAGATAGCGCGCGAGTTGAATGCAGTCGGGGTCTGAGGTAAAGAGCGGGAGCACCTCCCCCCGCTATCCGCACGCCCCACCTCACGCGCCTGCAGTGTAGTGCTGTGCCATCCTTGTCAACTATCGTACCGCATTCCTAAGCTCTGCATTCAACTCGCGCGCTATCTGTAGGTACATTGTTATCCAAGGGGTGAAAGTTATTTATTTAGCCCCGAGACGGGGTTTGGCGCCCGTAACGTAGTGAGGGCGCTAATAGTTCGAGGGACTGAATAAGTAATTTACCCGAGGTAAACACTGTGCTTTTCATTACGAATAGGTACGAGGAAAGTAAAAATAAGAACATAAAATAAGCTAAAGAAAAAATGAGTGTTAATCGGATTGTCGCTTTCCCGCTTATTTTTTTTGTCCTCTGGTCTTCCAGCTATAGGTACAGCCAGTATTTTTCATGTCCATCATAAATAAAAATGGCAAAGATTTTGCCGAAATCTATTTTATTTTAGAGAAATGGTTAAAACTAAATTATATTAATGTAAATAATCAATATAATTATATTCTTAAGTTAGCTTTATGATATTTTAATTTAAAATTGCGTTGTAATTTAGTGGCTGTATAAAAAGTTGAAACATGGTTCATTAAAAATGTGAAAATAGACCTTGTTTTTTTTTAAATAATTTGACAGGTGTCAGTTGAAAGCGATTCTCCTTGGGGCGGAAAAGTAGAACTTTCAACCCGCTCAGCAGGCATGTTATGACCTACTTTCAGAGTATGAGTAATGAAAAAGTTATTTTAGACCATGAATAGGTAGGCCAAGTATAAAATATTTATTGATCAAAGCATAATAGATACCTTATATGTAAAGGGACTGAACAAATCGGCTTTTACGGCAAATAAATTGCTTGGCTATTTTAATATATTGTGCATATATTTATAAGATTTTATGTGTAATGTAATATATATAATAAGTGTTATATAGCTATATAGGTACGTCACTGTTTATGAACTCAATTAAAGCTATATATTTTTTTTGCCGTTTTCTTTTCTATACAAACCTTTTTTTATTTGGATGTATCTTTCTCAAACCGATTTCGTTTATTTGAAAGTTATTATCGCGGACCGTTTCCAAAACAATGGTGATAGTAAGATAGATTAATAGCACCGTAATAAAGTGCACGCCTGGTTCGAACCTAACACATGAGGTACCCTACCGACTGTCATCATTGAGTCTCCACTGCACATTTGTGTATTGCACTCATCATTTCAGCCAAAAGACGTCCACTGCTGGACATAGGCCTCCCCCAGGTGTCGCCACATTGACCGGTCCCGTGCGTCTCTCATCCAGCGGGTCCCCGCAACCTTGACCAGGTCGTCGGTCCACCTAGTGGGAGGTCTTCCAACGCAACGTCTTCCGGTTACCGATCGCCATTCCAGAACTTTTCGGCCCCATCGGCCATCCGTTCTGCGAGCAATGTGCCCTGCCCATTGCCACTTATGTCTCATTGCACTGCGACCACTCAGCAGAGACAACCCATTATGGGTTGTCTCTGCTGAGTGGTCGCCATTACCGAAAAACGATCAGGAGGATTTTTTTTTCTGTATCATTATTCAATTGCCCTTATTTAATTAATTTAGGGTCGGTGCAGCGTGACCTCTTTTTCCGTACTTCTCTATTTCCTTGCCTAACCATTCTTTACACAATCCATCCTTCGATTCTTTGGTCTTCTTCTACTCTCAGACAAAAAAGGTGATGAATATAAATGTCGATGGATGGAGAATTGGAGAGGGTAGACGGTAGAAAGGACCAAAGATAGCATGGATAGATTGTGTCAAAGTTAAAATTATTAATTGCAGCAAATTGTGCAATTCGTGTGAGTTGAACAGCTTTAGAAAATAATTACCAATGTGTGTCTATAAAATTAGAGGGTTGCCCTCGATTACTCAGGTATCCCATCATTCCCATCATCAGACCCTGACTTGGTAACCCTTTTAAACACACAGAGAATTTTGAAATCTGTCCACAATTGACGGAGATAATATGCACGGAACATAAAAAAAAACATACGAATAGAGAACCTCCTACTTTTTGGAAGTCGGTTAAAAAGGAGAACGTTAGTAACCGTTGACAGAGAACGGTATACGGTTTAAATAAAAAAAAATGTTACGCCGGTAATGTGGGACAAGGGCAGACAGGAGTGATGATTCTTATAAACTTGATGCTCATGATGTATACCCTATAAACCTTTTTACAAGATTATCAAGTTATTATCACAAAATAAGTTATAAAGGTTAACTTAATACGTATAAATTACAACTATTAGTAAATGAGTATATATTTTATATAGATATAAAAAACAGATATCAGTATGTTTCCGGCAGTTGGCGTGTACAGCTGTGGTGGCACTTAATTTCGATAATATTGTTGAAAGCACAGCCCATTTAATTATTTGTTTGGAAAATAGATAAGAGCGGAACTTTGTTGCCTCTAAGACAGTGGAATTAATTTTATAAAAACTTTATTTTTAAAATCAAAATGCGTACGGAGGTACCAGTGTGTAAAAGATGTTGTTTCTGTGTGCCGCTACGATATGGTTTGTTAACATGGGGATATATTAAATTGGTAAGTTCCTATATTATTACATAATTATTATAAGATAACATCACATCTGAGCTCCCCGAAGGGTTAGGCAGAGGTGTAGGAACCTAATAATACACCCACATTTCGCCAATTATCTCTAAATCCCATGTAATGAAATAAAATCACTTTCAATTTTGTTAATCATAAGCAGTGCTAATGACTTCATGACTGAAGTTGCATGTACTCATGACTTCATGACTGAAGTTGCATGTACTCATGACATCATGACTGAAGTTGCATGTACTCATGACTTCATGACTGAAGTTGCATGTACTCATGACTTCATGACTGAAGTTGCATGTACTCATGACTTCATGACTGAAACTACATGTAAACGGGGGACGAGCCAATTGCTATTAACCGGGCTCTTTGGACTTCGACTGCTTAGAAATTCCTTATGGAAAAACCCAAATTCACTTTGCTAGACCCGGGACTCTAAAGTCGCTAGCGACCGCTAGAACAAAGACGACAATGATCATCATCATTCTCTTGACCTCTTAATCTCAATTCATTTGGGATCGGCCCCAGTAAGTCATCTCCTTCCATACTTCTCGTACTCGTCATCTCATGAGAGCCTCCTTTCTTGCCTTTATCTATCATGCTTCACACAGTCCATCCATAATTTTTTGATCTTCCTCTACTCTTATACCCATCCAAATTCATACTAAAAACTTTCCTCAAAAACGATAACATGAATATGCTAAACTAGCTTTTGCCAGCGGCTTCGCCCGCGTGAAAATGACGATTTTCCATACAAACTTTCATCCCCTATTTAACTCCCTTAGGGGTTGAATTTAAAAAAATCCTTATTCCTTGTTTACATTACAAAGGGAACCTCTGTGCAAAATTTCAGCTTTCTAGGTCCAAGGGTTTGGGTTGATGAGTCAGTAAGTCAGTCAGTCAGACAAGACTTCTCTTTTTTATTTATATATAGATAAATTAAACCTTGACTCTCCTTTTCAGGTCGGGACCACCTTATTGACGATAGCGGTAATAACAACACTGCTGCGCGCAGTAAACTTGATGATTCGTTACAGGGGCAACGACCGCATCAGCGATGTTGTGATCTTAAGCATCGTGCTGTTCATGATGATCATGGAAATCGTACTAAACACGCTGTTCGTCGTCGGTGGACATATGGTGAGCTTTTTATGTTTCACCTGCCGTCTTTTAGTTGTGGACAGCTTCCAGTCTTACTGGATCCAGCTGAATATCAGTAGTTGACTTGGAGCGACAGCCTATCTGACCTCCACGAACCAGTAAGCACGTAGGTAGGTACTTGGTAGAATGATATCCCTTGGTAAGACTGGTTCTCACACCTTCGGGCTATTTATTGATTCCTGTAAAGACTTTTAAAGATCTACGAATGACCGCCGCGCCGGGACCCATAAAGTGCTCTCCAAGGTTAGGTAGGTTTACTTGCTTGTTGGTTTAGTAAAACTATAGAAAACGCCACTATAGAAAACGAACTATTGGCAATCGTGTGGGTACCAAAACATAGAATAGGTAGAACTCATGACCATACTAAGAGATGAAGGAGTAGAATAGCAAAATTAGTTGAGGGAAACGAATACAATCAAATGAAAAGGAATAACAACATGGATATTAATGAGTCGCAAGCATTGACAACCTTAAAAGGTATTATATTCAAAGAAAGACAACATGTTATAAATAAAACCACCACCATCACCACCACAAATGATAACAACGTGCGGTTGTGAGACATTAACTAGGTAGGTATAACCACATAACATATTGTAAAGAATGAAATATAAATAAGATAACAGTGAGGAAAAATAAAAATAACAATGTTTTTATACAAAGCTAGAAAACTAAAGACAAAAGAAAAAAATATATAAGTTAATGTACATAAAAAATATTTATGAATAAAAAGAGAAGTCCTCACTGACTAATATTGACGCCCAGGCCAAACCCTCGGTCCCTAGAAAGCTGAAAGTTTCCCTTAATAATGAAAATAATCTTACCAACCTTTATAATTCAACCCCAAAGGGAGTTAAATATGGGATGAAAGTTTGTATGGAAAATCGTCATTTTCACGCGGGTGACGCCGCGAGCAAAAACTAGTTGTGTAATAAAAATAACTGATAAATGTGATTACAAGTGTCATGTTATTTCTGTTCCAGAAAAACGTAAAGCTCCTTCGCATCTACTACAGTTACAATTTAGTCATATGGGGGCTGTCAATCGCGCTGTTCGTGTTTTTGGTCTGCAGGGCAATTCCCACTATCGTGACTGACGGCCTCATGTCTTACTACCGCCCGTATCTATATTTGATCGACTTTTCAACCTACTTTGTTTATATTGGTAAGTGTTTGTATAAATATATTGTTTGTATGTTACACAATGCATAGCTTGTTTCATCAATGTTTCCACTATTGGGCGGCATCGTGGCACTCAATACAAGTGAGTGGCCTCTCTGGGAGGAGTGTAGAGCCAAAAGAGATCCGAATCTTTGAGCTTATGGTTCCGAAAATAACTATAGTCACAATGTTTTTCTAAACCGATGCAGATGAATTAAAAATTACAATGCCCTTCAAACTTCGAACATCCTACAAATCATAAGGTCCCACCAAGGAACCACTTGGTCGCCACTGCTCTTTGGGTTTTTGTATAGTATTGGGTAGAAAATAATGTGGACACCCACTTGATGATAAGTAAGTAACCGATTTTTGAAACTATCCTAAAGACTACTGAAATGCATAAATCATGTGCTTGGAACTGTGTGCCTTCTTCATACTTAATGGTCCTATTCTTGACCTCAAACCTTCTTGTACCTTATACTGTTTAGCAGTAACGCCTCTTGGATGAAAAATACCTACTTGATTTATAGTATTACTTCCCTAAACGATGAACAATTCGAAGATACGTAAATTCTACGAACCCGCACTGGACCTTACAGCAAGCTAGCGAGCTTCTCATATTCCTGTATCCTTGTGGTGGGAGGAACATTATAGGCTGATTATGCCTCTAACAAGAAGGAGGCCTAAGTCTCAGCAGTGAGCAAGTAGGCTGAGCACGCTTTTCTTGTGCCAAAAACCCTGAATAGCGGAAGCTACAATTTGCAACGATGAGCTTTCCAAGGTAAAGTTTACTTTATTTTCACAGTTTTGGAATCCTACTTCCTGCTGCTGCTGAGGAGTGAGATCATCAAGCTTAACAACAACTGTCAGTTCCAGTTCTCTAACAATGCAGTAGAATCCGAGTGTACCATGAAATACAGCGAACGGTTGGTCGATGAAGAGATGGGGACAGAAGATGATTGTGAGGAGAAAGTTATATGTGGGACTGGTGTATGTTGTGGGAAAACCTGTCAAAATAAAGGGACTTGTCACTAGAATGTCGAGGATCTGAACTGATGTATTAGGGATCCTGGGATTATAATTGCTTTCGAGGAATAAACAGTGCTGCTTACCGACTTCAATAAATAACATTAGGTAGGTACTTTTGGAAGTCGGTGGCAAAAAGTCAATGAAACAAACAAAGACAACAATTCCGAAAGGAAAGTTATTTTAGACATTTTAACCCCCGTATTTATAGTCAAGTCAAAGTAATTATTTGGACTTAAGTAATTCTTCTTCTTCTTCCTGCCCTTATCCCATGTCATTTGGGGTCGGCGCAACATGTTGTTTTCTTCCATTCTGCCCTGTACCTGTGTGTGTGTGTTTTGGTTGCAAATATTTTTATGCAATGGGCAAGAATTTAAACGAAGTTAGAACCGTCAATGAAAGCAAAACTAAGAATTCTAACGTTTGATAGTTCTAACATTAAGGCGAATGCTCACATCCTGCCCGCGAAATTCAAATTTTCTTACGTTTTTTGCAATTTGCAGGCCAGTGCTCGGTTGTATGTTGATGAACATTTGATTCGCGACTGTAAGACGTACTTAGTTACAGAATTATAATCATCAAAATCATCAATACAACCCTCCAAGTTAATATAGATCGAGGAATAACTTTGACCTTGAAAAAATAGTTTCTCGATCTATATGAACTTGGAGGGTTGTGTTGGTGATTTTGATGATTATAATTCTGTAACTAAATACGTCTTACAGTCGCGAATCAAATGTTCATCAACATGCAACCAAGCACTGGCCTGCAAATTGCAAAAAACGTAAGAAAATTTGAATTTCGCGGGCAGGATGTGAGCTTCCCCCTTAAGGAATTACTAAACTACAGAGAAAAAATCTATCGTATCTTAATAAACAATGACATTTACTCAAGTAATAGTAATGACTTGTTTATAAATACGGGTGTCAGTGTATTTTTCAAAAAATTTTGGTGAATTTCATGATATTGATAGAAAGGTTCTGTTTGTGAAACTGTTCTGTAAGAAAATGGCGGCGATTAGGTAAGGCTACGCCCCAGACTAACTATCCAGCGCTATGTAGGTACCGAGTAGTTTCGTAATTATTAGAATTTTAAGTTAAATAAACTATTTTATGACATCTTGGCGTAATTTGGAGTTTTTATTCACGAGTATTTTCTGCTTTTAGTCAAAACATTGATGTACCTACTCAATCAATACTCAATACAATGAAAACGATGTAATCGATGTAATTACTTATTCAATATTTTCAACCCGTTTTGGACAGACTCCACTCACATCTGTCACAAAGAACCCTGTGACAGAATGTGCTCGCCGAGCGGCCAATTGGAAAAGTGGGTGAAAAAGGATCATGAAGGCAGCTACCGAAGTTGTGAGCGCCCCCATGACCACAACCACTCTGTCAAGAGTGACCGACTATGTAATGTTCTAAATTGTATTACATCATAGGGATAGACAGAAATCACAGAACGCCACCTGCAATGATCCTTGCATACTACCTTCGCCTAGTCTGCGTTCATACGTTAAGGCGCTGACAAGAGCCAAATAGGCTTGTATTGAACAATTTTTTAGCCAAATCTATACAGTTTGACACGGCGGAAAAAATATATGTTAATCTTGAACATATTTCTGATAATTTCGTTGTTTTCAAAACACGTTTTTGAAAAGTTTTCTCGATACAAAAAAATGGTAAACTAACCTCTTAAAATGATCTTCCAACAAAAATATCTGTATTACTGATGAACGTACGTTGGTAAAATTTATAACAATAACGTATCATATTTAAATACAAAATTTGGTTGTTTTTAATTTTTGATTATTTAATAAATTATTATTTTATAATTAATCATTATATGGTTTGTAAGAAGTTCGAGCGTTGCGTCATCGCGCTCTCTTTCTTACGTATGCAATCCGACAGTGAGCGCTTAGGCGCGGTGCTAGACGGACGTATGTCACTTTGCGCCCCACTGACAGCTATCCGTTCATCTATAAATTATTATTGACCGCGTCACAATGTTAGTCCAGGATCCACGGTACATTTTTTCACTTGATTACTATCAAGCTAATTTTCCGTGAGCCAACATTACCCTATACGAAAACTCTCGATTGTGGTAGGTAATAGGGGCAGCAGGGATAAAATATATATTGATTATATATTATTATAATTATTTATTTGATGATTTTCAAAAATCTATTACTAACTATTTTATTTTTATCTGATGATCATTATCTAAATCCAACATGTATTGATAACGAGCTCATCAAAAATTACTACAAACCAGGGGTCCGTAGCCGAATGGCAAAAAACGGAACCCTTATATATTCGTCATGTCTGTATGTCCGTCTGTCCACCCGTATGTCACAGCCACTTCATTCGGAAACTATTGAGACTACACAGTTGAAACTCTACAAGTATTCTGTGAACCGCTTTACGATTTTTATACAAAAATAAAAAAAAGGATTTAGGGGGTCGCCCCATACAAACATGGAACTGAAACTATATTTTTTTTTTCATCAAACCTATACCTACGTGTGGGGTGTCTATAGAAATTAGACAGGTCTTTAAAAATGACATTGAGGTTCCACAAACAATTTTTTCTCAAAGCCTTTCGTTTGGAAGACAGACACTTCCAAATTTGTAAAATGGCGACCGGCCTCGCGGTCGCTTGCCTTCGGTATTGCCAACAATGACCAGCTTTTCAAGGCTGCTATCTCCTCTTTGCATTATGTGGCCGAAATAAGACAAAATACGCTGTAGGCAAACTGTTGACAATCGAGTCTTGATATCGAGTTGGTAAAGGATAGACACATTTGTGCGTTTGGCCGTCCATGGAATTCGGAGAATCCGCCTAAAACACCACATTTCGAATGCGTCTATCCTCTGTCTTACTCTTGTTTGGATTGTCCATGTCTTAACTTGTGGGGAAAAATGCTCCTTCCGAGAAGCCTGTGCCTGAAAAGGAACCGATCCAGGCTGATGATGGTTTCGTGACGGTGTTGAGGAGGAAGCGCCGTCAGCGAACCATCAAGAACCGCTGCGGCACGGCTCCATCGGAGCCCAATGTGCATATTCGTGCCGCAAAGCCGAACACTCCTTTGTACCTCTCCCGTCTACATTACACCACTACGACGGAGGACATCGTGGAGTACGTGCGCCAGAAGATCAAGTACGTGGCGAGAGTGCAGCTGCTCGAGTCGCGCCGCAACGTCAACTTTAAGGCGTTTGTGGTGCGAGTAAGGACATGCTACCTGCACCTCGTCTTGGAAGAGGACTTTTGGCCGCAGGGGGTGGTGTTTCGACGCTTCCGCGGGCAAGTGCCACATGATCGCACAGTGACGTAGTGCAACTGTAGTGATACTAATATAGTTTTAAGGTTTTGTTTACTAACACAAGCTGTCAATTATATCGTATGTATGTTAGTCTGTGAGGTATTTATCTATGGGCCAAAGTAGCCTGAAAATAAATAAATATTATTATTATTAACTCTATGGAGGAAAATCAGGAAAACTAGTGCTCTGACCAAACGGGCCTTCGTTTTAAAACTTATACCACGTTTTTCCCAGATGTTCCGGGGGCGTAATATAGCATCTTTAGCCATGGCTATCCGCCGTTTTATTTCTGTGACGCAGCTACCTTCATTACTTATATTGGAGCCCAGTTAATCGAAGCTGTCCACAGTATATATGCCTTAGATGTTATAGGCGCCCGATAGGTTTCCCGCACGATGTACCACCATAAGCTTGGTTTTCTGCCTATTTATTGCAAACCCTACTTTGCCACTTTCCACTTCCAATCTGTGCCGTATCTCTTTCATGTTGCCAAATGTTGTAGCAAGGAGAACGGTGTCATCAGTGTACCTCAGATTGGAAATCCACTTTCCACCAACAGTAAACCCCTTGTCCCAGCCCTAAAGAGTCTTGAATGATATTACTCTTCGTACATATTGAAGAGCAGAGGTGAGAGGATGCATCCCTGCCTAACGCATTTGAACAGTCGGTGTCTATTTTGACGAAAGAGCGGTTGTTGATGTGTAGGTAGAGGCATCGGACTATGTCAATAAGATGTTGAGGCGTTCCCATGTCTTTAAGAACCCCCCACAGCTTGCCCCACTCCACGCAATCAAATGCTTTGGTATAATCTATGAAACATATCAATACAGGGCTGTTAAATTCCCGACTTTTCTCTATAATTTGGCGAACGTTCAGGATTTGTTCCCGCGTGTCTTTGCCTTTAACAAAACCTGCTTGCTCTTCTGGAATTTGTGGCTCCAGAAAGTGTATTAGCCTGTTGTTTATGATGTACAGGAGTATTGATGGTGCGTGGAGTAAGTGCCAAACACTTAATATAATTTTTAGAATCTTGTAGGCAACTTGTAAAGAGTGGGTTTAATAGAAAATATCCAATCCCCAAAACCCAGTTAGTAAGTAATCATTTTTAATGACTTCGTTATCGATACATATTGGAAGGAAGGAAGGGGACTCTTTGATCAAACCATACATTTTGTAGGACAAATATTTTTTCAAATAATTTAGATAATTATCATCAGATTTAACAAAAAAAACCCAGCTGATGATTCTCAAAAGTGTTTGTACTTAACACTTTTGAGAATCATCAAACCAACATATTTTATCCCTGCTACCCCTATTACTTACCACAATCGAGAATTCGAGAGTTTCGTGCAGGAAATTGTTGGGCGTCTCGCCGTCTCATCAAAATTAGCTTGATAGTAATCAAGTGCAAAAATGGACCGCGGATCCTGGACTATTTGTTTCTTACTTGGTAGTATGGCGCTAGGGTATCGGAAAAATTGTGGGCGTGTCCAAAAATACTGAAACATCAGAAGTCAATAGCTATTGTCATCGTCTTAATACGATGATGATAATTCATTATCATCATTTTCCTACATTTATTACCTACAATTTATTTGGAGTCGGCGCAGCGCGTTTTCTTCTTCCCGCGTTGATGTCGGTCAAATTATATACCCTCCTCGAGAAACACTCTATCCATTGGTGAAAACAGCATGTAAATCGGTGCAGCAGCAGTTTTTGTGTTTATCGCGAACAGGCATCAGACAGAAGCGGTGGAGGACTTTTTTGTTTTATAATATGTAGTGATAGTGATTATTCATACATCTAAATTGTAGTGTTGAAATTTTCAATTAGTAAGTGATAATCTCAGGTGATAATAATTAGCAATAATAATATTCCACAACTATCACACAACGCCATCTAGTCCCAAGCTAAGCAGAGCTTGTGTTATGGGTACTAGACAACTGATAAACATACTTATATATTTCTAAATACATACATATTATAGATAAATTACACCCAGACACAGAACAAATGATCGTGCTCATCACACAAACATTTGTCCTGGGTGGGAATCGAACCCACGACCTCCGGCATAGCAGTTAGGGTCACTAGACCAACAGGCCAGTCGATCCTGGACTTGTTATTTATCTTGTGCTTAGAATTAATGGTTTAGAATTTCATAGAATTAAACGTAAGGAAAAGTTGATCTCATTTAATACGTGATGAACAGGCCAGCGTTATCTCAAAGGTCACTGTTATCTTCACAAATTACACAAATACTAATTATATCTGTGTTCTTAAAGATCATTACTAAGGTACTTACGAGTCCCGTCGGGGCTGCGGGTTTTTCGGAAGAGATACCGCAGCCTCGACACAAAGGGCTAAGAAAGAATATGGGTGGTTTTTAGTCAGTAGAAGTCTGATACTCCCATCGCTCTGCCTAAAGCGGGAGGAGTTATTTGATGAATTACCACTTTACAAAAAAAAAAGGTACTTACGGATACATTATATTTTTATCTTCTGACCATTTTCAGATTGTCCGTAATAAGGGAAGTAGGCAGATTCTTCGTAATTCCCTGTTCGATCCTCGGTTACAACACGATATATTATGAAATTTTACACCACGCTTAATGAAATATTCAGAGAACACATAACAAACCTTGCAAAAATACGAATAATTTTCAAAATATGTTCAGGAGAAATCTAAGTTAAACGTCAGAATACAGCATAAACAAATTGTCATCTTGTCATCTATACAGAGGCCTTATCAGTGTCTATTATCGTTGGATGACTACCCATTTATGATCTCATTGTTGTAAACAACAATCGGAAGCTTTTCATTATCTCCGTCAACATACGCCCGGGGTCTTCACCAGAAACGTATTCGCGGTAAACAAGAGTAAAGCCGCAATTATACTTAGCCCGCGCCGCGAAAGCTTGAGCTTGCCATGAGCTTTCGAACCTGTGAGGCAGTGTAAAAAATATTCGCAACAGCGTGCGTCGCAACAGCGGCGTTCGAAACAACGTAGGGGACCCCTACCCACGATACCTACAGGAGAAATTCCTAACGTCGGGCAACGTTTTAAAAAAAAAAGAGAGCTGATTACTTATATTTTCGTGACTGTTGTTCCCATAGAGTTGTTCAGTTTAAATCAGTTTGATGTTCTACACGACACCATTAAAAATATTAAGTACTACCACTTTCTGAAACACGCTGTACAATCTCGACAAATTAATCCTGACCGTTTTTGGCGTTTGGGGTTAATTTCAGCGAATACCAGCCATCGACGCACGATATCCTAAAAAGGGTGCACATTTTCTTCATTCACTCTCATAATCTGATTCGACTTGAGCAGCAGCAGAAGTGGATCAGACACAGGACCAAACACATACAACCTACTTTACTACAAAATCCAGGGTAATAAGTAGGTACTTACTGAGTTTTCCAAAGGAAAAACCCCTAAATTTTTGCCTGACTCTTATCGATCACAGCAATCTTGAATTATGTTAAAATTATAAAATGGAGCGAGACAAGCCCTCCGGCTAGATAACGTAAGATTGGGTGTTTAGGCGAAGCTTGGAAAAGGTCTATCCCAGTATTTAGCAGCAACAGACTGCGGTCGACTTAGTTGTTTGGTTTATCAACAGCGTCGTGAGTGGTTGGTACCATGGGACCACTCATCATCAGTTAAATTTGAAATAGAATCTCTATGAACTTATGAAAGACGTTGTATCAGCAGGTCTATCATGGTACAACCTTACACAAAGCTCACGGAATCGTATCCAGTTTTCCCCCCTGAGGGGGATTTTCTCAGGGGGGAAAAGTGGAATAAGCCTTTTCTATGCTACTATCATTTTTCGTCCCTCAAAAATGTCATTTACTTACTATTAAAGAGCGAGATGCTCAACATTCAAAATCGTGTTGTATGACATGAACATGTTTGGACTTGTCCGGGCTTCGTGACTCCGAACTCCGTACAATCAATGTTCCCTTTTTTTTTGGTGGGTGGAAAATCATCAAATGACCCCCCCCCCCCCCCCCCCCCCCCCGCTCTTGGGCAGAGCGAAGGGGAGTGTCAGACTTCTACTGACTAAAAACCGAACCCATGTTCCTTCTTTGCCCTTGTGCCGAGGCCACGTTATCTAGTACAAAAATCCGCGGCCCCGACGGGAATCAATGTTCCCTTACGTTGACAATGTTGGCATAGCATGGGGTAAATATGCGAACTGATATGTGCTTACGTGCTTACACTATCAGTTCGCGGATTGACACTGACCCAAAACTCTGTGGTTCACAGCAGTTATAAAATTAACCACATCCTAGGTAGGATGTGGTTAATTTTATTTTATAACTATTAATAACCCTTTTTATCTTTTGTAGTAAGTAGGTAGGTACTTACTGCTAAAGATACAAAGCATATTATATACAAAAAGTAAATTAATGATAAAGTTAAGGATGCAGCAACAAGAAATAGTTTTGAAACAATTTAAAAGCAAATCAATCTTTTTGTCTACGAATCTGCAAAGAGGGTCTACGACTCTACGCCAACACCCTTGATTTGGCTACGCACAGCTACGCTACACAGTATTGTAGCTAAGCTACGAGGCTACGCCACATCTACATACTAAAACAATATTCATATAATTGATTTTAATTGCTTTATTCAGACGGATGTGCATCATACAATTATCAATCAATTTAGTACCTACTAGCTGACCCACGCAACTTCGTCTGCGTCACATAAATATAGCTTATAACCTTTCTCGATATATCGACTAATCAACATAAATTAAGCTAAATCGTAACAAACAAAAAATCTTATCTTTCCTCTTTATAATATTAGTTTATGTAAGTAGATGGTTTAGATTAGCTTAGATTTATATTAAAGTGAGAAATACTATAGGTATCTGATAATACCCTGTACTTGTAAACATTATGATGCAGTGAATATAATGAATTTGAATTTCCCGGAGGCCAGCCAGAATCTCCCGTACCTACATTGCGACGCAACCCGCGTAATTATTTTTCCGCGCGGGTATTTTTACATTGCGATATCTTCTAAGATATTTGTTTAAACTGTATAGAGTAAAGAGCACAAATATTCTATATTAAATTTCCGTTCTAACGAACACATTTATTTAGATATAGATTAATACCATATGGGTTAAATAAGCTTCGCAAAAAATAATTCTTTTTAACCTAACATTTTAATAATAAAAAATGGTTACAGTGAGTCAATCTTAAAAGATAGACAGATGCTGTCGCGGACTTTTTTTTAGAACTTTTAAAGACGAATAATTACTTCATACATGATATTCTCGTAACTTAAACCGTTTTCGCAGCGCACGCAACGGAAGCTCTCAGAAAGGAATTTTCTTTTCCCGTTTTTGCAACATTTCTCATTTATGCTCCGCTCCTATTGGTAGTAGCGTGATGTTATATAGCCTATAACCTTCCTCGATAAATGAACTACCCAACACAAAAAGAATTTTTCAAATCCAACCAGTAGTTCCAGAGTTTATCGCGTTCAAACAAACAAACAAACAAACAAACTCTTCAGCTTTATAATATTAGTATAGATTATTATTATTATAATAATATTAACTTCTTTTAATTAGGTATGAATGAGAGTAATAAAAACGTAAGAGTCACAACAACAAATATAATCAGAAAGCTCCGAACTGCTAAGCTATCGGGAGTTACACGTTTTATTGTGAGTCAACCATAAAAGATAGACATATGCTGTTGCGGGATATTTTTTAGATAATTTTATGTAGAACATTTCCGTCATAAATGATTTCTATGTAGCTTTAACCATTAAGGCAGCACACGCGACGGAAGCTTAAAAAATGGAGCAACTTCTCCCGTTTTCCCAACATTTCCCTTCACTGCTCTGCTCCTATTGACTGTAGCGTGATGAAAAGTATACTATAACCTCCCCAGGAGTATGAAGAATAACTGTACCAAGTTTCGTTAAAATCCGTCGAGTAGTTTTTGTTTCTATAAGGAACATACAGACAGACAGACAGACAGAAAGACAGACAGACAGACAGACAAAAAATTTACTGATTGCATTTTTGGCATCAGTATCGATCACTAATTACCCCCTGATAGTTATTTTGAAAATATATATCATGTACAGAATTGACCTCTCTACAGATTTATTATAAGTATAGATAGATAGAAGATATAGAAGATATAGATATAGATTTAGTACCTTCTTGTTTTTGCAAAAATAACCAATGCGTATAAAATAATACTTAATATTTTATAATACGTAGGTGTAACTAGCTCAGCCGATAAACATTGTTTTACTTTCAATTATTATTGCGGGTCAAGTGGCAATGCGTATCCGTCGACCATTACATAGGTACTTATTTTTATTTTCAAATCAGTGTGAATAGGACTGACCGACATTTCTTTTTAACCGACTTCAAAAAAAGGAGGAGGTTATCAATTCGACTGTATTTTTTTTTTTTTTTTTTTTTTTTATGTTTGTTACCTCATAACTCCGTCGCTTGCTAACCGATTTGAAAATTTCTTTTTTTGTTGGAAAGGATATACTTCCCAAGTGGTCCCATGATCACCAAGTCAGGATCTGATGATGGGATCCTGGAGAAATAGAGAGAACTCTTCAAATTTTATAGGCACACTTGCAGTGATTTGAGTAGTTTTTGGAAGAGTACTTTCTCGGAGTGGTTCCATTTCAATTTAGTGAAGATCTGATGAAGAACTTCGGAGATAGGCAACGGAACTCCTCAACAAACGATAGCAAATGGACTGGGATTGCTGAAATCTCATGTCTGTCTATTGCTTACACCAGTTCATAACATAACATCACGCCGGTACGTTGTGAAGGGGTAAGCACATGTGAACCACTAAAAAGTGAAAAATAAAAACTTTTTAACAAAAAATAAATCCGACTTCAAAAAAAAAACACTAAAAAGTCAAAAATAAACTTTAGAAGAAAAAAACAACACAAAAAAGTGAAAAATAAACTTAAGAAGAAAAATCAGCTTCGGAAGTCGGTGGCAAAAAAAGCCAAATCAAACAAACAAATGTCACCGACTTCAGAAGCTGATTTTTCTTCTTAAGTTTATTTTTCACTTTTTTGTGTTGTTTTTTTCTTCTAAAGTTTATTTTTGACTTTTTAGTGTTTTTTTTTTGAAGTCGGATTTATTTTTATCAAATTAATTTAATGCGTAGTATCTGTAATGCCAATTTTTGTTTGAGTGATTCTCCTTTACCTACTTTATTAAGACTTTATAATAAGTCTGTTTTAATGTGAGCTGGGGGGGGGGGGGCTAAAATGGCTGCTTTAGTAGAATCATAATAGAATATTATAAAATTAATTACGCTACAATTCTTAAAATGGACACAAAGTGATAATTTACAATGCGTGTGTGCCCATTTTTAGAACTTGAACGTGATTCACATTATTATCCTGATAACATTCTGTTTAACGGCCATTTAAGGTCCTGCGGTTATGCCACCACCATTATGTCAGCCCGTAATCGCCCGCTGTTGGGTTGGGTAGACCTACCCTTTTGCCATACTTTTCAGTTATGTGCGTTTTTCATCCCTTTCGCACTGCAGTCCATCTGTTTCCCGCGATTTTGACAATGTCGTGAACGCGAACTTTTGACCGTCGATAGTAATATGGTTGGCACAACCTTAGACACCATTCGGTCAAGTCCTTACTCTATCGGCTAACTTGATAACCTGACCATGAGTTAGATAAAGGCCGGTACTTTCAAACCAGTGCCCAGCACAGTAGCCTGGCTAAGGGATTTTCATACGACTCCGGAAATGCCTCCCAAGGGTTTTTAAAACATATTCAGGTATTGAACCTCTCATCGGTATTATGAAAACAAGCCTGTTTATTCCCGTGAATTTGGCAGAGGTTTCTTTATGGTGTAGAAGCCAGTACATTAAGCTACTCTGTCTGCCAAATTTCTTTAACAGGTTTTCAATTTCTTTTTATCGCTATCTAGCTGATCCCCGTGGCTACGCCCGCGTGGATGTCGGTCAAATAATAAACAAAAACCTTCTACTTCCACTCTATCCATTGGTGAAAACAGCATGAAAATCGATGCAGTAGTTTTTGAGTTTATCGCGAACAGACAGACAAACAAGGACTTTGTTTTATAATCCTTCCATAAATAGTATAAAACAAAGTCGCTATTTTTGTCTGTTTGTTTGCCTGTATGCTTAAATCTTTAAAACTACGCAACGGATTTTGATGCGGTTTTTTTTAATAGATAGAGTGATTCAAGAGGAAGGTTTTAGTATATAATTTGAACGACATCCACGCGAGTGAAGCCGCGGGCATCAGCTAGTAATATATATGTACCTAGTGAAGTATTAGGTCCAAGGTTGATTGGGAATTTGTCTGTTTCGGGTAGCGTAGCTTGATGTCCGGGCGTCTGTTATGTTTTCAGTCCCCTGTTAAAAAATACTTAAGAGTATAACTTATAGACCTCGAGTCACGAAACGATTAGATATATAGACAGGAACCAACAAACATTCGACCAAACCCAAAGTGGTACCAAGAAGATCCACCAATTGAATGCCACACATCCAGAATTCCTAGATGTCTACAGGAATAATAACCGTGATCTCATAGCAGGAGTAAATATTGTGAGTGGCACTTGGCTGGCACTTCCTTTCTGATGTGTTGAGTTGGCCAATTACAGTGCTACAAAGATCACTTGGTTCTTGAATGACGTTGCAGACACGATGCTCGTAAACCGATATCAAAGACACGTGTAAAGGACCTCACTACGTGACCACCACGACTACGAATTGTCGTGTGCTTAATCAGTCTATAATGTTCCCACTACTGGGACACAGGTGTCTTGTCTATGAGAGGGCTATAATCCACCACGCGAGTTCTGTTCTGTTCGAGTTCTATGTTTTCCCAACACAGAACTTAAATAAAACAAAGTTTGAACCACCTTGAACTGCACACTGCTAGACCCGGCCCGTCTGCGGAGTTTCGCTAGCTAATTGTATTGGCAAATGACTTTACTGTGGGTTTGTTCTTTTAGTATCAGCCAAGACAAAAAATAATACCAAATTAAAAATATCATCATTTTTTTTATTGTTAGCATATCACAATGTTCATTAATTATCTTAAACTATATACAAAATATTTACAAATTAAATTATCTATAACTAATGAGAGAGCAAACTTTACAGGATAGAAATTATCAACGCCGTGCTTGACTGTTTTGTTTATAAATGGCACTTTTGACTCAGAGCATAAATAAAACGGGTTGCATGAAACGGTTATTCCCTCAAAAGTTCGAAATACAGTTACGGATGAAACAGTGCTTAAAAAATTTAGATCCAGCAAATTAAAGGTTGAAAGTATAGTAATTTTTGGTTTAATTATTAAAAGTGAAAATGAAGACATATGAGTAGATTAAGCAGCTTGCCCTCTATAGAGAAATACAACAGCTATTAAACTGTAATGTCTTTATTTTTACGGTATTTAAAATGTACCCAGCACTGGTGCTTTTTTTTATTTTTTATTATAAATGGGCTTGCTCATAACTTCAATCTTGCCCTAAGGGCAGAGATGATGTTTTATAAATTTTTATGCTTATGGAGAATTGAGATATAGCGAAGAAGACGATAATTTATAGGTCTTGTACTGACTTCCTTTTAACTCTACAATCTAAGATACAAAAAGTTTGTATTGACTCGACTTTCTGTCTGGTATCCCTGAAATCTGTATTGTCAACGCAACGTTTTTTATCTTTGCAACCCGCCTTGAACTTTTATCACAATCTAGTCAGGTAACTAAATATCAGTGCCTACAGGAACTACAGTAGGGTCATACACTCCATTCGTTTCCACCTTGCCTTCGTACACAATCTGTTGCAGCTGGTTCTCGAATCCATGAGGTTCTGATTCTTCCATCTTCTTCAGTAAACTCCTTAATAAGATGATTAGGTAGACTTGTATAGCTGTAACAAGGAAATACTGTTTTTAGCATATTTGCGTAGACTTGGAATTCGTAACGGGGCAATGAAAGTATTCTTGCATTTCTTGCATTCAAATGAAAAATTCGACATGACATCACGTAACTTTTGAAAGTTTTCGAATCCTGGAGACGCCTATCATAATACTTGTAGTGAACTGTTAATGCCGATAATGAGGCAGTCTTCAGTACCTAAGTTTGTAGCAAGCTACCGTTCAAATAAATATTTCAGTTCGCAAGTCCTGAGATGACAAGTGGCGTAGAGCCCTCATTGTTCCCTAAAACCGGTAGAAGAAATTTTGGCAGCATAACAGCTAGATGGGTGGATGATTTTAGAAGATCGTAGGCAAGATCTCGTTGAGATTCGCACATAACGAGGAAGAAGGACACAAAAGAGAAGAGGCATGGACTGAGGAATTGGTACTTATATGCTTCCTCTTATGTATTAATCAGAAATTAATACATAAGAGGAAGTGTGCAAGTGGCGTCGGTGACTGAAAACTTGTGTGGTAATCGGTTGTCGTAGAATAGGTACGTGATGCGGAAGAATAAGAAAAATATTGTAAGGAAAGTTTTGAGTATGAATGTGGATGGGTATAAAAATAGAGAGATACCAAAGAAACAATGTATGGACGACTGTGTAAAGATTGATATGGCATACACAAGTATGGAAGAAAAATACCCTACATGCTGCGATGAAAGAGAATGATGATAATGGGTTGAATAAAGTTGCTAATGCTGATGGTGAAAGACAAGTCAATTAAGAAAGACGTGATATACTTACATAAAGCCGCGAACATCAAAGGCAATACTTCGAAGAGCATGTAGAATCCCATGCGGTTGGTCATGTTGGCTGCGAAGTCCATGATTTGCACCAGAACAGACGCCACCGTCGTCGTCACCGCGAAGTAGTAATAGATCTTAATGTATCTTATTAGTTTCTGAAACAAGAGATAGAATAATTTTAAAATTGTTATGTTTGTAGTACTAGAAGACCTAAGTTTGAGTTGGTCCCACCAAAGAACCCCTTTGCTACCAGCATCAGTGATCATTCTCATGCCTTACTTTTGGGGTCGACGCAGTACCTATGTCTTCGTTTATTTGATCCAGAAATTCTATGAAAATGCTTTAGTTTCTTCTGATCGATACATGACAATTTGACCTATTTCATTCTTTACTTGGTGGTCTGGTCATTCTGAAATTTCCGGAGCCACTTTATGTTGCACCAGAGCAATACAATAAAATCAGAACATTAACTGTGTGATTTTCTCATGCCTACCCAGATTTAATGCTTCCTCTCCTATCTTTTTTTTTTGTTTATTACCATCTTACCGTCAAAGAGTCAAGTTTATAACCTCTTAATTGCAATATTGCTGTCAATAATTACAATAACGCGGTAAAGTGGCGTTCATCATAATGATAAACAGTGTTCGCACATGAGCAATTGTGTCTATCCGCTCATTATCACTTTAATGTTCGTACGGACGCTGAGTGACGTAGTCAGACAACTAGTGAGTTCAAGTTCCCAACAGACATGGACTTAAAGGTCTCCGAGATAACCTAAGACTAGCGTCAAGAAAGGAAATATTGAGGACAGATTATTATGACGTCAGTCGTACTGGAAAGTTGGAGGAATTTTAAGTCACAAATATTTGAAAAACAATGATCAAAATAAAACTCGATAATTGAGTTTTGGATTACAGACTGCATGGGCTCCGAACAACAAAATCAGGTGACGCGGTAGGCCCAAAAGGTGATGGCGTAACGAGCTGGACTCTCATCAAAAGGATAGATGGAAAAAATGGAGTGAGGCCTTTGCAATGCAGCGGGACACATCAGGTTCTAAATAAAAAAAAAATGGAACTGATCGCTAAGGTTCTGTACTGGGTTGGTAGGTATTTTAGGTGGTATTAGGTGAGACCCAACGTAGAGCTGTTAGAGAAATGCCACGAGAGCCTGATCGACCATCAGATTAAGCGACGCAAGTGGAGATGGATTGGCCACACGCTCCGAAGGGACTCCGACCACAAACCCAAACAAGCTTTGGACTGGAATCCCCAAGGGAAAAGAAAGCGTGGCCGTCCCCGTCGAACCTGGCGCCGCACCGTGGTGGCAGAAGCGGCGAGCATCGGATTGACGTGGAGCGAGGTGAAGCGAGAAGCTCAAGACCGATCGAGATGGAGGATATCTGTGGACGCCCTCTGCCCCATCTAGGGGACATAGGACATTAAGTCAAGTAAGCCAAGATAGGTATTTCTACTTGATGACTTATTCATTTTCTTTGAAAACTACAAATAGTAGTCAGACGAAACAATAAAGGATGCTGATTTTGATAATCGTTTCTTACGAACAGGAGTTGCAGAAGTGAGTCCGCAGAACATGACTCATTGATGCTCGATGTGCAGTGATGTTGGACGCAGTGCAAGGTAATGTGCAATGAGTGGGTAATTGGCACAATTCCCATCTTGAACTAGAGGACTAGACCGTCATTTTATCTACAGCTCATTTTATCTTATATGTTTCCTTGTCACTGAATAGCCTTTTATAGACATAATTATGTAGGCTAAGTTTAAGCACGGTCTTTGCCAAACTCGCCTAAATATAGTGTTGTAGAATAGATTTTTCATCCCTTCAATTCGAAAAGTGTCGTTTTGTTCCTCTTTAAGTGCGAGCAAAGTAGTTCTTCTCCATTAGACTTTTTAGCGGGCAGTGATGAGATTTGAATTTAGAACATGAATCGTTCATTGAAATCGAACGCAAATTGTATTGTGTTGGCTGTACGGTGCGAGGAGACGCGGTAACTAAATTTAAAAAAAAAACAAAAGCGCGCGATTTACTTCCCTGTTCTAATAATCGGTACGAACTTTACTGTATTTTGTGCAAACAAAATGAGCTCTACGTCGAGCTCTGAAAGTGATAGTGCATTAACTCCTAAAACAATAAAAATAGAAGCTATTAACGTCATACAAAACTTAATCCCTACGAAATCCCGGGAGAAATATTTAAAGGCATACGACAATTATTTCTTAATATGGAGTAGAAGGTTGTTTAGTAACGTGTTGTCTTGTGTGTTGTGTAACGTAAAACTGGACACATATTCGTAATTAATATGTCTGATGGATTTAAACGTGTCGTCACTCTATTTTTATTAAATAATAATATTACAATAAAATATGAGGCGCCTTTTATTTTCTCATAGAGGGTGATTAAAAGTCGAGTGTACCTACATCACTCGTGTGCAAAATATATTTTGGGCTCGGGCGACGTACTTTGAATCCCTCGCTACGTTCAGGATTCTACTAAATAATCCCTCACTACGTTCGGGATTCTACTCTAGAATCCCTCACTTCGCTCTGGATTCAAAAAAGCGCCCTCGCCGTAAAAATATTATTTTGCTCCCTTATGATACAATCTAATATGTACTGTAGAATTTGACCTACTTAGTTGGGTAAATTTTATATCTCGCTTTTTTATTATATGGATGCTATCTGACGACTCGTGGAACAAAATATCGACACGTATCTTCAAATTGCACTGAGGAAAACATTTCGGAATTTTGTCTGACCTCTGATAAGAGTTCGTATTAAAATCAAGACCGACGCAAACGCAATGTCTTATCGAGCTCTTCGATTCTTAGAAAGCTGAGATACCTACTGGATAAGTAAGGATGACGACAAACTCTGCTAGGTATTTCCTCATGTAGACCACTGAATGCCACAGTGACATATTATTTTTGTAAAGCAACATTATTTATAAACAATTTATTTTGTTTATGTTGTCACGCCGTTGCGTGTAGCTCTCTAATATCAACTTTTTTCTCTAGTGATATGAGGAGTTAGATAACCTTATAACTATAAGACATGACTTCCTAAGAAATCTTGACGTCCTCAATATCATTAACTTGTAAACGTCCTTTGGACCACCTACGACAATAGGTGCGAGCGATGAGCGACAGTAATAAATGTTTAGCTTGTCATCTCGCGAGGCGCAGTGATGAAGGTGGAGTAAGGTTGTCACTGAATGGCATCCAAGAAAGGGAAAAAGACAGAAGGAAGGACAAATGTGGATCGTCCGGCAGCGAGATAGGCACACGTAGTTTGCCATTGCCATATGTAGTTGCCACCGAGGGGAAAACCTGAATGAGGCTGGCACAGGACGTGGAGATTTGCACCAGAAAATACAGGCCTATCCCCAGCAGTGTGTAATTCGGGCTGTGGATGATGATCATCATTACCTTGCTTGGCTCAGTGATTGTTGATCAGAGTAAATTAAGTACTCCCGATCAGACCATGGCCTATTTGCTATAATATTGAATGTGTACACCCTACACCATGGACTGGAAAAGGCTGCAGACGCTAAACCCTCAGAAGCCCTAAACTTAAGGCATCCACAGGACTTGCCTGGTTAAGCAGAAGCCAGCCTCATAGGTTGACGTGCGAGATGACCTTTCGAAAAAAGAGGATCGATGAAACACTATTGATGACCTGAGCTTAATTGAGATGCACCCTTTATCGAGCGGGACTGTATAAGAATGAAATGTAACAATAAAATTAGCAAATTCTGTCCAAAATTTACCTTATGGGTTCCATAGAGTAGTACAGCACTGAACACAACTTCAAAGACGTAGATGGCAACACAGACTCCCTCTGGCACTTGGCTGGCAACCCCGACACTGGTCCCGTGGTAGATCGAGACCAAGCCATACTCAGCATGCACCGCGTAACTGTACACACCCACCATAAACGCACTGAAGATCTGGAAAGGATAAAAGGAAAAGATTGTAAGAAATTATAAATCACTTTTACTATGCAAGCAAGTCATAGAGTCATCATCTACCGAGTCTTCTCGCGTACAACTTTTGTCCTGTTATTATAAGTTGTTTATAAATAAAAATAAATAAAAATATGGGGCGTGTCGCGTTTTCCACGAGGATTCGTGTTCATAGACCGTGTGGCTCAGCACATTCTTTCTCGCAGTTTTAGAGGTATAATGCGCCCCATGCATCCAATGAGGGTTGGAAAACAAACAGCTTGGTAAAGATTTAATCTTGTAGCAGAAGGGTAAAACATGGTAACTTAGTATAAAAGAAAGTTAAAAAAAGAGATAACAAAACCATTCATGGTGATAAAAAATTCAAGAAGTTTTTAACACTATAAAAACTGACTACACAACCTTAATGTAATTTATTTTTAAATAATCCCATTTACATAAAGATTCGTTAAAAGATCGATAGAATAATAATATGTAGAAGAGCTTTGTGTTTTTAATTAATCAGTCAAAGATTCCTCTTACGAGTCTCCCATTGCAATCCTAATCCCTATTCTCGCGTGCATTACAAAAAACAAACACAATTAACTATCGCTAAACAAATCGACGGCTCCTAAGTATACTGAGTCAACTGTACTTTTAATAACTTTAGAGGACGGCGTTAAGAAGAATGAATGGTTATTATTTGAAATGTTAATACAATTACGAAAAAAAAACTTAATATAGTGAATTCAATATAATAAGGCCTATCAACAGTACAAAACAAATTTCATATTATTTTATTAATCTATGAGATAATGTAGATACACTTGTATACATCGATTATTTGTATGTTAAAAATGAATCAACTACCACTTACAGTTTTATACGTCGTATTATTGAACTTACGTTTTGAAGAAATATAATTTAGTAAGTGTGGTAAAAAATATTTTTATATACATACCTATTAGATATCTTATGTATTAAAATTTCTGGCCTGAATTTATATTGTGCAAAAGTATAATAAGTTGACTCACTATACATGGACATAATTCCAGAAGTGAACTATCCTTGTTGAGTCAAGTGTGCTACAAAATCGGTAAAATAATCAAAAACTCCTTTATTTATTTAAAATTTTAATTTATGAGATCTCAAAAAGGTAATTGGTAACATTAACACAACTTTAAGATTTCCATAAAAGTAACAAAAATTAAGAATACTAGACATCAATGACAAAGACTTAGTCTTAGAAAGTCGTAAGTAACAAAAATAGACAATAATTATCGTATCAATTACACGTAATATTAACTGCTTGAAATCACAATAATTTAGGAATCAGTTTCAGTCATTAATAATACTTTTAAAGAAAATCACAGTCGGTATACAATTCTAAATACCTTTGATAATTAATAATTATTGCTGAGAGTCAAATCAGTCTCAAAATTAAACTTATGAGGGAAGTACTTAATAATTACTTACGTAAAAAAATGGTCTAGTGGCAGTAGTTCAGTTGTTAGTCCGGTTGACCGAAAGTAGTTTTTTTGTTTCAGAAAATAAGTTCAACTTGCACCAAAATGACTGCATTCGCTTCCCGCGAATACTAGTATTGGTACACTTGACTCAATAGTACTGTGTGCAAAGTAAACAAATTGTAAACTTGATCCAGTATACGCTATTTTATTTTCGTTGTTTATAGGGTTACGATTTTTTTTTTACACGGATAGATAGGCAATTATATAATTGATGTTAATATATTAAAAAGTGCATTTGTCGAAATTTGTTAGTTGACTCAGTATACTTAGGAGCCGTCGAAATGACGCTAAAAACTAACCATTTCCTAATTATAATAATAATATTGTGTGCTTCAATTACCTAATTGCGTCTTCAAATTAACATTGGCTCTTAAAACACAGGCTTCTGGTTTAGTTAAGGACACAGAAGTTTGCATTTCAAGTCTTCACTGTATAAATTTATTCACTGTGATTTAGGTAGGCAAGTTTTATTTTCCTTGTGTACTAAATAAATCAATTTTATATAAAATACAGGAGCATGACTCAAAACCTTTGCAATTCTGACCACAAGTTTTAATCAGTTTATTTTTGTACAACTCATGTTCCCATTGCAAATAAAGAACTTCCGTAGGTACTATAACTTTCATCCAGAAAGAGAGGATGAAATGGATTGTGTGATAGAAGAATGAAACCCCTTGTAGAGGGACTACTTTTCAGAACACTTGCACATGAAAATAACGAAATCTTGAGCAAGTTTCATGCTTTTAGATCCAGCAGTTTGAGCTGAGCGGTCGTTCGATATGAAGCCAAAGAGACATTGTCATACAATTTGTCATCGGTTAAAAAACGACAAAGAAGCAGTTGACGGTGTGGCCGTCACATGTATGGAAGAGCTGCCTTTTTGCAGGAAGCTTGACATTTATGGGCATGATCTGGGGCCCTATTCTTAATCCAGTGTGGAGGAGATATGGCGCTATACACCCTGTTTAGGTCTGTCACGTTTCCACACTGGAATAACATTAAGTTAGGACTGTTTTAAGACGTCATAGTAGGGGGCCTGCAGATTTTGAAAAATTTGTATGTTTTGAGGTTCACAATGATGTGGTGACTAACTCTTTGAGGGTCGGTTCCAACCATAGTATAATAAATAAGGTTCCACCCACCCTGTATAGTATGTACGAAACTCAACAATTAGGTAAATAGTAGACTAAATAAGGGTGTGTATTACGGTTTAATGGCCAGTGGAAGTCAGTTAGACATGGCAATACCAGTATTATGCTGTACCCGACTGTAATTCGACCCAAAGAGTTATAAAATGGCATGGCAGATGATGTTTTCCACAAAGTATTACTTACATAAACCTTAGGTTACTAGCACGTTCACGTAAATCAGAGTTCTTAACTGAATCAATTGAGACTCTTTGTGTGGCTTCTCATACATTACTTCCATTAGTTTAAATGCTTGGCAATTAGGACAAATAGGTGGGGTCAGTAACTAAAGAAAATATTATTATTATTATGAATTTATGAGCATAATGTTTCATGATGTGGCATGGCAAAAGCCTCCCTTCCCTCTTTCCTGTTATCGCTTTTTTATGGTTGTTTGGGCTTAATCCTTTTGATGATAGTCCAGTTTGTCACCCCATCGATTTCTGGGCTTACCGCGTCGATCACCTGGTTCTTTAGTTAGGAACCCAATAAAAGATCATGGTAACGTTTTTGAGATGTGTTAACTGCAACTTTCAGGGATTTAGAAGTGTAAAAACTAGTTGTATCTGCCCCATTCTTCATCATCAACACCCTATCAATGTTCCCACTGCTGGGACCATGAGGGAATGGGCTATAATCTACCACGCGGGCCCAGTGTGGATTGGTAGATGTCTACATGTCTTCGATTTTTTTGGTTCTTTCTAAGACATGCCGGTTTCCTCACGATGTTTTCCTTCACCGTTTTGAGAGCAGCGGTGATGAAATAAATTACACAAAGTAATGTGCCTGTCTGTCTGCCACACTGTGCCACAGCTGCTCTCTATTGCCCCATTCTTACAACGAACAAAATGATTTACCCACAACATGATATCTAATTTAACTTCGAAATTACTATTCTTATGTTTTGTCCCTATAATGAGACTAAAAATATTTTTTAATTAGGCACTACTCTACCTGATTGCGAACATTTAAATTTAATCTAATTTAGCTAAATACGCCACACTTACTAAAACTACAATGTTTATTTGTATGTTGACAGTACTGGACTGCACCGGTCTCGATTTGTTTTGTTCTAGCTAGGTAAAGATACCAGCAGCTATACTACAATCTGTCTAATTTCATTAATTTCCAACTTTATCGCTAGGTTCATTGGGTGAATTTTACAGTAATTTCGGGTGCTTAGCTTGATGTGCTGGACTATTAAGGTTCAAGGGTGATTGACAGTTTCGGGTAGCTTCATCTTAACCGGGCTTTCTCAAAATTACCTATCAAATGACATGTTTGTCATTGATTCTAGAGTTTGTCGGGTCTATCTGCAGGCCGTGACCTCAGAGATGAGCATTGACAGGCTAGTGGCGCCATCTAGTAGCCATCTCTATTGTGCAGATACTTATAAAGGGAGTTTGAAAGATTTTTAATAAGACAGAATCAAAAGTCAACGTGAGGAAAGTTGTGAATGTGGAGAGAAAGAATAGAGGAAGACAAAAAAACGTTGGATGGACTGTGTAATGGATGATATGGCAAGAAAAGTGGCGTCTGATGAGATGAAGAGTAAAAGAAGACAAGTATGGAAGAAGAAAATGACGCACCTATCTCAAAACGAATTGGGATAAGCGCAAGAGAATGATGAACGAATAAAAAAAAATACAATTAGGGGTCCAAATATTATACCTACTTAGATCTTCACAATTAATCAGATCTTAGAACAAAAACACTTCACCACGCCACTAAAAGACGAATCGCCAATAACAAACAAAACTGTCTTTACAACACTTCAATTTAACCGACCGTAGGCGTCCGAAAGTTACCGCGATTAGTTACGTCCGAAAAAAATTACGTCGCAAATACGGAATCAAAAAAATACTTACGAGATTCAAATATCCGAAGGTGAGCACTCCTCTTCGCAAGGGCATGCAAAAGCAGCACCTTCCAAGAACTGGCCAGTCGCAATACATGTTTGAAACGAGTTAAAAGTGATTGAACCGAAACGAGAATTTTGTGCGTTTGAGACACGCGCGCGTTGTCCCGGGTTTTTGTCAGGACTGATGAATCAAGCTATTTGTCAGCGTATTTATCTAATGGAGTGGTCTGCCTACAGTGCCGGACATCTGAGCTACTGTTGTACTTCAGAACGATGTATGTGGCATTTTTGGAGTCGATTAAAAACTTATTGTTTTGTTCTGTTTGCAGTTTGCAATGGCTAATGGCAAAGTGGCTAAAAATTTTATGTGGTTGTTGTGGTGAAAATCATCATGCTTGTAAATTATAATCCCTGAAGGGTTAGGTTAGGCTGCACTTATTAGTAAACCAACATTTCGCCAGTTATGTCTTTATTAAGTCCCTTGTAATAATGGGCGAGCCTATTGCCATCAACCAGGCATAAAGGCATAGGTACTAAAAAAAAATGAAAATTTGTAAATTATGACGGATTAAATCAAAAAAATATATGACACAGGTTAAGCATAAAAATACTATTCTAAGCCATAGAATATCGTAAGGCCGTATTCTGTGAAAATTTTAGTACGACTTGCAAAAACATCTGTGAAAAGTTCTAGTTCTATAGATATTTGTTGGATAACATTATATTAACTTTGCGTTTTAGTACCATCGTCATCATCATCATCAGCCTATAATGTTCCCACTGCAGGGACTCACACCTCCTCTCTAGGAGAGGGATGGGCTATAATCCACCAAGCGGGTCCAGTGCGGGTTGGTAGAGTCTTCGATTTTTTGGTTATGTTTTCCTTTACCCTTTTGAGAGCAGTAGTGATGAGATAAATTACACAAAGTAATGCACTTGCCTGGGTTCGAACCCACGACTTATTGCTCGTAAGTCGTGGCTGACACAACTGGGCCACCGCTGCTCTATTTTAGTGACAGAGCGCTGTTTAGTATAGACTAGGTAATTAGGTTGTCCAGAGGGACATTGGCGAAGAATGCGAAGATCCAATTCTATTGAACTGACACAGTTCGGGGAAATCTGGACCTTGCTGTCAAAGTTAATGTCGTCCATCGGACCCAAGACAATATAATATATAGCTACTGTACCTACTGCTTTTTAAAAATGCCGCATACCAGATTCTGAATCAGTTCATCTGCTAAACTGCATAATGACGGAAACTCCGACACTGAACCCAAAAATGATTTCAACTCTATTTCTACGAAATAAGGACGTAAATAAATTGTATTTAATTATACTATGTATTTACAAACTCTGCGCTACCGCTGATAGTAGTGATAACAAATTGACCTCCTGGAAAATCATATTAACCCAGTCATCTGATTTTTAAATGGACAAAAAGAATTAGCAATCTATTGTTTCTTTTGTAGGAAAGGCAATTTAAATTGCCATACTAATGAGCCAATGTATTTGAAAACATTTATTCCTATCGTTGATAAGGTTTCCGTAAGCTGTGATTCTAGGAACAAATCAGACTTCCCTAGTTATTGTTTTGTAAAGTATTTTTTATAATGAAACGCACAATTAAGTAGTGTTTACGAATGGACATCATCATAATATTTATGCCGGTTTTTTGGTATTTTTGTTGTTTTCGAAATGTTTTACACATAGTTTTACGTAACGAACTCTTGGTAAACATGTTTTGGGACATCTGTAGCCTGTAGGTTAGTTAGACTGGAACCACCGACTGGCCGACCCATTTTTTTTCTATGAGTGTGGGAAATCATCAAATGACTCCTCCCGCTCTGGCCCCTGATTTTTGAATCAATAGAATTCCAAATCGTGTACGAAATCGCAGAATTCGTATGCGAATCCGTACGAAATCGCTATTTTTGAATATTCATACCCGTGAATTTTGCAACGAGTGGTCCGACCCACTCGTTTCCGATATTCTACCAGTAGAAATGACGGAAATGACGTGATGAATTCTGTGATTTCGTACACGATTTGGAATTCTATTGATTCAAAAATACGGCCCCTGGACGGAGCGGAAGGGAGTGTCAGACTTCTACTAACCAAAAACCACCCATGTTCTTAATCCTTTGTATCCAGGGCCGCGGTATCTCTTTCAAACAACCCGCAGCCACTGGCCGGCTCCTAGTTGAGAAAAGGCTAAGCAGGTGATGATGATGATCCTTTCATAAATGCCCATAGAGAACACGAACCATCCAACTGTAATAATAATCGCAATTTTTTGACCAAATTTGGATCAAAGTGTTCTCTAGTTTCTGTCTACCCCCATGGGAAGTAGGCGTCATTTTACGTATAATTTATGTGGATTCCAGCATTTCCAGCACGTTGAACTAGTCTAACCGAACAAAATTTCCAAATTCCGGAAATATTTGGAAAAGGCTTTCTATTTCCACATTCAATCATCAACCAGGTTCATCATGATTTTGAAATCCCCTCATTGCAAATTATTATACCTACGTATAGATAATTCTCTAGTAAACTCAGAAAACCGGAACTGAGTCAGTGCCGGTCATCTTGTTATCATTTTGTTTACAAAAGTCCTACAAATTCCGAGCGGAGATTCCACATTGCGATAATTCCAAATTCCCACTATTCCGCATCCGCTATACCAAAGTCCATTTTGAATCCTTGCTTTTTATAAAACAAACAAGGTATTATCTTGCCTGTAACCCCAGAAGGTAGGGCAGAGATGTACCGCGGACGACTCACACTTCACCCCCAAGCAGCAAAATTATCCTATAGTGCAGATGTTATAGGCTTTCAGCACTTATAATGTTCTCGTAACGGTTCTAGTATTTACTGCCACGCTTATGATAGCAAGCATGGAGTTAGTTGGGCCTTATAGTATGTCTGATCTTATACATTAACTTATAATAAATTACTTATAGGTCGAAATTAAGGGTGCAATATAAGCTTGGGTGACCTATAAAAGTATCGCGAGGGTGTAAATGCACTCAAGAGTAGATAAACTAGTAAGCTATACTTATAATTGCTAACAGGAAGCATTATAGAACTCCTATAAGTAAAGTGCGCCAATAAGAGTCATAAACAGAACTAAACATACTGGAAACTATTTGCATGTATTACTTGGTTTTATAAAGGTTTATAAATTCACTTGACAGAACAATAATTATAAGTAAAATGGGGGAGGTTTTATAGTGGTATAAACCAGTATTGTTATAATCCCAACACGATTATAAAGGTTTTATTTTATTTACTTAGTATCCAAAACTATATCCGTGGTGCCCTGTACAAGAATACATTGGTTTGTAATGGTCCTGCAAATGCTGTTATAGACTCAGTACGGACATTTTTATTTTGTAGAAATATGAGAAGGTTCCGCACAAAATTGTTCTGCCATATCGTTGAACGATTTCTCTGGCAAGACGCTCTTTTTTTGCGATACGATCGGTTAGACTGCACATAACTCTAATCTCCCCCGGTTTCTGATCTATCCCTCATTGCGTCAATTTCATCGTTTGCCTCTTGAATCGTTCTCAAACTTCACAATACATGCCAAATTCTCCCAAGAAGCGTCGGGTTGGCAACTTTCTTGTCTTCTTTATTTATCTGCTGATTTTTTCGGCCAAAAAAGGTCGTTATTGTGTACCCATAGATCTGGTACTTACACCTGCTAACTTTAACTGACATTTTTTCCTTACTTTGTACCACGTGTTATGGCATGGCAAGTTTCTGCGAAATAATAAATATACGTATAGATCGCACTAAAACCGTATTTAGAACAGTAAACATAATATAGGTACCTACTTGTAAAAATGCTCAAACCCGTCCTTGTAAACTATCCATTCCTACTAATATTATAAAAAAGCGAAAGACTCCATTGTTATGAACATTAAATAAGACATAGGTACCTACCTAATAGCAATACAAAATAACCGTCCGGTTATAGAAATATTTGCTGAACTCTAATTCCAAACAATATGGCCAAGCAATGGTTCTGGTATTTACCATTTTTAAACAAAGTACGCCTATAACGGTTTGTTAATGTATTTGGGAAAGCCAACTTTGTCAAAATGGCGACTTCTCGTTGTATGTCTTACTTACACCAACATTATTTTAAAATTCAACTTAATGAAAACGCTGATTTCAAAGGGCGTGTAAAAAAAATTTTGATAAACAATTTATTATACTTCACCGAAAATATACGTGCGCCATGCACATTCAAACTATATATCTTGACTTATTGCCAACTAACACTCTACTCTTAATTGATATTCTAGATAATATTTATAATAAGAAATGGAAAGTTATCAATATTAATGTTTACAAATGTGTGCAGCAACATTTTGTAAGAAACAACAGCTTGTAAGAAATTCACCGTGTACGTTATTGTCGTGTTTAGTTCTATTATGCGCTGATAGTTAGCTTCGCGGGAGTGAATAGTTCTACGTAGTCCAACTATAAGGTCTTCATTGGTCAAAGTAGTGTTCACCAAGACTACTATAAATATTTATTTAGGTAAAATACGCCTATAAATTGGGCCCTTTTCCGTGGTTATAATTGCTTACTATTTCGTTATAGTCCTAATGAAATGGTGGTTCCAGGACAATTACTAGACCACATTTTGCTGCTTGAGCCCTGTTACCTATTTATCTCACATTGACAATAGGGTCGCATTCTAATCAACCTCACAACTAGAAAAAAAGTAGAGACTGGTGGCTTGGATGCTATTGAACAAAATGCGAGAAATGAATCCGAGACCTCATAATATTTTGTTTGGCAAAAGGCTCGCCCCCTATTACATGGAAAACAAACATTACAGGCGTGATGTTATGTCATTTGTTATGTAACAGTTTTTACATAGTTTACATTTTTCGAGTTCCAACTTCCACCTTTGACTATTCATGGAACAAAGCCTGAATAAAATAAATAAATAAATGTAACAACCAGTTACTCTTACCAAGGGGTATCGTTCTCCCGTCGTCGGGGCTGCGGCGAGAAGGAACACGGGTGGTTTTAGTCAGTAGAAGTCTGACACTCCCTTTCGCTCTGCCCAAGAGCGAGAGGGGGTTATTTGATGATTCTCCAACTTTCAAAAAAAAAACTGTATCGTACTACTCAATACATGGGTTATGGAGGTCGGATAGGCAGTCGTTCCATTTAAAATACTTGTTTTCAGCTGCATCCGATTAGACTGGAAGCCGACCCCGTAGTTGGGAACAGGCTATATTATGCCTAGCAATTTATTTATGGTTTGGGGATTGCAGGCGTGATTATATGTTATGTTATTATGAATTTTATAGCACTAATTAAATCCGTGGGATGATGGCAAAACACAGAGTCAAAAAGCCATCTAAAAGCGTAAACCTTGACAGAATTTGACTTGAGACGTCAATATGCGCCAATATTAAATTTTTCAAAGATGTGAAGTTATTGTAGATTTAATTTAACTTCTAAGATTGTAGATGTGCGACATAGGAGTAAACCTGCCAACGGTTGCGTCGTTTCTGATGCTATATTCGTTACGATGTGGAGTTATTGTCATTTGTCTCTGGACCCTTGTGAGTTACAATGTTATGTGGCTTTTTGGTTCAATGGCTCAGGTGTAACAGCCTATCCTTACTGTATTACTTAGTGTAATTTCATCACTCTCTCATTTCTCAAAACGGGGAAGGAAGTCATCAACCCTAGAATCAATCGGTCTAGCAGTGATAACATTTTAATTACGCTGATTATGATAATAAATTATGGTATGGTTTCTGCAAGCGTCTTTTCTCAGGCCCTGGATCAATAGGAATTCTTTGACTAATTCATCACCAACAATTAGTGAAAAGCATTTACATCTAGCAACAGGGCCCCGAGTCTGCTATTCAATAGTGTCAGAATGGTCGATCATTGATCTCATAATGGTTGATTGATGACAAGCCAAAAAGTACCTTATACCTGTCGACTTAAGGTACTTTTTGGCTTGTCGTAAATCAACCATTATGAGATCAATGATCGACCATTCTGACACTATTGAATAGCAGACTTGGGGCCCTGGACACGATCAACGATCAATATAATATGCATCTCATCTCATCCCACTGAAACGGATCCTGTATACAATGGTTTCTTAAACGAAAAAAAAGCCCTTATGATGTCTGCTTAAAAAGAAAGGCAGCTAACAGATCCTGGTATTTAGAATAAGGACAATGATGAGATGAATATTCTGTTTAAACGGGTATTCAAAGAGCCAAAACATAATAACATGATTATGAGTAAAAAGTTGTAAATAATGTTAATATGAGTAGGAATGAACTTCCTGTTGTTAAAATTCACGAATGATTTCCGCAGTCGCATAATAATAGTCAACAATGAATGGATGAGCAATTGTATCCATAGAAGAGCAATAATGTTTGCTATGTTATAAAATTTTAGTGCAGACGCCTAGTCGTAATAAAATATATTATTCTATCTACATCAATTCTGCTATGTAATGACTGTTTTTGATTCTTACATGGGATCCGGGAATTCATTTGAGTCTACAGATAAATAGCAGGACGAAGATCGGTAAAATGATTTAAAAGCACAAAAGAGAAATTCAAGTTATAGGGGACAATGTCGCATTCCTCATTCATAAACCCAGCGAACACGGGACAAAATTTAATCTAAGACGAGTGGAGAAAAAAGGAGATGTGAAACACGATCAATCATAGGAGAGACGGGAGTCGCTATAAGCCAAAGTGTGACCAAAGTGAATGGTCTAATTCTGCGTGTTCTCTTCACTCCACTCGTCTTAAAGGGGTTTTTAAAGAGCTGTTCGCAATATCGGCACTTTATGAACATCAAAAATTACGTAATTAACCCCCAAATGCCCGCTCTTTTCCAGTTCCTAATGTTCTAGCTGGGGAAAAGAAACGGCAATCAAACTCCCCAGTAAAAGATCAATCAAGCCTGTCACAAATATCTCGTCATCATCATCATTCGTCATTTCATCCAAAAGACGTCCACTGCTGGACATAGGTCTCCCCCAGGTGTCGCCTTATTAACCAGTCCCATGCGTCTCGCATCCAGCGGGTCCCCCAACCTTCACCAGGTCATCGGTCCACCTAGTGGAAGGCCTTTCAACGCAACGTCTTCCGGTTCGCGGTCACCACTCCAGAACTTTTCGCCCCCATCGGCCATCAAATATCTACTCGTAACAGCTATTTTATTCTTTCAGCTCCGGTCACTATTCGTCCTCTCTTTCTTCGTGTTGGCTATCTTATGGATGTACATGCCTGACTCAGAGATAAAAGACTCCCAGCCTGCAGAGTACAACTTCTTTTTCGTGTTTGTGCCATACATTCTCATGATTGTCACAGAAAGCTTTGTTGTCATCGCCTCTCTTTTACTCGTAATGGGAATCTTCTGTGTAAGTAGGCAATATAATTAGTTACTTTCACTAAATATTTTTTTTTTGATAAGTTGGTAAATTATAGTGTAAAAATCAGTTTTATGAAGGTGAAATCAGTTGTATAGTTGTTGCCGACTAAGATCGCAATAGCGGTTATTAATGATTAAATAACAGCCACAGCTAAACTATTTCAACAAGAAGTAAGACACAGTGTTCACAAGCCAACTGAGCTGTGATTATTTTTCAGGAGAACTCATTACGAGTGGTGGAATACTTAGTTTGTCGCTTCTTCGCGTTTTTGTTCGAAATTTTCGCCTTAACTACTCTGTGCTTCCATCATGACTACTACATCGGGTGGTACTTAGTGTTCCTTATGACGATCAGTAAGTAGTATAATATTACTCACATCACATTTTAAGCCATTTGCCCACATAGGTATACTTTCCCATTTTTAGGGTTCCGTAGTCAACTAGGAACCCTTATAGTTTCGCCATGTCTGTCTGTCCGTCTGTCCGTCCTAGCTTAATCTCTGTGACCGTTAGCACTAGAAAGCTGAAATTTGGTACCAATATGTGTATCAATCACGCCGACAAAGTGGTAAAATAAAAATTTGAAAAAAATGTTTTATTAGGGTAGCCCCCCTATATGTAAAGTGGGAAGTGATTTTTTTTTTAATTTCAACCCTAACGTGTGATATATTGTTGGAAAGGTATTGAAAAATGAATAGGGGTTTACTGAAAAATCATTTTTTGATAATGTCAATAGTTTCGGAAATAATCACTCCAAAAGTAAAAAACAATGTGTCCCCCCCCCCCCTCTAACTTTTGAACCATAAGTTTAGAAAATATGAAAAAAATCTGAAAAGTAGAACTTTATAAGGACTTTCTAGGAAAATCATTTTGCACTTGAATGGAAACAACAGATGGAAACAGCAAATAACCAATATAATTTGGTCCCTGAATCGTATGAGCGCCTATACAATCCAGAGGTCAAGTTTCATTGGCCTTAGAAGAAAATGTATAAATTATAGCATACCGTTTTGGTACGGAACCCTTCATGTGCGAGTCAGACTTGCACTTAGCCAGTTTTTAAAGGTAGAATCACTAAAAGATCTATTTGTGATAGGGTTGTAAATTTGTAATCCAACACACGGATGGGTCCGTTAGCCGTTATTATCCACAAAGACCCAGTGTGGGTCGTAATCAGCCCCCACAGAGCCAGTGTGAGCAGTGGGGCCGATTACGGATGACCAAATAAGTCACTAACTTCGAATTCTCAAATATTCGCCAGTTTCCTCTCGATTTTCATATTTTCGAGAGCAGAGACGATAAAATATAATACACAAAGTAAGATTCCTGCTTGACTTCTGTCTGACCTATGACCTAATTCCGAGATTTTCTGGACGACCACGACAATTTTTTTTTTTTTTGGGGAATCATCAAATAACCCCTCCCGCTCTTGGGCAGAGCGAAAGGAAGTGTTAAACTTTTACTGACTAAAAACCATCCATGTTCCTTCTTCCTGTATGTCAAGGCCGCGGTATCTCTTGCGAGCAACCCGCAGCCCCGACGGGGCGACCACGACCCTTACTAACATGACATACTACTGCGTGTATCAGTTACTGAAACTGTTTCCTATCATTGCAGTTCTCGAAGTCTATGCATTCATCGTGGTATATAGCTATTACGTGGACATGCAATTGGACGAAAAAGACTGTGACGATTGTGAAATGGCCGAGACCTACAAGAACAACAACGAATTTTGTGTCAACTACGTGAATTTACCCGAAAGACGAGAGCCTAGTGTCTCCGGCGTATCGCAAGAGACACGAGACATTGAAGTGTCGCAAACAACACGAGACATTGAAGTGTCGCATACAACACGAGACACGACGGACACACCAAATACACGAACGACAAGAGACATGAGTACGACGCGAGACACGTGAAAACCAAAAAAAAAATGTTAAAAAGATAAGCTTATTATAATAATAAAAAAATAATACATAATAATTAAAATGTGTTTATTTCTCACAATAAGCCAAAAAATACAAACAATATATACACAAGCAGCATAGTGTGATGGCTCCAGGTCTCGGTCTCCAAATCCAGTGATGGTAGCCCTGTCCTAAGACCAAGTCCTGTAACGGTATGGATGACGGCCTGTGTTGTCATCATACCAAGGTTCTGTGTTGGCTCGCGTTGATCGTCTAGTCTGTTTGTTTTGTGAATGAATATACTGAGAAAGAGTCGAACTTTCTTAGTTTGCCTTTGGTAATCAATACTGTGTTTAGTCTAGGAAGGATTGAACTTCCTCACCCCAGTGTTTAGGAAATAATGCTGCATCAAGAGAGTCATTTCGGGTTTTTTAATCAACAATTAGATTTAGATTGATCACAGGTCAATCTCGAGTACACTCCACTGTGCGAACAATGTAGACTTATCAATCATTCTACTCGATAATGCGGAGTTTGTCTCGACGCGTCTGTATTATTATTTAGTACAATACTTAATCAGTCTTCCTCTGATTTAATAAAGGATTTTACAAGTTAAAATCAATTTGACACGTTAGAATGATTTGTGTAAGTTGATACATGTGCGTTTGTGCTTATTTTAGCCACCGCGTCTGACTGATATCGTCAGCATGGGGAAACCTACACCGCGCCACGGTCCTTAATCAATGTTATTGGGGGAGCAACCGACTTCCTGTAATCGCTGCGAAGCGTAAGTGATTCCCTTATCCATATAGGCAGGTACTTGCATTTTTTTATAGCCAGATTCCCGGTTAGGGCGGCATTGCCAGATTCCCAGTTAAGGGCAGACTTATTTGCCAATTCCCAGGTTGGGCAGACTTTCCCCCGGAACCATGGTTTTGAGTATGTATTTATTTATATTTGAGTTATATTTAGATTTGGCCAAATCTAGGTCGGAAGTCGGATTGCAAGAATGACGTGTATGGTATGCTGCGTTATCACTGCCAGAGGCGTCGCCCAGTCGTGTATCTCAAGCCATTAGTATATCAAAGTTAGGAAATATTAATGTGCACTATGCAACACAGCCGAAATGTTTCTCTCTCTCAAAAGAATGTTTCCCCTTTTTTTTTTTTTTTTTTTTTTTTGGTGGGTGGAAAATCATCGAATGACCCCCCCCGCTCTTGGGCAGAGCGAAGGGGAGTGTCAGACTTCTACTGACTAAAAACCGAACCCATGTTCCTTCTTTGCCCTTGCGCCGAGGCCACGTAATCTAGTACATAATACCGCGGCCCCGACGGGCGTCGGCCCTTGCGGGCCCCTCCTTGCTGACATCTCTTTGAGGCGCGCGTGGAACACGAACGCGCCGCCGACACGGTCTGTTGCCGTCATGACGACGGCCGGACGGCGAGCTAGCCCATTACTCACCGTCCACAGGCCCGCGTCTACGGTGGCCGGAAGCCATCACGTGGCCCCCGACGCCCGGAGCGCCTTCCGCGCCTTCCGCGGCGGCTGGGACGTTGAGAGGATCGCTCCCTCTCTCGTTCCGCCACCTCCTTCGCTAGCATCACTGCTTCGCAGAAGGAGGCGACGGCGTCCCATTCCTCCTCGCCCCGGACCATGGCTTGCACCAGGGCCGGACGCGAGAGGTCACCGCCGCCGATCGCCGCTACGAGAACACGGCGGGGCTCCGCCCAAGCAGGGCACACCTCCACAGTGTGCTCCACCGTGTCCTCCGGTCGATCCTCGCAGTGAAAGCATCCGGGCGTTTCCTCCCGCCTGATTCGGTGCAGGTACCTCCCGAAACATCCGTGTCCGGTGAGGACCTGCGTCAGACGGAAGGTGAGGGCGCCGTGGCTCCTCTCTAGCCACTCCTCAAAGAGGGGACTTACCGCCACTATCGTGGCGTGCCCTGCACGGGGTTGCGACAGTCGCTGTCTCCATGCCGCCATGAGATCGCACCGGAGGTCTGTCCGCCGCGCAGCAATGTGCCGCGGCAGTAGAGTGACCCCCCGGTGTAGCGCCTCCGCGCGCCACTCGTGTAGGCGCGCGAGGACTATCGCCTCCAGATCCCACGGCGGCAATCCGGCAAGGAGATTCGCCGCCTCGCGGGAGATCGTGCGGTACCCGCGGACTAGCCTTACGGCCATGACCTTTTGGGGCGCGTTCAGGTAGTGGACGGCCCGCTTCCTCACGGCACGTGCCCACACCGGGGCCCCGTAAAGGGCCATGGACCGCACGATCCCCGCATACAGCCTACGGCAGGAGGCGTTTGGCCCCCCCAGATTGGGCAAGAGCCACCTAAAGGCAGCCGCGGCCCGCTCCAGTCTGGGAGCCAAACGTCGGAAGTGCTCCACGAAGTTCCACCGGCTGTCGAGGACGAGTCCGAGGTACTTTATAGTACACTCGACGCCGATGGGAACCCCTCCCACCGTTAGCTGGGATCCCGACGGTGGCACATTCCCACGCCCATGGAAGCACATGGCCTCGGACTTGTGAAGCGCCACCTCGAGACCCAGCTGCCGGATCCTCTCCACGACTATCTCAACCCCGCGTGTCATATTCGCGGCCGCCGCCTCGTGCGACTCCCCCCGTGCCAGCACCAGCGTGTCGTCCGCGTAGCAGACGACGCTGACGCCGTCAGGGAGGTCGGCACGCAGCACCCAGTCGTAACCGATGTTCCACAGGGGCGGCCCCAGAACCGAACCCTGTGGAACACCGCACGACATCTCTCGCCGGTTCCATTCTCCGTTTTGACCAGGGTAGATTACCGTCCTGTCAGACAAGTAGTCCCCGACTACACGACGAAGGTAGGCCGGCACCCGGTGATACCGGAGTGCCTCCCTGATGCAGCTCCAGGGCATGGTGTTGAAGGCGTTAGCGATGTCGAGAGACACCGCCAAGACCACACCGCCCCGAGAGACCGCATCCCCCGTCGTGAGGGCTCTCACGCGCATGATGGCGTCCACCGTCGAGCGCCTCTTGCGGAAGCCGAACTGCTGATCCGCAAGATCCGGACCCATTCCCTCAAGGTGCTCGGCGAGGCGGTTTGCAATTACTCTTTCAAAGAGCTTGCCCACCTCGTCGAGCAGCACAATGGGCCGGTATGCAGACGGCGAGTCCGCAGGGCGCCCCGGCTTCTGGATGAGGACCAGCTTCCCCGTCTTCCAACGAAGCGGGAACTGGCCTCTTTCCATGCACGCGCTAAAGAGCCTCTCCAGTCGGGGCAGTGGCGTGCCAGCAATTATTTGGAGGTAAAGCACAAGCTCCAAAAAAAAAAAAACACTTTTTTTTCCGAATTCTGACACTGCTTTTTAATAACACCGGTTTTGTTTTCTATTATTTAATTATGACTAACACTTTTCGTATTTTATATCCTGTCAGAAAATTTACAACTACCTATTTCAATATAAAATATCAAGTCGTCAGTATCACGTAAAATAATATATTAACAAGAGCCATCTATTGACATAAACGTAACACCTGAACTATTCGAGTCAATACGTATTTCGCTCGTTTAAAGTCGCTTTGGGCAAAATATTACAGTCACCGCTAGATGGCGCACAAAATAATACTTAAATTAGTTTCTAACTACCAGTTGAAAAAAAAAGTTATTACTCACAATGTATACAGCCTTATCTCTTAATTCTTCGCTTCTTTACCATGGACAGATGACAAACAACAAAACACACTGAAGGCATAATATTACTAGGCACCAGAGAAGTTATTTAAATCATCGTAACCTGATAAACTCCAAGCATTCTTTTCATTCGAAAAAAATATACAAGGCCAACAGAAAAATTTGTTTAAGTTTATGAGAGCTGCCGACAACCCATTGTACACTGTATGCTGATCGATTAAAATACCTAGTAGGTACCTACTTATTTCTTTTACCTTTCTGAGAAATAAGGTACCTGGGTCGAATATGGCCAGCCGATAAATATGGCCACATACTATTATTTCTAAAACGCAACACTTTATAAAACTGAACGCGACGGTATACGATCGCGGCCGAGCCACGTATCCGAGTAGCGCCCCCGCCACCCCTCTCGCACAGACGCCAGTCGCTCGGATTTCGTGGAAGTGGGAAGCCACGCTGCCGTTATAAAAACATCCAAATAAGTTCGGTCCTATATTTCTGTTAGTTTTCGATTTTATTGTTTTTTATGTACGTTGCCATGCTGTGCGGCAATTGTATTTTGATATTTTTTTGTGTAGTTCTCAAAATAATAATGTGTTTATGATTCGTCTGAATATAGAAAAAAAAAATGGCGTGACTGAAAATATGACCAATTTCATTATCACTATGATGATGATTTTTATAATTCCTTCTCATTTAATTTTAAAACCATTCCTTTCCATTCGTGCCATTCCTAAATATATATTTTTTTTAATAAAAAAACAGACGTCTTCTTTTACTTAATTTGCCTTTTTAAATAATTTTAAAGTGATACAGTAAATATGGCCACACCCGTGGGCATATTTACCTACCCTGTCGTAAATATGGCCAACTTTTAAATTTACGAAAAAGTAAAGAATATCTGTTAATATTCAATATTTTTATTGTTTTTTTTGCTACAATATGAAAGATTCTTAAGTACGCTTTATAAATAAATACCGTGGCTTACCCTCCAATCTTAAAAACTATAAAAAAAAAGACACGAAACCTTAAGGTGGCCATATTCGACCCAGGTACCTTATTCAAATCAGGAGTGGGTTTAATAGGTGAAGTAACGAGATTATATTTACTTAACTGTAAAATTTAAAGTATTTACCTTGCCCAGTAACGCTTTCACACACTTTAATCCATCACAAGGAACTGTTGTTTTCGTTTTCGAGTTCATTTTCGTATTAATTAACTAACTTCAATCAAAAACTAAGTAATCACAAAACTTATTTAAATTCTAACAAGAAACGGAAAAATCTAATCACAATAAAAAATGCACCAACAACCATCAACGCTCAAGACTTTGAACTAAATCGAAATTCCCTTCAAACAAGTTCAATCGCGTCGCGAACTTGCATTCACACACTCATTCACATTCTCTCGCAATCTTTACACTGACACATTCAAACGTTCAAAGCATGCTTGGAAATCCTATACATTTTGTCGTAAACCCGGCAAAAAGTATGTAAACAAACAACTCTAAACTATGTTCGTAGGATAGAGAGGTCAGAGAAGCAGATCGAAATCGGATGGTGTGACAGAGAAAGGGCTAGCCGAGCCCGATCATGCCCGATCGATCTGTTTGAGCAATCGGCTGAGGTCGGGAGACATATTAGAAGAAGTTTGGCAACGTCGTAGTGCGAGTTGCGCGTGAATGTATTTTCTGGGTACTTGACAACGTCACATCAATACGTTCCGTTTTTCGCGTGGCATGCAGTTTGATGATAATGATTATAATATTAATTTTGTATTTGTATTGACCGTTTTTTTTTTAATTCGTTGTTTTATTAAGGCAAGCTGTGCTTTTCTGCTTCTATGGGAGTACCGCCACTGAGTCGGGGCCCAAGAGCCTCTGGGTCTGAGGCCAGGGCCCAGGCTTTGCCAGGCAAGCCATCGGGCCCCGGGGCGGTGTTTTTGGCTTTAAGCCTCCGTACCGCCACTCTTAGGTCTACCCCAGTCACTTCCGGAATGTCGTCATCGGTTCCTGAACCGTCCGCTTCCGGCACCGCTGGTGGCGGAGCCATTGGCGGGGGACGATGCTCCCCTCGCGAAGGGAACAGAGCACTCACTACGTCCTCCACGAGCTCGGGCCGGAGACTCTGCGTCAGCGGGGGGCCCCGGGTGCGGAGTTGATTCCGCACCATCTTATAAGGGCGCCCCCACGGGTCTCTGTTGAGAGTCTCCAGCATCTCCTCGCGGGCCTGATCCTTGGCCCGCAGACGAGCCTCGGAAAGGACTTTCTTCGCCGCTCTGTACCCTTCATAAAGCTCCGCCTCGATGGCTTCCGCATTCGGAGGACGAATGCGGCGCCTGCGAGAATGTTTCCCCTCCAACACAATTAAATGATTGTTGACTTGAATCAACAAGTGATGATTAGGTTCCTGTAAACTTGTGTATTATGGGTGAATATTTGAAGATAAGCATTTTCAGGATTCGTAAATTAAGGTCAAATAATGCTTCCAATTAGAACTTTTATGGATTTAACCTAAAGTTTATAGTGTAGCTTAACCAAATAAATCAAACGCACAGTATTTGAACTGCTCTATAGGTCTGAATTTACAGCTGAAAATTTTCGTCGAACGGTGATGAGATATGAAACGTACGGTAATTAGCATTTAAAAAATGGTAATTATGCTTCGTGATTGGTAATTAGAAATAAAATGAACAATATACTTGAATCACATATTTATTAATGATTTAGGTGACATTATATGACATCAAACTTAGCTATTTAGCGACGTGATTGAATAAAAAAAAAATAACTCAAAAATCAACCGGTTTTCCAAAAAATCAATAACATTATCTGTCTAGTAATTCAAATAAAATCAAACTCAGTGTAAATAGAGCTTAAACCTTATAAGTTCCATCTAAGATATTTCTTCAACTCGATGAGATCTTATATAAAAACTTAAAAAATATTTTTTATGTCTCACTTTCATGACCAGAAACTGCTCATGTACATACGCCAGCACATCAAGCTACAGCAATCTGTCAAATTTCTTTAATAGATCTTCAACTTTATCGCTAAAGCATTAGGTTCAAAGTTTATTGAGAAAATTTGACAGTTTCGGGTAGCTCGATGTGCTGGCGTCTGTACTAAATCATAAAATAATTTGGTCTTAAGAAGATCTGCAAAATCATCAATCGGCAAATGATAAACAGAAAAATACAAAAGATTTGCTGTTTCTATAAAAGAAATTTATAAAATTTAAATTCTAAATAATAATATTTTTTTAAATTTCTATTTTTTTTAAATTAAATTTAATTTAAATTTAATAATTTAAATTAAATTTAAATTAATAAAATTTTAAATAATAATATTTTTTTAAATTTCTATTTTTTTTTCTACCTGTTTATATTATTATATATATTTTTTTTTCTTTCTTTTTCTTTTTTTTCTAGGTATGTAGGTTTATTTTGTTGCGGAAGTGCCAGTTCACACCGAACGATCAACAATCAATCGGGCGTTGGTAGTAACAATTCGATCTTGGGCTGGCCTAGCGGAGTAAGGAGTTTCAATATAATAAGAGGTCCGCTTAAACTGGTACTAATTACCATTTCAAATTGCTCATTACCGTTTGCCAAAATACGAACGGGAAAAATGGTAATTATATAAATGGTAATTAGGTATTTGTACACTTTTTCACATTATACGTTCTTTGTTGAACTTAGAAAATTGGGAACATAATCAAACCAAAGAGTCTCCTATGGCGACTATTACAATACATAAAAATGATAAATAAAAATGTTAGACAAGCCAGGGGAAACTCGAACGGTAAGGAGATTTTTGTTTGCCAAACACGATTTCTGGGCGATTAAGGTAGGCTAGAGTTGACGCCTAAACACTTTTTGACGTGTGACCCGCACGAGTCGAGACGCAGAACTGAGCGTGACCGCCGAGTTACTCTTACAGATAGCAATACACTACGCAGAAAAAAGTTACCCTGCGACTGTGTGAACAAATGGTAGTGAGTATAAAGTGTTGGGACAATTTTCAAAGTCGTTACAAATTACCTAAAAGTGTTCTTTAATGTCTATATTTTTGCTAATTAGTAAAGCATGTTGTGTACTATCTAAATTACTTCTTAAAAATACGATCTTCAGGGTATTTTTATAACTTTTAGAGCATGAACTGCTAACATTTGGAAATTGGGACACGAATGGTGATGAGATTTGAGAAACGTTTATGAACATAACTTAGTTGTTTAAAACCATAGGAATATATTATGTACATCTGTATATAGTGCTCGAACTATGTTTTACGTGAAATTAAAAAAAACATAACTTTATATCTAACTAAGTAGTTATTCGGGGAGGGCCGCGTGATATGCACATGTTCAAATAATCACCCTTATACTAGGTTCAATTCAGTTCAGAAGGAACTTATAGTCTCAGACCTTAATTGAAGGGTCTGGATTCTTATCTCAGACTTGGTTTATTTATAGTAGTACAAATTATTATATTAGGTTAAGTTCAATAACGTAAAATCGTGTCTTTCAAGGTTCAGTGTGCATATTATAGAGAATTCATTATTGGAGTTGCAACCTGAATTACTACACTGATTTTAAAGCATTGCCTTTGTTATTACTGACCGTTATTATTTGACTGGCCTGTTGGTCTAGTGGTTAGTGACCCTAACTGCTATGCCGGAGGTCGTGGGTTTGATTCCCACCCAGGACAAATGTTTGTGTGATGAGCACGATCATTTGTTCTGTGTCTGGGTGTAATTTATCTATAATATGTATGTATTTAGAAATATATAAGTATGTTTATCAGTTGTCTAGTACCCATAACACAAGCTCTGCTTAGCTTGGGACTAGATGGCGTTGTGTGATAGTTGTGGAATATTATTATTATTATTATTACTTGATCTTAGCTTTGTCAATCTTCCATTATCAAATTCTCTACACAGGTAATCTTGGAATATAAAAGAAAGAGGTGGTTGACGTTTAAATTATTTATTTATTTTCGATAAATTTATCGAAAGAAACTGTTTGATTAATTAGGCCTAGTTCGCTAGGATGGCAGCGAGCTAAGGTCGAGTGTCCCATTACTAAACCTAGTCAGTTAAGGGGAAATGGAACATCTCAAGCGAAACCTCTTCTGACAGCGAAAGAAACTGTTTGATTATTTAGATCTAGGTCCGCTAAGATTGTGACGGACCTTGATCGAGTCGTCCCATTCCTAAGCCTAGCCAGATAAGGAAAACAGAACGGCTCAAGCGAAAAACCTTTCTGGCACTCACAAATTATACGTTTACAACATTTATTTATGTACAATTTTGACAATTATTTATCAGCTTATATAAATTGTAATACAACTGAGAGGAGAGGCAAGTTACACATAATGGTTACACAGTTTATTCAAGGTACTTAAGCCACAATATCCCATGATAATTTACAGTAATATACTCAGATTTCTAGCTTAAGCCATTTCACGTAGTTCAAGGTCTGCGTGATGTGTATCGCCTATACAATTCGAAGCGATTTCTCCACAATTTCCGCCTTTCCGTCTCTTGCAAGCTTCCATACAAGTTATCACGAGGAAATAAATTACTGTTTAGAGCATAAACTAAACATTTAATTGGCAACATTATATTACGAATTTTGGTATTTTTTAAAATGTCAACACCGTGGCGTCTCCACCCTCTCTCGAAAAATGTCAGTCCTACAATACGCACTTGTTCTGTAAGAAATATCATTAAAAGTATTAAAACTGTGAATACATACATAATAATTTTGTTTTACTTAAACAAAATGGTGCCGAAACCAAAATAAACATTCAGTCTAATAAAATTCAGTGAAAACGTAAAAGTGCAATATTAAGTATCAAGCAAGCCTTCCGACTGGTTCTCACAAAATAACTAATACCACTACAATACTACAGTGAAGTGTCATAAAACAAAATCGCATTAAGCAAACTTCATCAGTACAGTGCAACTCAACACAAAAAGTTTGCCAAGCAAAGGCGGCCATTTTTTTGCAAGTCAAAAAAATAAAAACGCCGGTCGGCGCGCGAACTTCCAATCGGCTTGTCGGCGGCAAGCTTCGGGAACATTCGGTTATCTTCGGGCATAGAACCGTTCACCGCTTCACCGCACGGTCCTCATTCGTTCCGTGTGGCATCATTTCGTGCCGCGAGTGCGAGCAAGTTAACCGAAACGTCAAATCATCGAAACGTCAAATCGTCGCAAACGTAAAATTCAGTTCGTCCCATTCCAAAATCACAAGTAACAACACTACTCAAAAATGGGTGGCACTCAAAAAGACGACATTGATGAGCAGAAAAGAAAAGTGAAAGCACGACTAGCGCAATGCAAAGGATCACTCACAAAAGCTGAAAATTTCTATGAACAACAAAAAAGCGCAACTGACAGAAACACGCTGGCTATCTCAACAAGGATACAACAAGTGGAAAAAATGTTGCAAACCGCAACCGATCTAGAGCTGCAGTTGTACATGCTTGAGGAAACCTTCGACGAAAAGGAATTGGAGAGAGACGGGCTGGAAGAAAGATGTCTGTCAATTCTAACCAACCTCAAAGCATTGCAGCAGGAGGCTCCACAACGGTTCGATGTCTCCACGGGTCACAAGATAAAGCTGCCAGATATTGAAATTCCAGTGTTCGACGGAAAAGATCTCACAAAGTATCAGGTGTTTATTGAACTTTTCACTGCGGTCATAAAAAATAGTAATAAGCTAGATGATGTGCAAAAGCTATTCTATTTACTTAAGTACACAAAAGGTGAGGCACACTCCTTGATACAAGGGTTGCCGCTGATCGGTAACTCCTATCAGGAGGCTCTTAAATTGTTAAAAGACCGTTATGATAATAAGTTTCTGGTAATTTCAAATCATGTACAATCTTTGTTAGATCTTCAACATATTGTTAGTGGTACTGCCAGCAATTTGCACGAAATTGTAGCTCAAGCTCGCCTTCATATAGGCGCTCTAAAAACATTAGGGCAGCCAACAGAACACTGGGATATTATAATGCTAATCATCTTGTTGCGTAAGATTGATAAGTTTTCTTGTAGAGCATATCACAGCGAAAGGGACAATACCAAGCTACCAACGATAGCAGACTTCTTCCAATTCCTGGAGAAAAGGGCTAGTAGCTTCGAGGAAAGCCAACAAAGTGAAGGTAAGAATATGAATAATTCTAAAAATTATAAAGTCACCAATATTGCAAGCAAAGTAACATTGGCTTGCCGATTCTGTGACTCAAAAGAACATAAGTTATTTAAGTGTGCAAACTTTGAATCGTGCTCTCCTCGGGAGAGGCTTGAATTCATAACGAAAAACAACTTATGTCAAATATGTTTTAATGCACATACTAAAAAGTGTAATTTTCATTTTAAGTGCTCTCACTGCAGCAGCAAAGAGCATAATTCTCTATTGCATATTGAGACAAGTGAACCAAAAGCTTCATTACACAGCAAAGTTAGTAATAGTACAGTGCTACTGCCAACGATCAAAGCTAAAATACTCAGCCAAAATGGTAATTTAGAAATCATAGCTCGAGGGCTAATAGATAGTGGTAGTCAAGTTTCATTAATTAAATCTGACCTTGCCGAAGTGTTAAATTTGAAGCAGTTCAAAAACAAAGTAAATATTTCTGCATTAGGCCAGCAAAATAAAACAATTTCAAAAGCTGCTGAGGTAAAGTTCATCTCACTTAAAAATGGTTTTAATTGCCAAGTGACTTGTTCTATAGTAGACAATATAACTACCAACTTGCCTCAGCACAAAATTAATTCAAAAAATGTCAGAATCCCGGATTCTGTAGTGCTTGCAGACAATGATTATAACACTCCAGCTGATATTTCTTTCCTATTGTCAGCTGAAGTATTTTTCAAAATTATGTTACCTAATAAAATCAAACTCGAAAACAGTGATCTTTATTTAGTAGACACAGAGTTTGGGTCAGTTATATCTGGCGAAATAAAAGAAAAAAACTACTCTAAAAATAGTAACGTAGTAACAATGCATGCTGTTGTTTCTAGTAGTGAAGAAAAGGTTGATCGCCTCCTAACAAAGTTTTGGGAAACAGAAATTGTTCCTGAAACAAAAATGGAGGTTACAGCAAAGCAGGATCCCTGTGAAGCCGACTTCCAAAGATCGGTACAATTAAAAAACAATGTATTCACAGTTTCCTTGCCATTAACAATGCCTATTGATCAGCTTAACTTAGGTAATACTTACCCCATTGCTGCCAAGACTTTAAGCAGTACAGAAAAACGCTTAGCTAGAGATGACCAATTAAACAAGCAATATAAAGCATTTCTAAAAGAGTATATAGATTTAGGACATGCTAAGGTGGTACCAGTAAATTATTTACAAATAAAAAACAGGTATTTCATGCAGCATTTGCCAGTCATTAGAAATGACAGAAAAACCAACAAGGTTAGAGTAGTATTCAATGGAAACACAAGAGCATCCTCTCATCACAAAAGCTTAAATGAGGTGCTTATGAATGGGCAAAAAACCCAAGAAGATCTTTTTAATATATTAATTTTGTTTAGATCACAGGAGTATGTTCTTTTAGCAGACATCAGGCACATGTACAGAGCTATTCAAATAGACCCAGCTTATAGGCATTTACAAAACATCTTATGGAAAAATGACATGAATGAAACCATAATTCTTGAATTACAGACAGTAACATATGGATTGAAAAGCTCCAGTTTCCTGGCAACAAGATGTCTTCAAGAGCTGGCTAGCAGGTATGAAGAGGAATTTCCTCTGGCAGCTGAGGTCATTAGAACATCAATGTACGTAGATGATGCGTTATTTGGCGCACAGTCTATAGACGCTGCATTGGAGGTAAGGAATCAATTTATATCTCTGCTTCAACGAGCCAGTCTGCAATTGCACAAATGGGCAGCAAATGACATGCGTCTACTTGCCGATATACCAGTTGAAAAGCAACATTTCGATGACCACAGTCTCTGCCAGGAAGACTTATCAATGAAGGCGCTGGGCTTGTCTTACAACATCAATTCTGACCAGTTCACAGTAGGCTGTCCTAACAAAAATATAGAATTATGGAACAAACGTTCTATACTAAGTTTTATTGGTTCATTCTATGATCCTCTTGGGCTGGCAGGGCCAATAGTAGTTCGAGCTAAACATTTCATGCAAAAATTATGGAAAGAAAATCTAAAATGGGACGCACCCATACCTGAACAATTGTTAAAAGAATGGAAATTGTTTTATTCACAATTGATAAATATGTTACCAATAAAGGTAAGCAGAAATATACAAGTATGCAAGGCTAATAGAATAGAGTTATTAGGCTATTGTGACGCCTCTAACATAGCCTATGGATGCTGTATCTATATCAAAGTAGTACACGATGGTCAAGTTACAATAACATTGTTGTGTGCAAAATCTAGAATTGCTCCTATTAAAGATAAGCTAACAATACCTAAACTAGAATTAAATGCAGCTCTAATTTTAAGTAAATTGTATAATAGGGTAAGCTCTATTTATGCTAAAATAAAAATTGATGCTACATATTTATTTACTGATTCACAAGTAGTTCTCTGTTGGTTAAAGTCAAATAAAAACTTACCTACTTATGTTAGAAACAGAGTTCAAAATATAAACTCTCTTACCAAAGAATGTAACTGGTCTCATGTAGAGGGTGCAATCAATCCAGCTGACTGCTTATCAAGAGGCTGTAATCCTTTAGAATTGTCAAATAATATACTTTGGAGGAATGGTCCTTCTGATCATGCTGCACCTTATTTCATACCTCAGACATCCATTAGTTGTAATCATGCATTATGCTTAGAAAATATTGCACCTGAGGAGCAAGATGTTTGTTTGAATGTTACCCTAGATATACCAGATATTTTTGAAAAGTTTTCATCTTGGAACAAAACTGTTAGGGTAGTAGCATGGATAAGGAGATTTTCATACAATTGTAAAAACAAAAATAACAAGATTAAAGGTTATCTGTCAACTTTAGAATTAAATAATGCTAGAAACAAAATAATTTCACAAATTCAAAATGTGTACTTTGCAACTGAAATTAACTGTATTAAAACAAACAAGTCTATTAAGACTCATTTAAAATCTTTAGCTCCCTTTATAGATAATAGTAATGTACTCAGAGTGTCTGGTAGATTGCAAAACTCTCCCATTCCATACTCTCAAAAGCATCCAATTATATTACCTAAAAAATGTCATATCACTAATTTAATTATAAGAAATGAGCACTTAGCCTTAATGCATGCAGGATTAAAATTAACCATGTCAAACCTTGCCTTAAGATATTGGATCATTGGTTGTAGCCGGGAGGTAAAAAATATTGTAAACAAATGTATAACCTGTTACCGCTTTAGAGCCAAAGTAGCTTCTCAACTAATGGGATCATTACCTGCAGATAGAGTTACTGAAGCAAAAACCTTCAGCATTGTAGGCATTGACTACTGTGGCCCCTTCAATATTAAACAATCAACTATTCGTAGAAGCGTCGTTTCCAAGGGTTATGTCGCTGTATTCGTTTGTTTCGTAACTAAGTGTATTCATTTAGAATTAGTGTCTGACATGACAACAGAATGTTTTTTAGCAGCCTTAAAAAGGTTTATCGCAAGGCGCGGCTTGCCCAACACTATCTATTGTGACAATGCTAAAACCTTTAAAGGTGCAGAAAATGTTTTAAATAATTTATACAAACTTAATACTTCTGATACTCATTGCCAAACCATTATTAATTTCTCCAATTCAAGAGGTATCAAATTCGAGTATATACCTAGTTACTCTCCCAACTTCGGTGGCCTCTGGGAGGCAGGAGTAAAAAGCTCCAAATTTCATATAAAAAGAATAATAGGAAATCAAGTGCTTACTTATGAGGAGTACAGCACAATATTAATTGGCATAGAAGGAATATTAAATTCCAGACCACTAACTTCAATGTCTCGAGATCCTTCTGATCTTACATTCTTGACCCCGGGTCACTTTTTAATAGGAAGGCCTATAACGGCAATCCCCGAGCCAGACATTACTCACATTCCTGAAAATAGATTACGATTTTGGCGTAGATGCACTAAAATACAGCAACATTTCTGGAACGCTTGGCATAAACAATATTTGTCCCAATTGAACAGCAGACCCAAGTGGCACTTAAATCAGCCAAACATAGAGGAAGGCAGTTTAGTGCTTTTAAAAGATGAAAAATCTAGTCCTCTACAGTGGCCTGTTGCTAGAATTGTAAAAATATACTATGGATCAGATGGTAAGGCCAGGGTCGCTGAAATAAAAACAGTTTCGGGTATTTACCGAAGGGCTATTAGCAAATTATGTATTTTACCTCATGGAACTTAATTTTAATTAATGTGTAAGCTAATTTATGTAACTTAAATTTAATCGCCTCATAAAACAACTGTAATATTCCCTTGGGAATATGTTTAGAGCATAAACTAAACATTTAATTGGCAACATTATATTACGAATTTTGGTATTTTTTAAAATGTCAACACCGTGGCGTCTCCACCCTCTCTCGAAAAATGTCAGTCCTACAATACGCACTTGTTCTGTAAGAAATATCATTAAAAGTATTAAAACTGTGAATACATACATAATAATTTTGTTTTACTTAAACAATTACTATTATCAAGAATAGTATAGCAGCTACTTTGTCTAGGCCAGTCCAAAGGTGCTCAGACTCTCGTGTCTTTTGACTTAGTGAGTATAAAATATCGAAGTTTGATGCGGCCTCCATTTTTACTTGGGTCGTTAAATAGATTGGGTGACTGAAGTTATTGTAAATTAGCTTGGGATCTTGCTTTTACACAAAATTTGAACTTGGAATACGTTACCGAATTTCAGCTCTCTCTCTGTCTTTTGATTCCACTTAATATTACTTAGACTTAGACACACTGCTTCTAATTTTATTTTAAAATACAATTAATATACAATGATTATAATTAACTATAATTATCACTTGCAACCGTCTTGAATCGATGCACAAACTTGTCTGTCCCGTGCTGCCTAAATTCGTCTCTCCTTTCGTCAGGTCGCCCCACTTCCGCCAAGCACCCAGATAGACTCCTCCCTAGAAAATCAGGTTCAACTCGCGAGTAATGTGTTTTTCATTGGCTGTCTTGTATAAGACGCTAGCTCATTGGTCAAAGGCATGGCGTCAGGTTCCCGCCCAATGCTGCGTAGGCGCCCCTTCTATGCATCGCCATTTCACACATCTGTTCACCATAAGTCCAGATATCCCGAGAAAGGTTACTCCAACGTACGATTTATTGCTTTTCGAGTGTCGTTTTGCAATATTATTTTAAACTAAATTCAATAGATTTTTTATTTTCTAAGTGTTTTGGGTCCGTTTCCTTATCTTTTGTTTCTAAATAATTTCTTCCCATGGATATTTCAATAGGTAGTTTTTGACAAGGGTTGAAATTTATGGATGGCTATAACGTAAGTTATTTATTACTTCCATATGCAAAAAAAAGAATAGTGGTTCGAAGAACGACCATCTCAATAGCAAGCCTGTGGTAGGTAGTAACATCTGTAACACAGGGTCACCAGGTCCCCACCTGGAGGCTAGCTTCTGGTTAACCGGACTATCCTGTGGGTGCCTTGAGTGTAAGGCCTCCTGCCAGGGCATATAAACTTCTAAACAGTGAGTTCATTATTTAGGGACTAATTTAAAACTGCTGGCTGAGCATCACGAGCTGGCTTGAGCAAGGGTCGGGTAGGGGCGTGAACAGGGCCGTCGCAGAATTTTTACCAATAATTATATAAATAAAACTTGTCAAATCCGAATTTAGCATCGTAATTATTGTGACTACAGAACTAAATACAAAGAGTTGACACGCGATTGACTCCGACAAGGGAGCACTAAATACCAAACTCATGTGAAAAGTGAAAATATATGTATTCCGAAATTAGCCACGCGCCAAAACTTGTACAGTCAGACATAATCACGATAAGACTTTAGATAATAAATAGGTACGCTACTTGCAGTAACACAACTTGCCAAGATAAGAAGTACCTCAGTCCCTTCATTTCTAATTAGACCACATTCATGAAGATTAGTAGATAACCTGCAGGCTACTTTCACAATACACCAAAAACACACCCAAAATAATCGAGTTTGATAGGAAATCGAAATATTTTTTTACTAATGGTTCATTGGTCATCCGTTATCGTCATCGCCCTTTCATATCCATATCAGATAAGTGAAACTCGGCTAAGTTATTATCAGAGACAAACCCAACACTCAGTGACATATTTTTAAACATTGTGCACTAATTTTATGAAAAAAAAAAGCTGATGAGTAATTTTTGAAAATAGAATCAGTTTGACTGTGGTTCTATTTTTTTTTGTTTATTTTTTTATTTGTTGTGTTAGTGAAATAAACATGGGTTTCCAACTGCCAAGGTATACCAAGTGCTGTTATTGCATTCCTTTGAAAATTGGATTATTAATCATCGGTTATGTATCCATTGTAAGTACCTACTATTTATTATAATACGTTTTTATTCCACCCATGAAAACAGTCCTGCCGGTTTTGTCTGCACAACTCCTGTCTTGTTCAGATTTACTCCTGTTACTTTTTAATTAGCAATGATTGTCACAAAATCATCACTTACTTTATGTCACTAGGCGTAATACAAACATGATCACGCCTGTTTTCTCCGAATGGTTGGGTAGGAGTATATCAAAAGTACACTTACATTAATTTGTCATTTAGTTAGTTCGGCATTAAGTAGCTTTAGAGCGTAAAGTATGCAATACCTACCTAGACCTAGTCTACTGCCCATGAAACGGCGTGAGTTAATTAAATTATTTGTTTTTTTTTTAACTTATCAAAACTTTTAATTTTGCCTTTCATCAGACGTTTATGAGGACGTATTTCATCAGACTTTAACTTTATTTTTCAGTTTGCGTCCTGCATGACTCTCGGCGCGATTTCGTATTCGATCTACAGAGTGTCAGCGTTTGTGAAGAACAACAACAACCAGCCACGTCCTGAGCATCCACCCGATGAAGTCCACAAGGCAGCCCTCAGCTTGTACCTCTCCTTCGCCTACTACCTCTTTGTGTTCCTCTTCAGTTTTACCATAAGCGTCGTTTTAGTTATTGGAACTCATGCTGTAAGTACCATTTTATCCATTCGCTCACTTAACATACCCACACATTCCCCTTACCATTCTCAACTCAGCCACATGCAAATTTCACCGGACTACGTAGTCATTTATGTATGTGCTACGGTAGCACCTATGACCTAACTACGGAGTCGATTTTTATGTGCCTTTAAATTATCTATTCCTAGTTTCCTACATAAGATTCATGTTCCTATAAAAAACACCAAGGACTCGTCGTTTGGTCGATTATTATCATCGGCACGATTCTTGAGCGCTGACGCAAAAGTGAGTTATTGGGTCCCTTTTGTGGTATGAAGTGAGACGCGGGCGGGAAAAGTGCAGTGATTGGCCCGTAGCGCATCGCGTCATAGCCGTAAACTCGGAATTTGTTCTTTACTCCTGCTGCACTTACCTCACGACCAATAAATAATAAACGGGTGTGCGTTTTATTTGTCCTAAAGTGTACGATACGCACAGCGATCCCCACAGCTCTTCCGCCGAGCGCTCAAGAACCGTGCCGGGTATTAAACAAAGTACCTACTTATCGGCTTATTGATTGATTGATCTAGTAAGTGATTGACTGAGCTAAATGAATAAGGTTCCGTTCAGAGAACACAGGAAATGAATCAGAAAATAAAAATAAGTATATTATTCAGTGTTTTTTCATAGAAATGTTTGTCAACTTACCGCGTAAAAATTGCAGCAATCAAAATTCTTCGTAGCAACAATGATGAATATTGAATGATCTAATCATCTTTATCTTATCGTATCCTCACACATATTTTGGTTTTTTTTATTTTATTGCATGGACTTTAACACGCCATGAAACTAAAATACTAGTTTATGAATGAACCGTTTGGCGCCATTATTTTTTATTAAATCCGTCTGTACTTTTGTGACATGTGAGGTGATCAGGGTTACCACATGAATCCTGTCAAATCCCAACTGGCAAGTGTGACATGTATGTTCCAGGGCTAATAATTTTCTTCTTTTCTAGGGCAAGCCCAGTTACCTAAGATTCTACTTCAGAGCAACGATGTGCTTATTCTTCCTAAGTCTCATTCTCGTCGTGGTGGCATTCGTGTTCATGGGATTCTTGGCCACACTTCCCGTTCTCAAGTGGTCTTGTAAGTATTCTATGTATTTGTTATCGGGTTCTTAATAGTAAGTGGATGGCTGTAGGTAGTACAGTTGATTATGGCTCACTCCCTCTCACGGAGAGGAGGCATTATGTCCCAGCATTGGGAATATTATTAGGCTGATTATGCATGGATAGCCATGCCGTTATATGCCCTTTAGGTCAAATGAATCCACTGTCGTCTAGATTTGTCTGAGCAAGCTACTGAATCGGTACCAACCGCCCCTTGTCATATAACACCAAATAGCTGATTGAGTGATTTCCAACCGAGCTTCGGTTGGCAACTTGGAAGTCGAGACCTAAAAATAATATTTCAACAACGTATTGTTGTGATTTTTGACATTTCTGTATTGATTTCAGATCCGTTACATTTAAATGGACTTTTCTCTTCTGTCCGGCTCTGCGGTGATTATATTTATAGCCCGAGTCTGTCAGAAACCTAGAAACTTCCAGAAAACAATAACACGTTTTATTTATTTTTTCAGTTACTCTCCTGGTTTGTATGATTATGGTTAGAAGTTACTATTTGATACTGGAGGAGAAAGAAAAACCTCCGGTCTATGAGCTACAGCCTTATGTGCCTGTACCACAAGGAGAGCTACAGCAACAGCAAGGACCGTTGATGGCGTAAACTATGAACTATTTTTTAAATTATGTTAAGTTAGGTGTCCTATTAGTTTAGTAATTTAAATTAAATAAAATAAATGTTGTGACTTTGAAGATATTTTTTTTTCTAACTTTTGATATAGATAACAACACAGTTGAATGGGTCTACAGCGACTACCTATCTAGTTTCAAAACCCAATACCAGTCAAATTGAGTGAAGAGTAAGACGTGACATGATTGCTGCAGTAGCAATCATGTCACGCGTCCGCTAGAAAAAGTCGCCGTGGGCTAGGTGCCATAGATTTACGAGAGCTTCCTTGGACTTGTACATACATACAACCCGTACGAATTAACTGTGCAATTGGTGCTCGCGCTGTGACGTCACTCTGTCGGTACTGATAGCGAATGGTAAAAATATACCGATCGAATTGAGAACCTCCTCCTTTTTGGGAAGTCCCCCGCGTTCTCCATCTTTGTTAACCACAAAGATGGAGAACGCGGGGGAAGGGTCGCATTCTAGCGAGGTGCACAGTTAATTCGTACGGGTTGTAAGCCGGGTCTACAGCGACTACCTATCTAGTTTCAAAACCCAATACCAGAAGACGTGGTTCTCTTGGCGCGTGGTCATTGTAGTGAACTAATACTACTGTTACGCTAGTATTATATTATCTGTGCTACTGTCTTGTTTTTTCAATAGGTACCTACAATTTCCATGGAAAAACAAAACTAGAATAGCTTACCCTTTGCAATCCCCCCCTCCTGGCTATGATAATGGAGTGCAGTGTTGCCAACTTAGTGGATTTTCCACTAAATCTGGTGGTTTTGACTAACCTTTTAGCGGACAAATATCGGTTTTAGTGGCTAGTGGATTTTTCTAGTGGAATTAATTGGTACCAAAGAGTCTTATCAGTCCGAGATTAACGATAATGATACGGGCGGAAACGACTCATCTGAAGATAACTTAATAATATAATTTGATTGACATCTTTTAAAAAATAGGTTTTATTAAGTATTTTGTTCTTCCACAAAAGCCATGAATTATTAGAGAGTTGAAGTTTAAGTATTTTGTTACATTATATGGAATTTTCATGTTATTGCTTTAATAAACGTTTCAAAAAAATATTATTTCCTTTAGCAAAGACCAAAAATCTGCCAGAAATAAAGTTAGTGGAAAATTTAGCGATTTTTTAAGATGGTGCAATTTTTTTAGTGGATTTCTGGTGGTTTTAGAGGTCGATTCTGGTGGGGAGCTTGAAACTTCGATGGCAACACTGATGGAGTGTCTAGAGTACAGACGCCAGCACATCAGGCTCACAGAGTACTTTTATATATATGGGCTACCTACTCGAAACTGTTAATCAACCTTGGACCTATCTATTGCCTCGATAAAGTAGAAAATCTAAGAATTTTGAAAGAGCTTGATGTTTGCAACAATTTTTTATGGATTGTCGAGTCAGTGTAATCGTAACCCATTGAGGTATACCTCAATGGGTTACTATACTACTAGTTACTATACTACGTCTACGTAGTACATTATACATAATGTACTACGTAGACGTAGTATAGTCGACCAAGAAATTGGTTTACCACTTTTGATGACATCTCCCAGTAACATAATTATTCGATAAGGATGACAGATTGACAGATTCTGTGATATTCAACCTTAGAGTGGTAAACCAATTTCTTGGTCGACTATACATTATTGTTAAAGAACGATTCTGTTTGATGGGAAAGCGGACTGTATCTAAAAGGTAGGTAAAGGACTCACCGAAGCTCGCTGAGGGCCGGCTGGCTCCGAATACCTGAATGATGTGTTTTATGCTGTGGGGCGCCCCAATTCTTGGTTCTTGTTGATGGTGATGGTATTGTTTGATGGTACACACACAATTATTGTCTTATAAAACACTTGGTTGCAGTATTTCACGATTATTTTACGGAGTCGATATGTTCGGTGGCGAAGTATGGCGGGGAACTACTAGTGAATGTTTTAGACGTTAGGTGGCGCTGTTTGCACAGGAAAATGATAGGATTGGAAAGGGCGGGGAATTCAAACTGTTTATGGTGCTTTAACATTATCTTCCCCCCTGCTGGCGAATTGATGAGACTGAGAAGTCTGAAGTAAATATTTGTTCACAACAACCATTGCTTTGATATTATGATGGGATAAATATGATGATGCTGATGAATATATAACACAGAATAGATAATTGAAATGTTTTGATCACAATATGAATGTATATAAAAAAAAAATAAGACATGACTAGTCAGTCATATCTGGTAATGGACACAATTTCACAAGTGGCCTTTTGAGCATACCTTGTGCAATCCTGACCGTAGCAGAACGAGAAACGCCATCGCGTCCTGGGTGTAATTCGACGATTCTACCTAAACGCCATCGCAGTGGATGAGTAGTCTCGTCTCTGATAATAACGAGCTGGTTGATTTTTGCCGGAGGTGAATCCACAGTCCATTTTAATCGCTGTGACATATTGGTAAGGTATTCACTATGCCATCTACTCCAGAAATCCTGGTGCATCTTCTGTAATAGATGCCAACGCGTTAGCCTATTCATTTTTGTGTTGGAATAGTCTGGTGAAGGCACTGATGTTAGGGGTGCTAATGTTAAAAAGTGCCCTGGTGTAAGTGCGGTTAGGTCTGATGGATCTGAACTCAATGCTGATATTGGTCGCGAATTTAAAACTGATTCGATCTGTGTCAAAAGTGTGTTTAACTCTTCATATGTTAGGATTTGATCACCTATCACACGATATAGGTGAGTTTTTACGGACTTCACCCCGGCTTCCCAAAGGCCACCCATGTGTGGTGATCCTGGAACGTTAAATTTGAAGTCAATGCGCTCCGATTCACAAGCTGAGCGCATGATTTCTGATAATTGTGACTGCGCACCTTTGAAATTGGTTCCGCAATCGCTATGGATGATGTTGCAACGACCGCGTCTAGCAATGAATCTGCGTAGAGCAGCTAAAAAGCAAGATGAAGATAAATCACTGGCAAGCTCCAGATGAAGAGCTTTTGTTGAAAAACAAACAAAAAGACAAAGGTATAAGGTATGCCTTTGTTGAACGCACACCTCGATAACGTTGAAACGTAATGTTGAAGGGTCCTGCATAATCACAACCCACAACCTGAAATGGTTTGATTTGATTGACGCGAGAATGTGGTAAATCTGCCATCACTGGCTGAAAGTTTCGTGGCTTCATACGGAAACAACGATAGCATTTTGAAATGATCTGATTAATGGCTCGCCTTGGTGACAAAATCCAAAAATTTTGAAGTAGCAGATACTGCATTGTTTGCAGACCAGGATGTAAATTTTCGTTATGTGTGCACTGGATGATAAGTTGCGTCAAACGATGCTTGCGAGGAAGCAAAGCTGGATGTTTTGTTTCATAATCAAGGTTTGACTGAGAGAGCCTACCCCCCACACGCAACAATTGATTTGAATCTAAAAATGGACTAAGTTTTCTAAATGATTTTGATAATATATGATTTGATCTCAAATGTTTGATTTCTTCACTAAATTCGGAATGTTGGGTGTGTTTCACAAGTACCATGAGGCTATGATGAAGTTCTAGTTCTGTTAAATGACATGTACGCTTGTTTTTGCGCAGGGCGTTGATAAAACGATTGCAATATGATAAAATACGTTGAATCTTCCTCAATGATGAAAATCTTGTTAATAAATGATCGATTGGATTAGTTTCTACTGCGTTTGACACGTTCAAAACGCAGGCACGTTGCTCACAATTCACCTCTGGATGTGGCGTCATGTTTGAATGTTGAGGCACTTTAGGCCATTGATCTTGATTTGAGGATAGCCAATGAGGGCCAGTCCACCACAGGTCATGATTGATAAGCTCGTCGGGTGATAACCCACGACTCGCGGCATCCGCAGGGTTTTGTTTTCCTGGGACATGATTCCAAATTGCTTCTGGTAATTTACGCTGAATATTGGATATGCGATTGCCAACAAACGCCTTAAACTTTGATGAATTTGACTGGATCCATGACAAAACTATCATAGAATCAGTCCACGCATGTACACTCTCTATGGGGAGAAGTTTGCTGTATATGTTGATTATGTGTCTCATTAGGTCTGCCAGCAAAGAACTGCCACACAACTCAAGCCTTGGTAAAGTTCTGCGTTTCGTTGGGGAGACACGAGACCTCGCACTAACCAGGATGACCTGGTGTTGATGATATTGATTGGTAGCACGAAGATACACAGCAGCTGCATAACCAGCTTCACTTGCGTCTGAAAACCCATGCACCTGATAAGTCACTGCGTCGTCAGATGTGATGCGGCGTGGTATCTTAAGCTGGGCTAGGTGAGGCAACTGCTGAACATACCTTGTCCAAGTTTGATTGATGTCGTCGGGAACAGATTGATCCCATGATGAACCGAGCAACCACAAACGTTGAATTAAATGCTTTGCTAAAAATGTTAATGGGGTTAAAAGACCAATGGGGTCATAAATACGTGCCAGCTCTGAAAGCATGGTACGTTTGGTACACTCACTGTTAACGCCAATTTCATATATATAAAGATGCATGATCTACATTGATTTTAGTTACCAATAAACCTCGTAAAGAACAGTCGCATTTTATTTAAAATCCATTGACACAGTGCTAGACAAAAGTTAACCTAATCACCCTAAACATATGGTCGATTACGAGCCGGATCAAACCTCATTAGAAATTGACGGAGCACTCGACGCGAGCACAAAAGAACCGCATTCCATACAGCGATAAGGGACCACCTGGTGTTGTTTTGCACGAATTTCTTAGAACTTGTCAATTAGTGTGTGTGCAAAGTGTATTGGTGTATCGTTTGAACTTTAATAACTTAGAAAATAAACTATTTTCGATTAGACATTGCAGTACATTTAGAAGATTCTTGTGATTTACATATAAACTATGACGTCTGAAGCAGATAAAGCGTTATCTGTACTTGAAGATTTGGCGTCAATACTCAAAAAGACCCAAATAAACCTTAAAAAGTGCCCAAAAGAACGTTTATCGAAGCCTGGATATTTACGAACACGTATTCAAACTATTGAAGAATATTGGGTATCTTTTAAGAAAGCGCACCAAGATTTATTGAAAAGTACAACTCGGGAACAACGTGGAATATTACCGTACTACGTGAATGAAGAATTTCTTCTCCATGAAGACTTGTACCTATGTATGTTAGGAGATCTTAGAGAAATGTTGGATGCATGCACTTCGACGAAGACAACTGACCATGACCAACCTTCATGCAGCAACACGTCGTGTGATGGAAAATCACGACCGAAAGTGATGCTACCTAACATACAACTCCCTCCGTTTTCCGGTAACTACGAAGAATGGCCTACATTTAAAGACTTGTATGTATCACTAATTCATACATGTCCGACGCTAAGTGACGTTGAAAAATTACACTATTTGAAGACCAGTATCACGGGCGAAGCGGCGTCTTTACTGAAAAACATTCAAGTGACGGGTGCTAATTATGTTCAAGCATGGGGAACGCTCAATTACCGATACGATAACAGGCGTATCATAGTAAATGCATTAATGAAACGATTATTCTATCAGAAAAAATGTACTAGTCAAACGGCGGCACAGTTGAAGGCCCTGCTGGATTGTACCACCGAAGTTATTAATAGTCTGGAAAATGTGAAAGTGCCTACTGATTCCTGGGATCCAGTAATTATATTTCTGGTTGTGCAGAAGTTGGACCCGGAGTCACACAAAGAGTGGGAGCAAACTGCCTACTCGGTAAACTCCCAAGAACTGCCTAATTGGAAGGAATTGCGCGAGTTTTTGGAAGTCAAATTCCGGACGCTTGAAATGATTTCCCCGACGACCACCAGTAAACCCAGCAAAGAGCGTGTTCTTCATGTCACTGCAACCGATAATGACAAACAACAAAAACCATGTGCTTTATGTAAAGAAACGCACACACTGTGTCATTGCAGCACATTCAATAAAATGTCGATTAATGAAAGAAGCGAACATGTCAAAGCAAACAAATTATGTTTCAACTGCCTGGGGGCGGGACATTCGGTGTTCAAGTGCCGGATGCCAATGTCTTGCCGCACCTGTAAGAGACGACATCACACACTTTTACATCAACCCAAGAAGATTGATGAAGCGGCTCAAAATGTAGAAACCAAGCAACCGACTTCATCCAGCCAAGCAGATGTAGAAGAAAAGAAGGTTCACACAATGGTTGCGTCTCATTATACCGCGGGGCAGAAGATATCGCTGTTGGCTACAGCAGTAGTAATTTTGAAGAGTGAACACGGACACACTACTGTTTTAAGAGCGCTTATAGATTCCGGATCTCAAGCATGTTTCATAAGCGAGAAGGTAACTCAGATCCTGAATCTAGAAAAAGCACCAGTAAATCTAATCGTCTCCGGAATGGAAGGAATGAAGATGAAAGTCAAGCATGAGGTCAAGTTTAAAGTATTGTCACGGTGGGAAAACCAATTCTACTTACCTATCAGAGCCTACGTGATGTCTAAACCCTTGACTTCGAACATACCGATGAACACCATGAGGGGGACTGATTGGCCGCACATAGCGAACCTCCAACTAGCAGATGCAAATTATTATGAATCAGGACCTATTGATCTGTTGTTGGGTGTAAACGAATATGCAGCAATTCTCAAGCAGGGACTCATTAAAGGTCCACCAGATACACCATGTGCCCAAAATACCTACCTGGGATGGATATTAATGGGTGGAATAACAATCAAACTGAATGCAAGAGAAAAATCATTGACGGCCATGAAGACAGAAATTAACATAGATGATTTACTGACAACAATATGGGAAGTTGATACAGACACGAAAAGAAAACATACCCTAACTGAAGAACTATGTGAAAACATATACGAGAAGACACACAAGCGAGATAAAGATGGGAAATACATAGTTAAGCTACCATTTAAAACAGAACAACCAAAATCAGTTGAAGGCAACACAAGAGAAATAGCGAAGAGAAGACTCCTTCAACTAGAAAAAAGATTTAATCAAAACAAAGAACTACAGCAAGAATACACAAGGGTGATCAATGATTATAAAGAATTAAAACATATAGAAGAGGTACCTAAGGATGAAATAAATAATAAATCAGTATACTTACCTCACCATGCGGTGATCCGTGGTGACAAAGAAACGACAAAAACTCGTGTTGTTTTTGACGCCTCGTGTAAGGGCTCCAACGGAACTTCACTTAACGATGAACTCTTGTTGGGTCCAATATTACAAGATGACTTGAGAAGCATTATCATTAGATGGAGAATGCATGCTGTTTGTTATGTTTCTGACATTCACAAGATGTACAGAATGATCTGGACAAATAAAGAAGACATCGATTGTCAAAGAATTCTATGGAGAGATAATACATCAGAAGGCATCAAAGACTACAGACTTTTAACTGTGACATTTGGAACAGCTTCAGCTCCTTATCTCGCCGTAAAGACACTTATGCAATTGGCTGATGATGAAGGCGACAAATATCCTGAAGCAGCAAAGATATTGCGCGAAGACTTCTACGTCGACGATGTTATGTCTGGACACGATGACCTGGAACAAGCTATACGAATTAGTCAAAATCTAAAAAAACTACTGCGCCTAGGTGGCTTCGAACTGAAAAAATGGTCTTCAAACAACCGTGATTTCATGGAGACTATCGAACCAAGCGAAAGATCATCTAATGCACATCTGGAACTAAATATTGATGGAACAATTAAAGCCTTGGGCATACAATGGAACTTGGGCACGGACCAATTCGAATATAATCTGAACCTACCAGCTATCGGCAAAACAGTCACAAAGCGAAGCATTCTGTCTGACATTCAAAAGTTATTCGACCCACTCGGATGGATTGCCCCTTGCCTTGTTATGGCGAAGATTTTAATTCAAAAGCTCTGGCAGGAAAAGATTGATTGGGACGAAGTCTTGAATACAACACTGGCTGAAAAATGGGCTACAATACGATCTGATCTTGAAAATGCCAACGGAATCTACATAAATAGATGGATGGGAACACTGAGCTCGAGGAAAGAGTCCATAGAAGTCCACGGATATTGCGATGCTTCTGAACAAGCTTACGGTGCTGTGGCTTACTGCCGAGTCACAAACTCAGATGGCACAGTGAAAAGTACAATCATTGCGGCAAGGACAAGAGTTGCACCTTTGAAAACCATTTCATTGCCTCGACTAGAACTGTGTGGAGCATTGTTGCTATCCAAACTACTCAACCAAATAAGGCAAGCAATGAGAATACCCACAACACAAATTTATGCTTGGACAGATTCTTCTATTGTCATCTCCTGGCTACATGGAGATCCGAACAGATGGAAGACGTTTGTGGCAAACCGCGTTGTCGAGATCACATCCAATGTAAGTTGTAGTCAGTGGCACCATGTCCAATCCCACGATAATCCAGCGGATATTGCATCAAGAGGCATGTTAGTAGCCAATTTGAAACGTTGCGACCTGTGGTGGAATGGACCACAGTGGTTATCACACCAGAAGATACAGTTCACTAGACTTAACGTAACCCCAACGGACCTAGAGAGAAAGAAAAACACCTTACAAACTCTGAAAATAACACAAAACGAAAATGAAGGAAGTAATAAATTATCTGCGCAACTCGAAAGCTTTGATACACTGACTGAACTACTGAGAACTATCACCTACTGCCGAAGATTCCTGAAACAAAATAAATTAAAAAAAGGCATAGATAGTACAATCACAACTGAAGAACTCGAACTCTCTTTGCAAACCTGTATAAAATTAGAACAAGAGGAAGAATTTAAAGAAGAAATAGAAAGCTTAAAAAGAAAGAAAAGAGTTAAAAGATCAAGCAAATTAAAATCATTAAATCCTTACCTTGACGAGAATGGAGTCCTCAAGGTGGGCGGCCGGCTCAGAAACGCGGCGTTGACGGAAGAATGCAAGCATCCAATAATTCTGGGTCGAAAAAGTAAACTTACTTATCTTATAGTAGCAGAAGCCCACTCGAAGACGTTGCATGGAGGTATACAGTTAATGCTTACTTACCTTAGATCCAAGTATTGGATAATGCGAGCGAAAATGCTGGTCAAACAATACATCCATCGTTGCTTGGTATGTGCTAAGCTAAACGCAAGGGTGAGAACACAAGTAATGGGAGACTTACCAAGCGTACGGGTGAAACCAGCACGGCCATTCCTCAACTCAGGTGTCGACTTTGCTGGACCATTCCAATTATTGATGAGTAAGGGCAGAGGAGCCAGAACTACCAAGGCCTATATAGCCATATTTATTTGCATGTCCACCAAGGCAATTCATTTAGAATTGGTTGGTGACCTGAGTACAGCAGCGTTCATAGGCGCCTTCAAAAGGTTTTGCGCCCGCAGAGGAAAATGCGCAAATCTGTGGAGCGACCAAGGACGAAATTTTGTTGGTGCTAATAAGCAACTATATGAAGCCTGGAAGGAAGCTGGTTTGCAATTTGATGATAAAATCGCTGAGTTACTTGCAAACGACGGAACCCAATGGCATTTTATACCGGCTTATTCACCTAACTTCGGAGGATTATGGGAAGCCGGAGTGAAATCCATAAAATATCATATGAAGAGAGTCCTCACTACAAATTTAACATTCGAAGAGATGATGACGGTTCTCTGCGAAATAGAAGCATGCCTGAACTCGCGTCCATTATGCCCCATGGACGATGACACCATGCAAGCACTGACACCTGGTCATTTTTTAATAACGGAAGCACCAGTCACCGTCCCAAACCCGAATCTTAAGGACGCTAAAATAAGCAACTTGACACGCTGGCAATACACGCAAAAATTGTTGAGTGACTTCTGGTTGAGATGGCAGAAGGAATACCTCACAAGACTCCAACAGAGACCAAAATGGCTTAAACGCGAAGAAGAGTTTAAGAAGGGAGACATAGTACTGATCAAGCAAGATAACCTCCCACCGGGGAAATGGTCCATGGGACGCATCACCGACAAGCACCCCGGCCCCGACGGTTTAACCAGAGTGTATAGCGTAAAGAGCGGTGACACTATAACCAAGCGATGTGTGACAAAGTTGTGTGCTTTACCAATCGATACCTCACCAGATGAGATAATTGTTTAACGTTTCTATACTTTAGTTTTTGCATGTATCCTAGATTCAATCAGTACCTATTGTTTTTAAAGGACTATCTATAGTCCTTTAGTGGGCGGCTTATGTTAACGCCAATTTCATATATATAAAGATGCATGATCTACATTGATTTTAGTTACCAATAAACCTCGTAAAGAACAGTCGCATTTTATTTAAAATCCATTGACACAGTGCTAGACAAAAGTTAACCTAATCACCCTAAACACTCACGATTTGATTCACTTGGTAGTTGAATATGTCCTCCCGGGAATTCCAGGCTAGACCGAGAACCTTCACAAAATTACCATCACTATCGAATGTTTGATTGACATTTGGCACTGCTCTATGTTCTTCTGGTATGTTTTGTAATACATCTGCATGATTGCTGGACCACTTTCTCAGCTCAAAGCCTCCAGCCGCCATGATGTTAATCAGCTGCTGCTGAAGAGCGACCGCCTCTTCGATGCTCTGACACCCTGTAACGGCATCGTCGACATAGATGTCCTCTAACAACACCTGAGCTGCCGCTGGAAACGAGCTGCCTTCGTCGCGGGCCAATTGATGTAACACACGAATTGCTAAAAATGGTGCTGATGATACACCGAAAGTCACACGATTGAGACGGTATTCTTGTATTGGCTCACTAGGGGAACCCCTGAACAGGATTCTCTGAAAATCCAGATGTTCTGCTGCTATTCGGATCTGCCGGTACATTTGCCGGATATCCGTACAAAACACAATGGCATGAAGCCTGAAACGCAAAAGAATGTTGGTGATGTCAGTCTGAAGTTTAGCGCCTGTAAGAAGAGTATACACCTCTTTTATCCTTCATTGATGCATCATAGACCACACGAAGGCTACGATCTGATTTTGATACGGCATGATGCGCCAAGTAAAATGCTGTAGGAGATTGACACTCAACTGCAGGGACCTTCTCCATCTGACCACTTGATAGGTACTCCATAACATGTTTACTGTATTGTTCATGAAAAGCTGGCTTTACCATGAGGCGTTTTTCCAGCTGCATAAAGCGCCGATGAGCAATGGTGTAAGCACCCTCAAAGGCCACTGATGATTGATCACGGAATGGTAACGTGACAATGTATCGTCCCTCACTGTCACGCTTGTGTGTTGATAGGAATATTTCCTCACAATGTATGTCATCCACCGAGTGAGTTAATTGTTTGCTGTCTTCACACGGTATGTTTTCCAACTCCCACAACTTCTGAACGGCAATATCCAGATTGGAGTCCATTGATACATGATTGATTGATAGAGGAATGGATGATGATGACTTTGATAAGGTTTTTCCCATGAGAATAAATCCAAATATGGTATTGATGGCAGTTGCTGCATGTGGACCACCATCAATTTTTCCTGGTAAAAGAATTTGAGGGAATATCTCTCCACCAATGAGGATATCCACAGGACCAGAGGAATGATATTTCTCATCAGCCAATTTGATATTTGATAAATGTTGAAAATTGTTAATGTCCACTGGATGGGTGGGCATGTCACCACAAATTTTGTCCAAAGTCACCGCTTCTGTTGTAAAAGAGGGCTCTGGTTTCCCAACTGGTCGGATTTCCAAGAAGACCTTACCCGTGGAAAATGCAGGAACATCCCCTATACCTGACATAGGAGTTTGAGTTTTATACTGTGCCAACCCTAAGCGACGGACACATACCTTGGTGATGATGTGACTTTGACTACCAGGGTCCAATAAGATACGGACCTTCTGAAAGGAGCCTCGACCGTCCTTGACCTCCACCTCAGCAGTGGCAAGCATCACAAAATGAGTATTTGATGTTGATCTTGCAGTTATGTTTGATAATGATGTAACGGGTGTGATCACATTTTCCTTGGAATCAGAAGTTGGTGCTGGGCCTTTCCCTGTATGAGAAACACCTGGTTGTTTGTGTTGGGAGTTAACTGACCCACTTGTCTCCGTCTTTTTTGGAAAGTGTAGAAGGCTGATGTGCTTTTGTCCACATGATTTGCATGTATGCAATGAATTACAATTGGCTGTGATATGGTTTGAACGTAAACAGTTGAAACACAATTTGTTTTGTCTCACAATTTGAGACCTCTCATGAGGAGATTCTGATAAAAACTTTGAACATGAGTAGAGAGGATGATCCTCTTTACACACTACACATGATTGATGAGGCGCTTGGGCCAAAAGCATTGTAGGCTTTGATTGGTTGTTTGAAACCACACGCTTGTTATTTTGCTGTTGCACAGCTGATGATGATGATTGATTGTTCACATTTAATGTTGAGCGTTCAAGGGCATTACACCTATCTACCAAGAATGTGGATAATTCCTTGAAGCTTGGAAAATCACTACTGGTATTGGCCAGCTCAAAAGCTTCCCGAGATGCCTTATCAAATTTTGTAAGCAATGAATGAAATAACACAAAATCCCACTGTGATGTTGGTAGCCCTAAAGATGTGAGCATTGATAAATTTTCATTATAAAGGTCTAACATTGTACGCAAGCTTTGAGCAGAACCGGAGTGCATCGCCTTCAAATTATTGATCTGTTCCCAACACATGAATGCCAAATACCTCTTGTTGTTATAACGATTAACTAATGCTTTATATGCACTGATGTAGTTACCCTCACACACAGGAAACGCACGAATGATATTGATTGGATCTCCAGATAATGATGTGATCAAATATTGAAACTTTTCTACATTTGCTAGGTCATTTCTGTTATGCACTAATGTTTTGAAAAGGTCAATGAACCCTGGAAAATCTTTGAACTGCCCCGTGAATAAAGGCAGCTTCATAGGTGGTAACTTAGCTGTTCTATTTTTGGACTCACTGGACGGCAAAGAAGTCTCCACCTTTGCTGACAAGTATTTACGCTTGGCCTCTATTGTTTCAAAGAACATATCATCGGCCTGTTCTTGGAACTTAAATTGAGCTTGTTGCACTTCCTTTTCGTCCATACCTGCCTTTTTGCACTCACACATTAATTGAATTTGGGCTTCGTTAAATGTTTCGAGTACCTGATCTACGCGCGAACACCAAGTTTCTAATCTATTTATTTGATTTGGGTCTGTTTTGCAATTTCGTGCGCAAATTACAGCATCATGAAGGCGCTTAAGCGCCATGTTACGCTTAGATTCATAATGTGCGATCAATGCTTCACTCATTTTGATAAAGTTACGCACTTGTTTACAAAAGTTCTATTTTTTATGAATGGCAATTGTGCCGATGTCGACAATTCTGCCAATGTCAAATGTGGAATGGAGAAACGTGTGTGGAAAGCATTAAAAAATAAAATAATTTAGATTATGAAAAATAAATAAAACAAACTGTACGTAAAGTGTAACTTGTCGAGAAGTGTTAATAAAAAATATACATATAAGAAAATAAATACCTATTATTTGTAATATAAATTAATTTAATAAATCGAATACCACACTACGATTTACAATCTGATGTTGTTGCTACGGATAAATATAATTAGGGCACTACAAAGCTTTGGAGAAAAATGAGTTAATAAAGAAGGAAAGTTAATAGGAACAGGGATTTTCAATTCTGAAAGACGGCTGTATAGATCAAGAGAAGGGTTATTGTTAGTACAATTAAAGAAAATATGTTCCAGGGTACCCTCGTCCAAACCACACTCGCAAAGAGATGAATCTCTGACCCGAATTTTGTGTAGAAAAACTGGGGAGCAGCAATGGCCTATGCGAAGCCTGCACAAGATAGAAAGCACCTTCTTTGAGAGTTTTTTATATGGCTTAAACCAAGGCTTTGAGGTAACATTAGGTTGGATCGCAGAGTAAAAAGAACCTTTTGTTTTACTCGAATTCTGCCACTGTACCTGCCATGAGGATAGTAAACTCTTTTTTGGAAGGCTCAGCAAATCATAGCCCTGGCATTGATAGTATTTTAAGTCTACGGACTGGGAATTTACAGCATCTTTAGCAAGGGCATCAACACATTCATTTCCTATTATGCCGCAGTGGCTAGGAATCCAAACGAGATTAACAGTTTTATGGTTTTCAGCACAAGATAATAAGGATTTTTTAATTTGAAGTAAAATAGGGCTGTGTAATTTGGTCTTGAAGGGATTTTGCTCTAAGGCTTGCAAACAACTCAGAGAATCCGTGAATATAACGCCATAATTTATACTGTGAGCCTCTATAAAAAGGCATGCTTCCAGTATGGCAACGCACTCGCCCGTAAACACAGATGACTGGGCAGGGCATTTAAATTGAAGAACTATTTTGGAGTTTTGGTAATATACCGCAGCACCAGTACAGCTAGAATTTGTCAATTTTGATGCGTCCGTAAAGAACCTTTCAAAATGACACCATCGCTCACCAACGGCAGCATTAAATAGAGAGTCCGCCGAAACAGAATTTTTGGAAATTCCGATATTATAAAAGATTTTTGGTTTGAAACAAATTACTTCATAATTAAAGTTATAAATAGGAAGTTTTGGGAATTGAATAATGGGAGAATCTAAATTTTGATGATAACGAAAAGATTTTAAAAACAGAGGAACTTCTTTGTGCTTCCAATAATTAGATGTGTTATAAAGGGAATTTAATGCATCAACTTTTCCTATAAGAGGGTGAGCAGATTTCGTGATAACTCTGGCCCAAAACCTGGATGCTAGATATTGCCTTCTCAAGGCCAATGGGGGTTCTGCACACTCCACCTGTATTGCGTTAGTAGGTGATGATTTCATACAGCCTAAAATGATCCTAAGACATTGGGCCTGAATCCTGTCCAGTCTTGTCAAAGCCCCTTTGTTACAGGGAATGAGCAGAAAAGAACCGTAATCTAGAACACTTCGTATCAAGGCATTGTAAACCAGCTTCATAGTGTATGGGTGGGCACCCCACCATACACCTGCGAGAACTTTTAAAAAAGGAATAATTCTCTCGCATCTATTTACTAAATAATTGAGATGGTGCAATCCAGTTAATTTACAATCTAAAAATACACCTAAAAATTTGGCTTTCTTAGCAACTGGTATACAATGATTTTGAATTTGAACCGAAATTTGAGGGATCAGTCTCCTGCGGGAAAAGACAACCACAGAACTTTTGGGTGCAGATAAACTCATACCATGCGGAGTTAACCATTGATTCAAAGAGTTCAGGGAGACACAAAGGGATGACGCAGCAGCTTCGATAGATTTGTTGGTAACATACAAAGCTAAGTCATCAGCATATTGTAAAATATGACAGTCATTGTTGAGACATGTGCCAATATCTGCTGTGTACAAATTATATAATAAAGGACTTAAGACATAACCCTGTGGTAATCCCTTCCATGTCCGCCTGACATCAAAATCTTCACCTGGAACTCTCAAAAACAAAGACCGAGACATTAGCATGCTAAATATACACTGTACCATTCTCACCGGAATCCTCATCTTTAGCAATTTCTGTCTGAGAATGGGAAGAAGGACATTATCATACGCAGCTGAAATGTCGAGAAAGGCAGCAACAACAGACTCGTTTTTAGAAAACGACGCTCGGATATCTGAAACTAATACTCCAATACTATCCATGGTACCAAACCCCTTCCTGAAACCAAACTGATGGCTCGGGAGTAAGTTCCTGGACTCAATAATGAACTCCAGCCGGTTCTTAATCAGGTGTTCCATTAATTTAGCTAGTACTGATGAAAGGGCAATTGGTCTAAAGCCGTTAGGGTCATCGCTATGTTTGCCTGGTTTCAAAATGGGGATTATTATTTGAGTTTTCCATTGATCGGGGACCCAACCATTGGTGTAAAAATAATTAATTAAATTTAAAAAGTAGTTTTTTGCCTTCAGGCCTGCTCGTGATAAAAAGGAGTAAACAATACCATCAATACCAGGGGCAGAGTCGCGGACATACCTCAAAACTGAATCAAGCTCCTGTATTGTAAATGGAGCGTCAAAAGGATCCTCTGAATATGAAGAAGACGGTAGATGTATCTCTGCTTCTGAGGGCACGTAAGGAGGAGCTAATTTATCAAAAAACAGCTCTGCAGTTTCACGGGTAATAGGAGAAGAAATCGAAGGGGAACATCCATTTCTGAATCGGTTAATTCTTTGCCACACCACTGATATAGGGGTGGACGGGGATAAGGAACCGCAGAAATTAACCCACCCAGCTCGTTTCTTGCTCCGCAATAATCTTTTGGATTTCGCAAGAGCATGATTATAAGCGCTTAGATTAGAAACAGTCATATCTTCGTTATAAACCTTTTCAGCATCATTTCTCTCTTTAACGGCCAATGAGCATTCCTGATTCCACCATGGAGGGGGAGGAATCAAACTACGAGCAGAGTTTTTGATAGGGAAACATGAATCTGCACTCGATTTTATGGCTGTCACTAGATTTTCGTAGCAGTCTGACACGTAAGTGGGGCTTAGAATACCGGAATCTTGAGGAATTAAATTTGGAAGCAAATCAATTTTATCCTCCAGTGATGATGAATATTTTGCCCAATCGGGGTTGGACAAATTATACCTCATCAGCGGAAGATTCGATTTTTCTAAGTAAGTTTTATCAGCCAAAGAAATTAAAATCGGATAGTGGTCACTACCATGTGTCAAACTGGTACATTCCCAACGACACGATGCCGCAACATCAAGTGAGCAAAACGAAAGGTCTACACAACTCTTGTGCTGGCCAGGAAGAGTCCTACGGGTTGAACACCCATTATTTAAGATGCAGAGGTTGAGATCATCCAGAATTTCTACCAAACCTACCCCAAAGGAGTCACATCTTTCAGACCCCCATCGAAAATGATGGCAGTTGAAATCTCCCATAACAAGTACAGGGCCGACTACGTTTTCGAGAATGTTTCTCAATAGTGGAAGAAAATTTTGATTGGGGTGAGCTATATAAATAGATAAAAGGGTTATGCCCTCTACTTTACCTGCCACAATACTTACATCTCCTCCAACAGAAGGCAAAGGTACTGTCACAAGAGGAACACGATTGTTCACGCAGAGAGCCGACCCTCCATAGCCATCAGATCGATCGCATCTGATAATGTTATAATGTGGTAAACGAAAGCTAAGACTAGGAACTAACCAAGTCTCAGCGAGAGCACAGACTAAAGGTTTATATTTATTCAAGAGAAATATGAGATCGTGTTTCTTATGCCACACGCTTCTCACATTCCACTGAAGGAACACCAGCCGAGCCATTATGTCGAGTGAGAGAAAGGAAATTTATAAGTGAATTGGCAACGTTGGACGGTAATTGTACTGACTTAGAAGTAGACATTAGAGTGTTAAGAAGTTTAAGAAGTAATTCAATAATAGAAGACAAGTTATCAGGAGACTCTAAGTACGGATTATTGAGGGCACAACCATTATGCTGAGACGAAGAGGGAGAGCTAGTTATTAGTTGATGAGCTAATTTATCATATGAGGGAGAGAGTGGGGCATGGGTCTTTGGCTTGAGAGTGATGGTTTTGTGGTATGACTGAGATTTAGTGATATCAGCATAGCTGCGAGAAGAATTAGGAATGGTTTTACTTGCCTCTGAGTAAGAAAGAACTTTTTCAGCCATAACAACCTTTATGGACCTCTGCCTACCATACTCCGGGCACGCCTTGCTGTTGGCAAAGTGGCTGCCAGAGCATAATACACAGAAGGCTTCGCTTTCGGAAATGCCACAACCATCACCGGGGTGATCGTTGCCACACTTGCTGCAGCGAGGTTTTGACCTACAAAGAGATTCTACGTGACCAAAACGGCAACACTTGCGACATTGTATGGTTGGGTATATGTACTGTTCCACTGTTAGAGCAGTATAAAAACAAAAAATTCTCTTCGGCAGAACTTGGCCATCAAAGGTGATGACACAGGTTTCAGTAGGTCTATACTCAGTTATGCCGTCTTTCGCAACTCTACGATTCAACCTGCGAACTCTTAGGATAGGACCACAACCTTGTGGAACTTTCAAGTAAGTTAAAATTTCTTCATCGGTAAACTCCGTAGGGATGCCGCTTACGACACCCATACGGGTTATATTGAAAGTCGGGATGGTTGCATCGTAAGAATTCGAAACCAGGTTACTATTACATAAAAAAGCGTTTGCATCCTGAGGGGACGCAAACTCTACTGAGACGCGGTTTCTACCAACTCTCTTAACTCCAGTAATATTTGAAATATTATTATTGGCTAAAAATCGGCCAAACGAAACTGGGTGTAGCGTAGTACCGGCATTCGGTTTACTTTCCTGACGAGAAACATGTATAATATATGGACCTTTATCCAATACCGAGTAACGCAGGCGACCTACTTGAGATCGTGGTTGTTTAGTGGGATGGATGGGAGAATCATCTAAAATGCTTGGACGTTTACGTGAACCTGACTGGGATGAAGGAGATTGCTGATCTACATTTAAACGGATGGATGAGGAAGAGGAACTTGAAGAAGAAGAGGAAAAGTTTAATGAGGGGGAATTCGGAATGTCAGGAGGGTCAGGAGGTTTTTTTTCATCCATTATGGCAGAAAATGGGAGCCAAAAGTATGTGTTTTATTAGGGAAAATATATGCAGGAATATATACAGAATATACTTATATGCATAAAATAAATATGTAGAACACAACAGAACACAAAAACAAGACACAATAGGCACAATATCTGAAAAAATCCGTTAAATTCTAAACACACGTGTTAACCATAGGCACACTGACGCAAGAATCGTTTACAAAAGTTGTATCGCTATCGATTGGTAAATAAAATCACGAAATGATTGTCAATGTCACTGTCTGAAGTTACATTAACGTCACTGATAAATGTTACTTGTTTAAACTGTCACAACAGCTGTTCTGAAACAAGCTTTACAAACACAAAATAGTCTATGGTTTGGTTGGCAACCAACCAAATTCAACCAATACTCTATGGTACCAACACAATGATACGAGAAAATGTAGGTAGTTACTACTGATAAGATACGCGGTTTTGAATAAAACAATGATACTGAACACAATGAAATCCTGGTGTTATATGTTGCACCAAGGATTCCAACACAAAAATGATAATTTTAGGCGCTGTATGTTACACCTAAAACACACGATCAAAATGTATGTGATAACACGAATGAGAAATAAGAGAAACACTGATACTGATGACGAGACAACTCACTCTCGATTGCGAACAAGTGAGCGTTCGGTAGGTACGTTGCTAAGATGACTACCTACCACAAATATGATGAACACAAAACACTGGCACAATTTGTTATTTGTGTTGTTTTAATATGATATTTACGTTTGTTTGATCGAATGAGTTCCCGCAATGATGAATGATAATTATGATTAACTTGGAAATATGATAAAATACACTTGCTGTGTTGGACAACCGTAAATAAAACAAAAGTTATGTTCAAAAATAAAGCCGCCTTTTGACTATGGGATGTAATATATATTACATCCCGAGCTATATATTACATCTCGCGATTGCTGTTCACACTGTGAGATGTATATTTTGGAACAGTACAGCTTCGGTCACCGCTGTGTCAACACGTTCTTTATTGAAAATTCACGTTCTTTATTTAAAATGGACAATATGGAGATTGTTTTGCTTGATTCCTACAATATTTCTTCAGACGACGATGATGCTGTATTCGATTTACATGTACCTATAGAAATAATAAAAGAAAATAATATAATAAACTTCGATTCTGGATACTGAATCATATTAGGCTTAGAGAAGATTGAACTCGATGAAGAAAAGTTTTTTAATTACTACAGTTTGAATAAAACAATTTTTTTCGAACTTTCACCGGTATCAACAAAATCAAATGTCAATATTATGTGAACACTTTCTATAAAATGATCAATTATTTATCCGTAGGTAAGGTAAAGATTTCGTAGGTACTTCAAATAACTTTATATAAATAAAGATAAAATACTTTTATCTACGGTAACATAAAACCGAAAATTCAAACACGTGATCAGTTTATTATTTATTTTTCCCTTGCACTCGAACATCGCCATTCAAACTGAGAACGATGCAGGGTGGAGCGCGCTGTCCGGGGACGTGAGGTAAAATATACACCTTCAAATGAACTCTAAATATAGCTCAGTCGGTCGAAAAAATATTTTATAGTTTGGGATGTAATATATATTATAGCACAGTGTGAACGGTCACGTACAAAATGTACGCGAGCGATATTTAGAGGTCATTTGAAGGAATATTACATCCCATAGTGAAAAGGCGGCTTGAGGTTAGATGATAAAAATATGTTAAGATTACTGTTATGTCTCACTTTAACACTAGGGTGGTTTAATGAAACACTGTTATATTTCTATTAGAGTGTGTGCGACACGTCCGCTCGCCGCGACTTCTGTCAACGTAATGCCGAGCGGGCGGGTCGCACAGAGGCACATATTTATTTAATAATTTTACAGTACATCACATCTCTCCCTTTCAATAATTTTTTTTTAATCATTTAAATCCTCTAGTTTTAATCTCTTAGTTTTAATCATGATCTTAATAATTTATCACAATACCAATTTAATCATCCGTGTCTATTTCTACATCACCGTCGTCTTTTTCCCCGTTTTCATTGTGAATTCTCCATTGTCCCTCTATTTTCTTGAGGTGAACTATGTTTCTTCTTATTTTTGACCTGTTTCATCATTTTTTATATTTGATTGTGGACATGTCGTATTTCACATGTTGAAATTTTACATTTTACGTTTTGACATTTTAAATTCTGCCATTTTACATTTTGACATGAACATTACATTATTTAGATTTTTTGACACAAGTATTTTTATTTCAATTGTAATTTTAAAATGAATTTTGTTTTATGAATTTAGATAATTATATACAATACAATACAATATGAATAATTTATTTTATGATTATGCATTTTTGGTAGTATGTGTTGTGTATTGGCCTCCAAATATTATGATTATTTTTGCTAACACTATTCTTTAAGTACCTATACCTACTAACAAAATATGGATCACTGTTATCTAATTTGAATAAATAAATTATTATTATTATTATTTTCTTTTATGATTTTATCTCTATCATATACTTCTAGGTCCATACTTCGGTTTTCGACATCTACAGCAGGATTTTGGACGGGATTTTGTCTCTAAATTGTCTATTAAAAATAATTCTGAAGGCGTCTTTCCTTTCCGTACTATGGAGAGTGATATTGTACATCATGAGATAGCGAAGGAGATCATCCTTCCAATCAGACTTCTGGCATTGGATTTATTGCCCCAAAATTATGTATTGTTTTTTTTTTTCACAACGTGTCGAATTTGGAGTAAAGTATTGCTTTTTTTTTTTTTTTTACAAGACAATTAATTGAATTTATTTTGGTCTTATCAAACTCAAACTCTATTCCATTCACTAGGTCCCTAGGTCTTCGTGGAGAAGAATGGACAAGAAACTCCACGGGAACATCTTTTAAAGTATTATACAAGGACAAGCCGACGTTTTCCCCAACTGTCTCAAGTTATAGCAATTTATAAGTGTACATAAACAATAAGCAATATAAACCCCATTATTGTACACATTTCTAACAGATAGGTATCAGGAATATTCATAGCTTAATATCAAATAACTTACATAAACATTGTGGATCCTTTAGAGTAACACAAATAGGTTTCAGCTTTTACACATTTGGTATCTTCATAACTAAGTTACAATATGTAAACTTAATTCTTTCTTTATACAATTAGGTACACAAATGGAAGACACAATATACTACTTTGGGTCTATCTTTACCCTCTAACAGTTGCAACGTAACTAACCCCGAATTGCCGGTCCTTCTACTTTTATAACCGTCCAATCTTAAAAAGTAAATCAACGACTACCGCCATAATACACCAATGGCAAATGGTTATACATTGTTATGTCTCTTTTTTTTTTAATGTGTTAGTTTTTATTATAATTTTCATGACCATGTTTTTTATGATTTTGTTATGTAAGTATAGATGTATAATTTCAAACACAATGAGAATTGTTATATGAAATAAATAAATAGAATAGAATACCAAATTTAGGAATCAGTTGCTCTATTGACCATGATGGCTTTATTGGCTCTACGCATTTATCTAAACAAATACGAATATCATTATCAGGCTTTAGAATCGGTACCATTGGTGAAACCCAAGTGGATGGTTTATTTACTGATTCAATAATGTCCATTGTAAGTAACCAGTTCTAATTTTTTAATTATCTTTGTTTCCAGAGGAATTGGAACTTGTCGATAAAACTGACACACATATTGTGTAATTTGTTGTATCTATTGTAATTTCTAAGAGAATATCTTTGAATTTTGGAAATGGTTTGTCATCAATGGAATTTAGGATATAACCAATTTTTTTTTTATTTTTTTTATTTTTTGTTTCTTAACCCAAAAGATTCCTTGACCCATTTCCTATGACATGATATTTTGTTACTGATTTTGAACCAGCTTATATCTGTGCATCAAAACAACACAACACTTTAAGTGGGTGTGTAAATTATTGATCGAAGGTGTTTAGCACCGTAACCCATGAATGTTTGGTTTGGGAACGTTTACTGGTTGGAGACTATGACTTTGGAATTTTTTATGTGTTTCTAAGTTGTATCACTTATTGAGGAACATTGGATTGGATTCACTCATTGGAGGTACTACCGGAATCAATGAGCAGTTTAATGTTTGTTCCTCTACAGAGGTGGGCTCTTCATTGGTGTTTTCCAGTTAGGTTTTCTTAATTTGCCTGTTGTTATTTGGTTGTATTTGTTGTTTTGCCAAATATTAGCAGTGTTTTTTTTTTTTTTTTTTTTTTTTTTTTTTGTTGGCCCTTGTTCTGCAGTGTTTCAGTTAATGTCCTTTGAATCCACATTTCCTGCAAATTGTATTAATTGCAGGGCAGGAACTTATATCACCTTTGTGATTTCTGCTGCCACATTGGCTGCAAGGGAACTGTTATCACCTTTGTGATTTTTGCTGCCACATTGGCTGCAGGGAAGCTGTATCACCTTTGTGATTTCCACTTCTTTTTTTTTTTTTTTTTTTTATTGTACATTTTGTACTTTTTTATCACCTTTGTGATTTTTGCTGCCACATTGGCTGCAGGGAAGCTGTATCACCTTTGTGATTTCCACTTCTTTTTTTATTGTACATTTTGTACTTTTTTTATCACCTTTGTGATTTCAACCTCTTTTTTGTTAAGGCGGGAACTTGTGGCATTTGTGCTCTGGCTATCGTGGAAATTGTTCATTTGCCGTTCTACGGCTTCTAACAATTTGCTTCTACTGTGATATTTTTAACTGTTGCTAAAATGTTTTTTTTTTTTTTTTTCGAAATACACTTTTGTTATAAATTTGATCGATTATATTTTCATCTTCATTAGCAAAGTTGCATTTTGAGCTTTGACGCTTCAATCGAATCAGGAATGTTTCAAATTTTCTTTCCGATTCTTGGCTCATTAATCGGAAAAAGTGTCTTTCAAATAAATAACTTTGTGTCTTTTTAACCGCGATATCGTAAATGTCAGTCACGCTTGGATCAGTCGAATGAGCTCCAGGTAAATTAAAATATATGACTTGAAATGCTATGCCTCCGGCATGCAGTAAAATTGCACGTTTATTATTTTGATCCCTGGTATTTATTGCTATAAAATATATTTCTAAAACACGTTTCCATTTTACTCAACGGGAGCCTTGGAGATTGAATTTGGCTCTTCACAATTGAATGGAGAGATCTATTGCAGGGATTTGTAATTGGGACATGTTGATCGATCTGTAAATAATGGAGAGGAAACCTCACCATAATAGTAATAAATCGATTCAAGATCAAGATCGATTCGACAAGTTCACTATAACCTTTACACAAATTTGTTGTTTGGTGTTAAAATGAACAAGCCCAGTCTTTATTAAAGGAATCACGTAACAACTTTGTTTATTAAGTTTTAAATTTATCGTATCCGGCCAAAGAGCTTTGTGACTTCATTTAGCACTTACGATAAAGAAACTCTACTTTATTCGACAAATCATAAAAGTAACAGACCCTTATTATACTCTTCAAGTGTACCGTTATACTTGTTACTAAGCTAAACGGGTACCTGACACAGAGGTGATTTATTTTTAGGTGACGATAGCCAGTGCAAAAATGCATTCTAGATTTTGTTAAAATCATTAGCCTTAACGGATTTCAGTTTTAATAGCAGATAACATATTATGTATCTACTTTGCTTCGGGTTGTCGAAGTGGCACTTGTTTAAAACTGGGGAACTTTGCGAGTAGTGTGCTCGTGGTACATATCAAACACTTGTTCAGTTTTAATAGCAGATCAATTAATTGATCTACATTACTTCGACATTGTCGAAGGGGTACTTGGTTAAAACTGGAATTTACGAGTAATTTTCTCGTGGGAACATTATTTTTACTGAAATTTATTTCAATAGTGCGAACGGATTTGGTCAACAATACGTAGGTCAAGGCAAGTATATTTAATGACAAAATAAATGGATTATGAAAGCATTGTACTCGTCACACACACGATCCTGTTTCAAGTTATAAATTAGTGAGTTGTTAAATGAGTAAATGATGTTTAGTTTGTATTTTGTTTCACAAACACCTTTACACGTCAAAATGTTACGCAGTATCTACGTCGGTTTATGCAGCATACCAGCTGACAGTCGACGTAGATTTTGCATTAAAACAAACAAATAATATTTTAATAACAAATTGTAATTATAAGTTGTTATAATTAACCATACAAGGAAGTATATTCATTAATAGTATTTTTTGCTACACCATCACACCAGTTATCCATGAAGGAATAGGCAGAGGTGTATCAAATATTATTCGACCAAACGCATTTTTTTTTTCTTTATAATAAACTATAATTTATTGTTGTTGACCAATTCCGGAAGCAGGTATAGAACTTGATGGGTGCTTACCCATTGGAATAGTGTACAGTATGTATTTTGTCATTGTCTTTCGACTTGGCCAATACTTACAGGCACGATCGGTTGTTGTTGTGTAGTCGGTAGCTTATTGAAAAAGAGCAAAAGTCAAGTCTACTCGCAATCAGGCGCGGTCGCAGCCTGAAATTTTGGAGGGGGTCACTCACTACACTAATAAAAAATAGGTATAACCCGGTTCATTAAAGAAAGGAATCTAAAATGGCGGTTTTTATCATGCCCTCACGCTCGCACACAATAGTGAGCGAGCGAGAGGACATGCCATGTGTTGCCATTTTAGATTCCTTTCTTTAATGAACCGGGTTATATCTGGAATAAACTATTAGATGTCATTTCAAAGTTATTTTGGCCATCGTACGTAGTTCATAAAAACACCACTAGATGTCAGCAAAACTATTTTATCGCTGAGGGATGGCTAGAAATTTTCTTTTATTATTTGGCAAATTTTTGAGATTTTACAATTTGATCTTAGATTTTGGGGGGGGTCATGTCCCCTGTGACCCCCCCCTTCGGACCGCGCCTGCTCGCAATAGATTGTTTTTAAAGAAATCTGTGCACTAATCATATTATCTTTCTTAACTATATTAATTTATTACCTGTTACTTGCATACAAATAAAATTAAGATTCTATGAACGATAATAATTACTGTTTACTTAAGCACTTAGTCGTGCGGTATTACTCACAATGTAAACAGTGATAGTTAAATTTGATGTTTTTTTTTTTTTTTTTTTTTTCTTATTTATCCTGCTACTTAGCAATCTGTTTCTATAAAACAATAATCTAATATGTTGTCAGATTTTCATCGGTAGATATAATTTCAGCTGAGTTGTGCATCCATTGATGCCATTCTCATATTCGGTCTGCGAATCTTGTTGCTAGGTCTCGTATACTATTTCTTTTGAGGCGAGAGTATCTTAGACTGCCCTCTCCCTGCAGTTCAGCAGCTAACTGGTTGATGTGATGGTCCAGTCTGGCCTGATAATTCTTGCTGTATGTCTCAATTTCTTCCTTCACTGTTCGTAGATTCAAATCCAGGTTCACATATTTGTTACTTATGTACGGTGGGATATTGAACATGGCTCTCATCGTTTTACTTTGAAACCTTTGTAGTATTTCGATATTACTGTGACTGGTTGTGCCCCATAGCTGTATGCCGTACGTCCATACAGGCTTTAATATAGTTTTGTAGATAGCCATTTTGCTGGCGTCTGTCAACTGTGATTTACGTCCAATGAGCCAGTACATGCTTCGGAGTTTGCAATCTAGTTGTTTCCTTTTGGTCCATATGTGTGTGCGCCAAGTGAGCCGTCTGTCAAGATGCATACCTAAGTATTTGGCGACGTCTGATTGTGGGATCTCTGTATTACAAAGTTTCACAGGTGGGCAGGTTTTTCTTCGGAGTGTGAAGGTTACTTGAGCTGACTTATCTGTATTGACTTTAATACGCCACTGCTCGAGCCAGTCCTCGATCTGAGTCAGGTGTAGCTGTAGCCTTTCGGATGCGGAGTCACAATTCTCATGTGTTGAAAGGATTGCGGTATCATCTGCATATGTCGCTGTAGTGGTATAAGCATGAGTGGGTATATCTGCTGTGAAGATTAGGTAGAGAACTGGTCCCAGTATGCTACCCTGTGGTACTCCTGACTTAATTTCGTACATTTGAGATGTGTCGGAATTATATTTCACTTCGTAGCATCTATTTTTGAGGTACGATTCTAGTAATGGGTAGAACGAGTGTGGTAGCGTTTTTTTAATTTTGTACAGTAACCCGTCATGCCACACCTTGTCGAATGCTTGGCTGATGTCTAGGAAGGCTGCACAACAGTATAGTTTGTTTTCCAGCGCTCTACCAATGACGTCAACCAAGCGATGCACTTGTTCAACGGTACCGTGGCCCTCTCTAAATCCAAACTGGTGACTTGGTATTATCTCTGCTAGGTGTTCTCGCATTCTATTCAGTATAATCCTTTCCAATAGTTTTCCAACTACTGGAAGGAGACTTATGGGTCTGTACGATGCCACATCTTGAGCTGGTTTACCTGGTTTCAGTATCATTATTACCTGAGCTATTTTCCACTGGCTTGGGTAAAAGGACAATCTTAGGCATGCATTAAAGATAGCAAGTATGAGCAGTAAACCTTTTTTTGGGAGATGCTTCAAAAGAGTGGCGTTGATAAGATCATACCCTGGGCATTTACCTTCTTGAAGTTTTAGAATTTCCTGCCTTAGTTCAGGTAGTGATACATGTTTTAGTGGTAGGCACATTTGAGTAGGAGAGTTGAGGTATTTGTTTATTTCATTGTCGAGTTGCTGATTGTTGCTAGGGAGTGGTTCAAAAACTTTATGCAGGTGATTGGCATATGTATTAGCTTTTTCAAGGTCGGAGCGGGCCCAGGTCCCCATTTGTGTTTTTAATGGTGTAACCTGTTGTTTGGGACGCTTCAAGTTTTTAGTAACCTTCCACAAAGAGTAGTTTGTGTCACTAGTATGTGTCAGTTTTGAGAGATGTGATTGAAGATTCTCATTTTCCCATTCTTTAATTTGTGCCTTTAGTTGCTGTGAAGCTTTATTAAAGGCAGTTTTATCTCTTGGACAGTGGGTGTTCTGCCACTTTCTGCGAAGTCTACGTCTTTTAGTTATACAATCCTTGATGGACGCAGGGTAAACGTGTTCTTTTGCGCTTCCCGCTTTGTGTTGGCGAGTGGACCTGTATGCCGCATCATGGATCAATCGGTTTAGTTCCTCTATAGCTTGTTCTACCTCATCGGTGTTTTTTAGAGAGATCATAAGTTCTGTCTCCGCTGTAATGAAATCTTGAAACTTTTTCCAGTCAGTTTTCTTGTTGTAGATTTTTGGTTGTGTTTCAGTCAGTATTATCTTATTATTTACGTTAAGAATAACTGCAGAGTGGTCTGAGGTGAGATCTAAGTCGGATGCCATATTAGTGTTATTGATTGCAATGTTTTTAGATATGAAAAAATCTAGTAGGTCAGGGGTTTTTCGAGGGTCAGTCGGCCAATAAGTAGGTTCACCAGTAGACAAGCAATCTAGATTAAGATCTCTGACAGTTTGGTAGAGCTGTCTTCCTCTAGTTGTTACTAGCCTAGAGCCCCAGAATGTATGTTTTGCGTTCCAGTCTGCTCCGCATACAAATCGGTGTCCAAGTTTAGAGAAGAATTCTTTATAGTCTTCCCTTGTAATCTGGTGTTTAGGAGGGCAGTAGGCCGCAGCGATTGTGATGTCCGAGCTGTTATCTTTGACTTTAATAAGTGTGGCTTGTATCTTGTCTGTTGAGAAAGGCTCAAGCGGGTGGTGTTTTAAGTTAGATTTTATGAGTACTGCCGTTCCTCCATGCGCTTTACCCGAAGGATGATTAGTAGCGTACATGGTATAGCCCTTAATTGAGATAAAGCTTTTGTCCGTAAATCTGGTCTCGGATATTAGTGCTACGTCAATTTTTTTCATATTCAGGAAGATTTCCAGCTCTAGTCTTCGAGCGACTAGTCCGTTGGCATTCCATAGGATTATATTAAGATTAGGATTATATTTTCCTTTGGCTGCTTAAAAGCTGGAGAAATCTATCCATCATGTTGTCTACCATGTTTAACATCATAGTTTGAATTCTGCTGAACATCTTATCCAAGATGTCACCAAGTTGTTGCATTTGAAGCGGTTGTTCTAGGTTATTTATGTTTTCTGTTTTGTTTTTGGTCACTTCAGCGTATGTTGTTGTATTTTTGTTGTAAGTATTGTATGTCTTTGTCTGTGGTTTGTCAACTCCGGGCATCCGGGTGTATTGGTTTAAATTGATCTGTGTTTGCTTCGGTTGAATTTTTAGGATATGCTCTTTGTATTGTTTGTATTTGACACATCCTCTATAACTAGCCGGATGTTTTTCTAGGCAGTTTGCACATGTAGCTTCTGTGTCTCTAGTTTTGGTACAAGTGGTGGTAGGATGGTCGTCTCCACACTTGACGCATCTGAATGGTCGATAGCATTGATTTTTGGAATGACCAAATCTTTGACATCTTTTGCATTGGAGGATTTCTTTTTTCTTATAAGGTGGTTCAAAGGATACTTTCATATTATTTAGGAATTTTAGTTTAAATATATCTTTATTGTTCTGTTTTGGTTCCAGGTCTACATAAAATAGGGGTAGGGGTTCTTTTGAGGTTCGGTGGCGTACAGACGCCAGCATGTCAAGCTACCCGAAACTGTCAAATTTTCCCAACGAACTTTGAACCTAATGCCCTAGAAATAAAGTCGAAAATCTATCAAAGAAATCTGACAGATTGTAGTAGCTTGATGTGCTGGCGTCTGTACATTTACAAGTTGTCTTACTTCGTGTCCATGTTCTTTGAGTTCTTCCTTTATTTGAGAGGTATCCTCTGAACTATGGAGACCTCTCAGTACAACTCTGTAGGGTCTTTCAGTCTTTAACATGTATGTATAGTGGCTAATGTTGTCTGTGATGAACTTTTCTCTGATTGCTTTGTATACCTCTATACTTGCTGGCATTATTTTTACGATGTGTCCTGACCTGAGCGTAGTCATATTATAGTTTTCTGCTGTTGTAATTTTTAATATTTCACTCCTAAGAGCGTTGATATCCAGGACTCCAGTTACAAAGATGGGTTCTGGTTTTGGTGGCTTTTCTGTTTCTTTATTATCTGTTATGTCTTCCTCATTGTCTAAAATTTCAAATTGATTTTGTGTAGGTATTGAATAAGCATTATTAGGTTTTTTGGTGTCATTTTCTGTTTGTGGTGATTTGGTTTCCAATCTTTTTCTTTTGGCTTGAGGTATTCGGTCTTGTTGCCAGGCGTTCCTGTTTCGGTCGTTCGCACTAAATATTATTTCTGAAGTGTTAATGTCTTGCGGTATAGTACCAAGCGAGTTGCTGCGTGTTTTTGTAAACATGCCTTTGGAAAGTGTTTGTTGGATCATTGTTGGGTTTGATTTATTTTTTGGGTTTTCATTCATTTTGTTCCCACGAGTATTGGACGAAATAATAGGTCACTTAGGGGTGACGCCATTCCCTAAGAAGGCAGAATACAACTACGTTTGCCATATCCGTAGAGGTTGATTCGCTAGTGACTGGTCTCCCACCAGCCATGCAGTCTCTTGGCACGAAGTCTCACCGTAGACTTGGGGAAAAAAGAAATTTGATGTGGGTAAGTCGAGAATCGCACGGAGAATATCTCAATTCGATTTGGTAGTGATAGTTCTGCGGTATTTGTACAATGTGGGTATATAGTTATAGTGGAATGTGCACACAAGCTACACAACAACATTTTATTGGTAAGTATTAGCAGGCACTGGTTTTAAGGCTATTTTGACCGAAGATATCAATCGTCAACAAGTAAGTTGCTTACACTTTAAATATTTCTGATTTTACTAAACAATATGTTTATTTATGTCCATATTCCTTTTTAAAATAGATTAAGTGAAAATCAAAAACAATATTTCATTGTGACGAAAGATAACCTCGGTCATTTGCATTTTTTTTTTTTTTTATTATCCTCACGTTCTTTATCCTCGTCGCCAATGTTATGTCTCACTTTAACACTAGGGTGGTTTAATGAAACACTGTTATATTTCTATTAGAGTGTGTGCGACACGTCCGCTCGCCGCGACTTCTGTCAACGTAATGCCGAGCGGGCGGGTCGCACAGAGGCACATATTTATTTAATAATTTTACAGTACATCACATCTCTCCCTTTCAATAATTTTTTTTTAATCATTTAAATCCTCTAGTTTTAATCTCTTAGTTTTAATCATGATCTTAACCTTTTTAGCGCCACAGTCACGTATAGACGACAAGCCGAACAAGCAAAAAAGTGCCCAAGTCTGACAGACTTAAGGCACTTTTTGGCCCGTCATCTTACTTGACCGTGGCGGTCAATGGGTTAATAATTTATCACAATACCAATTTAATCATCCGTGTCTATTTCTACATCACCGTCGTCTTTTTCCCCGTTTTCATTGTGAATTCTCCATTGTCCCTCTATTTTACTATTTCAGCAATCCGGATCGACAAGGACCATAAAAATGTTAAAGAACGATTCTGTTTGATGGGAAAGCGGACTGTATCTAAAAGGTAGGTAAAGGACTCACCGAAGCTCGCTGAGGGCCGGCTGGCTCCGAATACCTGAATGATGTGTTTTATGCTGTGGGGCGCCCCAATTCTTGGTTCTTGTTGATGGTGATGGTATTGTTTGATGGTACACACACAATTATTGTCTTATAAAACACTTGGTTGCAGTATTTCACGATTATTTTACGGAGTCGATATGTTCGGTGGCGAAGTATGGCGGGGAACTACTAGTGAATGTTTTAGACGTTAGGTGGCGCTGTTTGCGCAGGAAAATGATAGGATTGGAAAGGGCGGGGAATTCAAACTGTTTATGGTGCTTTAACAATTATACCTCAATGTCGTAACCGGTAAAATAACTAGTTATGTACTTACTTGTCCCACAGTCTTTTAAGTCATGTGCAACCACACATGGAATAGTTAATGAAGCAGCTGCAATTAAATCATTTATTAATAAATTTGATATTCCAGAGGTCAGAGAGTGTGGTCTCTTTACATCAAAAAGATACCCATTCTTAGGGGCATCACCTGATGGTTTGTTAGGAGAAGATACCATTATTGAAGTGAAGTGTCCATACGCAAGCAGGAACCAAATGATTACTAAATCATCTGTTCCTTATTTATATGAAGAAAATGGAGAGCTTTTTTTAAAGAAAACATGTGTTACCGTGGTGGTATACAGGGACAACTGTATTGTGCAGAAAAAAAAATCTGCAACTTGATTATAATATACATTCAAAGATTTTAAGGTGATCTATATTTCAAGGGATGAAGAGTTTATTGAAAACATGGTGGGGAAGCTTGTTTTTTTCTATGAACATTATTTTAAAAATGTAGTTTTTGATAAGTAGGTATATTATAGGAATTATAATTAAAAAGTTTATTTACAGAAACATTGTTTATTTATTTGGCTTAACTAGGTATAGCTTCTCGAAAATTGCATAGCATTATACAAACAAAAAATATTCTAGAAGCGAGTGGTACATAGTATGCATTTAAATCACTTTTTAATATAGTGAAAGTCATCAACCGTTCAATATGAACTCTTTGGCTTGCTAATTGTCTATCATGTTTAACTTTAACTCCTGTCAATTGTGATTTCCCATTAAGAAAGCATGGAATATTAACTCCAATATTCTTGCTTGCAAATATGTCTTGAACGTTAAAACCCCTATCGGCCATTATACTGTCACCACTATCACATTTTTCTAGCAAATTGCTTCGCTCAATCATCTGCCTATCTGATGTGGAGCCTCCATAACCCTCTGAGCAGTAACTGAATAAACCTCCAGGTGTAGCACCAACCAAAAATTTCATAGTGTGCTTGTTTTTGTACGAGCTGAAAGTAGCTTGTTGTGATATAGGATCTTTAGGTTTTGCAATAGGTATTTCAATTGCATCAATAATTATCCTAGTGTTACTATGGTATTTTTTAAACTGTGAAGGCATGTAGTAATCCACCAATTTCCTTTCAGGCCAAATATCAATTAATGACCATAAATCATAGGTAAAATTGAGCCAAGTTATGAAAATATTTGATATCATGGTTTTACTGACTCCAAAATATTTAGAGAGTTCATAATCAGTTTTATTACGTCTTAATTTTATTAACATTATTAGAAATTGGTCTTCAATTCCTATATTTATTACCTGACTACATTTGTACTGTAAATGATTTGCCATAGGACATAATGTGCTTAGTACCAATTTGAATTTTTCATATGTCTCTAGGCCTGTGTAATAGAGGACTGATTCATTGTCTGATAACAGCTCATCAGTTGAAAACATCCTAAAAAGTGTTGAGGTCTGTGTCGCTTTGCTTAGTTTATTTCCCAAAATGGGTCTCTCAATGATTATTTCCTCTTCTTTAGTTGAAATTTCTACTTCTTCAACCAATTCTTCTATGTTCATGTCTGGAATAAGATCAAAGCTGGTAGATGGCAGTGGTTCGTTTGTTATTATAGGTCTTGATAATAAGCAACGCCTTGCATTTCTCTGTTGCAATCGCTCAGTTCGAGCTGAGGTGACACTCGGTGATTCATTCCAAGAAAATATAGAGGGCACAGCAGATTTCTTCAAAATTTTGCGTTGGAGTGGAAAGCCTGAAACAATATTGGGTAATGTTAATACATGGCATATAACAGTGCGGCTCAAATCCCCCATGAGCGAACGTTGACTTGAAGTGGGAGAAACCAAGTCAACGTTCGACCCTTGTTTCTCCCACACATTCAAATTATTAATAAAAAGTCAGAATTATTATTAGGTATCGTACTAACCTGTCGCCTTAGAAGTGGTCTCGTAGTCTGTTTCGTTGAAGTGTTTTCCACATAACCTCGAAAAATTAGTTGCTTTGAAATTTTTTAGTTTCAGTGCCTTTTCCCACTTTCTCTTCATGTGCAAATTACTTGGAAATCTAACAACGCCTATTTCTTTGCATCCAAAGGCTACACAACGACCCATAATATTGAAAAAAGTCACAAAATATTAAGTTACTGTTCAATTTCTATGGAGTTAGTAGAAGACAGCTCAGTAGGTAGCACAGACTACTTAGAGATACTACGTAGTAGGTAGGTAGCAGTGTCTCCAAGTAAATCGAGAGTTACCGTGTTGCTAGGGTAAAAATACGGTGCGGTGTTTCTCGACCAAATTACGGTGTATTTACTAAAAGTATACCGTGTAAATTACCTACCGTGTAATTTTTCAAAGGAAAATATAACAACATTAATATGAAATGAATCAAAACACTTTAGTTTGCTCTTTAAACAAGTAAAAAAAAAAATTACATGTGAAACATGCAAAATTCAACATTAATATTAGATTAATGTTGAATTTTGCATGTTTCACATCGTTAGTTTGCCTGAAATCAACACAGTTTTTCACATTTCTATTCCTTTTTACCCGACTGCAAGGAAAGGGATAATATTGTTTTGGTTAGAAGTTTGTTTCTTTCGACCCCCGGCAGTGTTGCCTTTACAAAATTGTTAATTTGACTGACGTGCACGTGATATTCGCTGCAGGACTTTTAGGCAGCAGTGCACAGTGAAATAAATACAATAAATTAGTTCTTAATGGTAATACGGTGATTTATGACACGGTAATACATTATTACCTTGACCGTAGATAACGACTTGATTACGGTGCATCTACGGTAATTACCGTGTATATGGAGACACTGGTAGGTAGACAGTTTGTTTGTAAATTGTAGCATTGACTTAAAATAAAAGTTAAAAAAAGTATGGACTGGAAATACTCTACAAAAAAAAGGTGCATACCTACGGAGCATAAAATGGCTGCCAATGCTAGGGTTGTGTCAATCATAAAACATGGTATTACTGTAACGAGTATCGATACTAGTATTACGAGTATATAGTATTAGATATCACGGTTAAATTATATTATTAACAGTCCGTTGTAAAGTTGTAACAGAAAAATATGAGTAAATTTACTTACCTTCTGATACCTGAGAATAAAATTTATTCAAAGTGGTTTTTCTGAATACAATAATTAAAGAATACTTTTACCCGACTACGGAAAAGCCAAAAGGAAGGGTAATGATTTTGGCAGTGTATGTTTTATGTTTGTATGTTCCAACATAGCGCCTAAACTACTGAACACTTGTTCTCCCCACCACTGCGATATTTTTTTGTTCTAGACCATACCTAGGAACCCCCTAGTTACGGAGATATTGGTCAAAGTTCCAAAATTTTTCACAGTTGTTTTTGTAAATACTAGTTTTTCAGGTTATAACTTTACTTAAATTACCTCCATCACCCGTTTATTATTCATAGCATCCACTAGCCCAATGTGTTGCTAAATTGAGTTTTACCGTAAAATATGATATTTGACCCCAATAAAAAATCGTTTCCCAGCAAAAAAGTTGCGTAGGTAGGGGGGTACTTAGTTTGATGTTTCTGTACATCAAACTAAGTACCACCCTTGCTTGGTTGACGGCTGTGTTATGGGTTAATTTGCACCCTGTATACGTTTAGATTGCGGTCAAACAGTTGTCGCGGTTAAGTCTTTGTTATTTACTCGTATTATATAACAAACCAACATTAAAGTAGAATATTACTAAAACTCAACTACGAATTAAATCGCAAACTAGTAAAACCGCACTACATAACGTATTATATTAGTAAAATGATAGTAGAGGGCAATCGTCGCATGCCACCTTGCTAATGGCAACAAGCAGCTGACTTATATATCAATGAGAACGCCATGAAGGAGCATTAGGTATCAGTGGCAGGCGAAATACGACTATCCTCTATAATAATTTTACTTATAATAGATACGTTAAATTGAAAATTACAAATTATCTACCTACTAACTAGAGGATAATCAATTAAATAGATAAGGCGTTGATAGATAAGAATATTAGACAATAATTATTTTCTTGTTTTTTTCTGCGTAGAAGACCGCGGTTTTATTAGTTTGCGATTTAATTCGTATTCGTGTTTTAGTTTTATAAACTTAGTTTTTTAGGTTTGCGCTTTCGGTTATATCTGGTAGGTATGAAGATTCTAGTGAAGAAAAAATCTTCTAATAGTAAGAAGATTGTTTCTAGTTTCTATTATGATTAACATACTGACTGGCGGAGTAAAATAAAAGTGGATTTTGTTTCTTGTTGCCAAAATTTGTATTCGTCACCAAGTTGTATCACCTAATAAATAGATCTATCGCCACGAAATATTTTCGTTCGCAGATAAACAAAAAGTGTTCCCAGATATGAATGATCAAATTAATGTTAATATAATTATGTGTAAAATAAGAGATGGATCACCAATAAAATTGTAGTGCAATAAATAATAATAAAAAAAAAATATTCTACTGACTAAAAATCACCCATGTTCCTTCTTCGCCCTTGTGCCAAGGCCGCGTTATCTCTTTCGATAATCCGCAGGGTGGTCCCGCGCCCTGACCGGACCTGGCACGGTCACTCGATCCGATATCGTTTCAGCGCAGCGAAGGAACTAGTATCGGAAACTATTACGCAACGGTACAACACTTCATCCATGTTTGTAAACAAACGAATCAAATTATGAAATAACAAAAAGGTCTCTGGGACGGAAATAAACCCAAATATTAACACTTTAGCAATCAATTAATGATCACTTAGCATTTTTTCATCGAAAATGTATTACTCCTAGATACTATTGCATGAAAACGACTACTAACCTATGCAAAGTCAATTGAAGTTGATTTTCAGTCCTTCTTGCACCACACTTGACAATACAACACGCAGGCATATTGAATTGCTGTTTCCTAACATATACACGCAGTTTAAGAGATAATCTCGTCGTTATTTTCTCACAAATCGCAATTTAACAAAAAGTAAACAACTATTTGACAGCACAACTACCACGAAATCGTCGCCATCTTGTATCACAATATGGCGAATACGGCACCTAAAATACTATTCTGAGACTCGCATATCCAAATGTTGCCATTATGAGAAACAACTGAAATATTGTTGTCTCTTTCATCAAATACGATTACTGCATTAGAAAGAACGAAACTAAACTATATTTTACATTCTGTCTCCTATTTCACTCATATTTGTTGCAATTAGTGGGTGTATCTATTGTAACGACAGTGGTAAAAAATAAACAGGAACTGATTTATAACTTTATTCGGGCAGAGCTTCCCCTTACAACTATTACAATCGAGTGCGACAAGACCGCGAAAATGAGCTTGCAGGGCATTATAAAGCTTTATCCCCACCGGAGGCGTCCGGTAGTTATGGCTTGGCTCAGTGGTTGGCATGGCTGTCGTTGGCGTGGCTCGCTGTCAGGTGGCTGTCAGATGGCTGTCAGATGACTGTCAGTAGGCTGTTGTAACATTCGGCCGTCCTGAAACAATTGCTCCCGCAATGGGAACCAGAAAACAACGATTACAAGTCAGCTCAAAAAAACCAAGTTAAAATGGGGCAATAAACTTTGATCTCTCAAGAAGATTTATGAAATCTTCGGTGTTCAATTGTTCATCCACACTACTGGTGCTATCAGACATATAAGCATCGCTACGATATAGTCATAAGGAATCAACGGATACTAAGCCTGTAAACCCGTTGTATCATAATGATTTTATGACCTTTTGTACTTCTTAGTTTATGTCAATCATTACCTAACTCCTCAATATCACTTAATGTGGGCCAGAATATAAATCCTCTAACATACAAGAATTAACTTGGCAACAGGCTCGCCCCCTATTGCATGGGACTTAAACTTTACTGTATACTACTATGTGTGTGTACTCATGGGTACACCTCTACCTAACCCTTCGGGTATTACAAGCGTGATGTTATTAGCATTGACCTTGTTGCCGCTAGTAGTCAGCGCCTGGCGTAAATGTGCGTAATCACCGTTTTTTGTAATTTGTAAATCACACTATTATCAGCTATTATTATTTTTCGCCTTGTATCTAAGTTACGTCCCATTTTCTTTCCAGCTATTCAAATTCCAGTGGTAGATAACTCTATCGCTTCTAAATTGCACTGGTACAGAAACCCGGTCTAGGATAAATCGTAAGGCTTATAGGTACCCTGTTGTATTATTAACAGTATTATTAAAACTCCAAATTATGTTTGGTAACCTATTGTCCCCATACTGAGTTGCTTCCTTAAGTTCCGTGAATTGTGCGATTAGTGCCTCCCACACTTCGACCTACTCATTAAACGTAGAATCAGAGACATTAAAAACATGAAACACTTTTCATATAAGAAAAGATAACTAAAAAAACTAAGTTTGCCAACCTATCGTATAAAGAAACTGAAGAAACAATTTAAGTTAATTATAAACCATACCAATATGACACACGCACACACACATGTAGGTACTAACACACATGCTTCTTAGCGTGTCGATGGCAAAACTTCATTACTTTTACACACAACACCATTTAACCCCATCAACACTAGATAATGCTCAACTCATCAACGCTAAGATAATGCTACTCTGGCCCCCAAGATACCTACAGGCGTAGCCTAGTTTCGAGACCTCGGTTTTATCACCATTTTCAAATTAAAATTAAACTTGCTACATGTATTATTAGCGCTAAGTTAGATTAACATTAACATTAACAAAAATGATTGTAAATAGACCTAATTAATATTATTCTTCTTAGCAAACCTAGGTAGGACACGCAATAGCTGTTAACAGTTAACGTATTTTTAAACTGCTGTTCCGTTACAAACTTCTTGAAATATCTAATAAATAATTGCGATCTAAACTAATTGTCACTACAGAATTATTGACAGTACGCGTTGGTTCAGAAACAACGAATTTAGTGAAAGCATGTATCAATATAAACAATATGTACCCACTGGTACTCCTTTTTTTGTTTAGCCAGAAGGGCTCAAACTATCGATATTTACCTACCATTTTCATTGGTTCAGTAGATTTAGAAATTGAATGTCATTGGCCCTCCTTCCTACCGTACCGCTTTCCCGTAATAGCACAATGTAAACATGACGTCACATAATAATGTTTAAGTATAAATCGGGTAATTTATATATGGAAACCAGAAATGTTGCTCTTATTTATAAGTTCAGAACTTCGTTCTTTACGCACTTTACGCCTTGGCCAACATCGTCATGATGCATTTTGTAATATTTTCCATCGCGCGAAGTTTGACACAACTAATCGGGTACCGTAAAGGTTTGTTTACGTTACAGGCTACTATCAATACTACAATTATTCACTATAGTTATACTACAATCATTCACTATAGCAAAACAATACAACTTTTTGGCTTTTCATCTTGTCATTGCACTGTACTGAACTAATCGTTAACCTCTAAATGGTACACATTAAACGGCATTCATCAAACGATCTACTTACATAAGGCTGAAGCAAAGGCAGGCATAGGATTTAACTTTAGCTTCGGTTTTGGCTTGCTGGATTTTGCTTGGCTTTTGTTTGTAATATCGAGCAATGCATAGCATAAGATCACGTTTAGTCATTATATCGCGCACTGCAGTACAGTCCGAAATTACATGGACATTTTTACATAACACCTTTATACGATAATATCTTCGCAACAACTTCATTACTGAAAGGGATTAAAGCCCAAAATCATGATTAACACTCTTTCCGACTGGTAACGCGACTAAACTAAAGGACTGGGCGCAAACTACCGTCAATCTGCTTTTATAAAAGATACCTTGCTGCATACGTGTGAATTTCTGTTGGGAAACTAGGATCGTTTATTAAAATAATCACATTTTTTTTTTTTTTTCTTAACAAGATTTATGTGACTTGCCTCATAAGTCATACCCACATCGTATTATTTTTTGTTAGTTTGATAAACAATCGAGCTATTATTGCAAAGTTACTATTGAACTGTCGTAGGAGCCTATACTACCTCAAATTAGCAACACTATTTGTGGTGGTTCAAACTTCGATTGAAATACTGTTAAAATAAAGTTTTAATCAGCTTGCACTACAAAGCGGTTGTTACGTCTTTCGCTGCGGCCGAATAGTGCGAAATTAGTGGTATTTTGCGATTTACAACAAAACTATTGATTGGACTAAAAAAAAGTAAAACACTGATTTTGTTTACTGCAGTGAATCATATACTTTTACGCATTATAAAACTCGCGTTTTACTCCTGTTGGCCTCATAAATAACTACATAGAACTAGATGGAATAAATTGACGCACCTTACTCGAGACGGGAAATTAAGACACATGTATCAACTTAAATTCAACCGGTTGAATGCCATCACATGCTTATTTTACCTATGAAATATGTAAAAATTAACGGTTTCTCATATTTAATTTTAAGATCCTCGTTTGCAATTTGTCAGGAACTTTATGCAATAAGTTTATACCTGTTTGAATATCGACTGACGGTAGCAAGAGATTGCCTAGGAATGCTATAAACCACTGACAATAGTTTGATGAAATTATTGTAGTTATTTATATCTAAAGATTTACTTTGGAGTTGTTGGATAATCTAATGCGCACTTGAACTAAATAAAATATGTACATCTTAAGTTCTCAATTCCTTAGTACACAACTAGTAAAACCATTTTTGCACCGAGATAATATACTGATTAACTGACTATGATTAGATTTACTTATCGGGCCTACCAAATTACCTAATTTTGTCTACGATTGGCATAATTATTATCAACACATAGGGCACTTCATTGTAAAACACATTTGGCTAATATATTTGGCTAATGGCATTTGGCTAATATTTTGCAAATATCTGTTAACTGGCATGTTAACTGACCTTGTTATTTATGCATGGTTCCTGGCAGCTCTCAGCGTGAAGTAGGACGGTTCCTCCCTTCCATGTCCTTGGGCTCGCTGTTGACGACCTTGAGGTAGCCTTCATTTACCGTAGCAGCGTTACTGGCAGAGAAATGGATACTTCTTGTAACTCGAAGTGTCTCACAGGTGGTTACTGACCGCAGTCTTCGTTTTCAGGGTCAAATTATGGAATCAATGATGCGGTACTGAGGGCAGGCGCTTCGTGTTCCATCCAGATCGTAGACTGCTTTTTCAATTTGTGCCTTGTGATTCTGGGATGGGCGACTCTTCAATATTTTCCTTGTAGGCGGTGTGCATCAACGTTCTTCGTTTGAATTTTCAGACCTCGTCCTTTGTACTTGGTGACCGTTGACTTTTAAATGTATCAGAGCGTCGTTTAATCGTAGGTTTATTGTTTTCGATCCCACTTCTGAGTGTAACGACAGTGGTAAAAAATAAACAGGAACTGATTTATAACTTTATTCGGGCAGAGCTTCCCCTTACAACTATTACAATCGAGTGCGACAAGACCGCGAAAATGAGCTTGCAGGGCATTATAAAGCTTTATCCCCACCGGAGGCGTCCGGTAGTTATGGCTTGGCTCAGTGGTTGGCATGGCTGTCGTTGGCGTGGCTCGCTGTCAGGTGGCTGTCAGATGGCTGTCAGATGACTGTCAGTAGGCTGTTGTAACACTATAGAATATCGCGGCGTCTCCATATTTTTCCTATCTCAATGGGTAAGCTGTCATTTATTTATTTTTTGAAGCCCTAGCAACACTTCATCCAAATGTCAAGCTATTATCCAACCAAATTAAAAGCGTTCAAAAACTGCTGAGGTTATCGGATATCTCTTTCTTTTACAGCCCAAGATGCGTAGTCTATTTCGTTCCAACAAATAATTTTAATTCGATGGCATATTACGTAAAACGTTGCGATGTGCTATTGTGATCGCATCTTTTCATTGAATTTCATCGTAATTTATTGAATAATAGCAATGAAATTGGTTTAATTTATCATTTTAACATTCTAAATATCCTAAGTAATATACAAAATGGCTAGTTTATCTAGCAAACAAAGTAGTACCACTGCCCAAAACCAGGTTTGTAGAAGCGTGAACGCGCGAACCTTAGAAATTATCTGTTTCTGTTAGGATCCGTCGTTTGACGCCGTCTTCTAGTGAAATACACAACAGAGAGTGTGATAAAGGTGTTTAAGTGCAAGTTGTTTGGTTTTTAGCTCGTGCAATGGATAAACGAGGCGATGTTGTTAGAAGGCAACCGCAGAGCAGATTGCCTGAGGAAAGCGGTGGAAATCCTGCTTCACCAATGCTCTTCTTTGCTTTCCCAATATATGGAAAACATCCTGACTTATTTCAACGATAAATCTACAGATGTGAAGAAGCTGGTTATCACTTTTATCGAAGAATTGAGGTAAGTTTTGCTGTGATTTTGGTGTACTAGTTGTGTTAAAAACATTCAAATATCTTCTTATCTGTTGCTCCTTGCTTTAGGAATACTCGGTATTTATGAGGTATCCTACCTGAGATAGTAGTTTTCCTATGATTACATATTATTATGGAGTACAATAACAAATATTTTTTATGTGTCATTGTTAAAAGATAGACACTTACAGATACCTAATCATGATTGACAATATGAATTTAGAATAAAAGATGACTGGTCTGGTAAATTTGGTGTTTAGCATCAATAGATGGGATACTTGATATTGTGTCTTGTCACCTGTCTGACCTGTTGCTATCACATCACAGGACATAAGGGACACTACTGAAAAGGCCCAAGCCAAGTCATCGCCACAATACTTTACTATTTCATAATGTTAGTTAATCAGCCACTTTATTAGAAGTTATATGACAAGGTTTTTTGGTTATTAAAAAGTGATGCAGCCCAAAAAAATGAATAGTAATTAGGTATACTTACATAGTTAACAAATATAAGGTTGATAGGAAAATTACTTCTGTTGTTTTGTTTTTTTTTTTTTTTTACATTTTAAAATGTCTAAGATGTCCCTGGTGGAAAGTCATGTATATTTTTTCAGTAAAAACTTAAAATTGTGGTTTTATATTTCAGTTATTTCTATCTGATATGCCTGAGTTTAATGTATCTATAAGACAAATATGAAAAAAGATTTTTTAGTGCTATAATCTTCGATCAATGCTATCTAAGTTAATTAGTGTATGCCTGCCAGAGGATATAGCATCTACACTGGAGTTGGTTATGCTGCAACCAGTCATCTCACATTTTTGAGCAGTATCCACTAACTTTGCATGAGCTGAGTGACTACACGGATCATGCAAATTCAGCCGCAGAGAATTGGCAATGTATATCCAAGATATAGATGATACGAAAACCAGATAACATAAAATATAATTTAAAAAAAAAAAAAAATATCAACTAAACTTTACTAAACTAACAACATACTATAAAAGGCCATCAAAAACTCCTCAACACTGTTAGCTGGTAAAGTGTCCAAGAGCGTTGCCACATTGTATGTCAACACTTACCCTGTATCTCTTTGCGTTTTTAAATTAATAATTAAATATTTTCGGCAGTAAACTCCACCCGCAATACATACCGAATACAATAGAACAGTTACGTCAACTGGTGAGCGACTCGGTGATTGCTGTGCAGAAGAGAGCCATCCAGGCCGCCAGCATCGTGTACCGTAACACTCTGTTGTGGATATTTCAGGGTGCTACAGAAACTACCGATATGGAGTTTGTTTGGGAGAATATCACAGAGCTAAAGGTATTAATTATTTTGAATTTCATTCTATTTAGTGACTGGTGCGATGCCCAAGAGGAGGGTTAGGGTTACACAGACCAGCTCGGAGAGTAGAGCAGATTTTTGTCACGTTTAAAACAGAGTTTTGAATCATTGTAATAAGGTTTATTTTTACATGTCACTTCTTTTATTAGTGAAATAACGACGGCGGATGCTCTCCGAGCCGGGCTGTGTGAATGGACCCTTTTGTGTTTGACCTGTATGTTTTATGTTTGTCCTTTTCTTTGTTACCGCGAAAACCTAAATGTATGAACAGATTTAGATGCATTATACATTGTTACATTCGTCTTGGTGGTGCGAGTGTCACTAGCAACATTAAGAAAAACGTAAGATAAAAGAGAAAAATGCTTTATAAAGAATACAGTGGAGTTCGAAATCTGGGGGCACGGTAGTGTCCCCGCCTAGTCCAGTGGGGTATCAAAAGGAAGTGTTTTAAAAGAGATTCTTTAAGAATTTCGTGAAACTGTAACAGTAAAGTTGCTTTTATAATTATGTTATTAAAAACACTTAATAATCCACGTCTTTTCTCTCCTCAGCTGGTAGTCTTAAACATGATAGACAGTGACAATGAAGGCATCAGGACTCACTCCATCAAGTTCTTGGAGGAGGTGGTCCTGCTGCAGACACCCACTGATGGAACCGGAGACGAGTTCAACCTGGACACTCTGCCTGCTAACATGACCTTCATTAATAGACATGCTTTGGAAGAGGAGGCTGAGTGAGTAGTTTTTTGATATTTTTAAGGTTCTGTACCCAACGGGCCCCTATTACTAAGGCTTGTTGCCCACTGGTAAGTTGAAGCGAGAGCGCGCAGGCGTCGTGCTAAACTAACTTCATGGATAAATGGCAGTCTATATTATGGGCTATACTTGAGTCGCGGCATAACCAAACGAACAAAGCTAAACGTCGAGACTCCGCCACAACTTACCAGTGGGGGACGCGCAGCGTAGGCTTAGCCTACGCTGTCCGTTTGTCTGTCTGTCACCGGGCTTTATCTCATACCTGTATGATGCTGTGGAAAACCCTCTCAGACCAGAATAAAACAATGTTACTTTTATCTGTCTTCCAACAGTTTGTTCAGAAAGATGGGTTCTAGTCATGTAGGTGTGACTATGGTGCTAGAAATAAGCAAAATATATTACGTAGCATAATTATAATCTTAATAAGAATTGAACTTTATTCCATTTTGCAGTAGGTATAATTACGTAAAACATTTCTTTTTCACTCTCCAGGACAATATTCCAGTTGCTGTTAAAATTCCACAATTCCCAACACATATCTAGTGTGAACTTGATGGCTTGTATGACGACACTGTGCCTACTGGCGAAGCTCAGACCTAAGTTCATGCCACTAGTCGTACAGGCATTAAGCGACCTACACACGACCCTACCGCCAACACTATCGCAGTCCCAAGTCAACTCAGTACGGAAACAACTCAAAATGCTGCTTGTTACCATAATAAAGCATCCCGCTTCACATGATTTGTGGCCACAGTTGACCCAGCTGGTGGTGGATGTCGGAATGAAGCAGCAAGAAATAAATAAGTTGTTCCCGAAAGAAAAAAGAAATAAGAGGCTCGGGGAAATTAAGAGTGGGGACCAGTCGGCTAAGAGGATTAGGATTGACTCCCCTGCAAGTAATAGTCAGGGCAGTGACAGTAATAGTACCAGCAAGAGTGAGTTCAACGTCTTTGATGATGACAGTCTACCTCCAACGGTCGCAGCGGCCTCCAGTGTACCGAAACAACCAGTTGTTCCGACAGAGCACTCGTTACTTGAAGGTCTAAACAACGTTGATAACGTCGTCAACCTCGTCACACATACTCTTGTGAACTATCTACCTAACGAAATGCCCAGCACATTTGTGAAGTCCTACAAACCTATCCCTAACTCGGGTACTAAGCCACAAAAGGTAGCTCTCTCTAAAATGATACTGGCTTTGATAGATCACCAAGACTATCCTATGCAGGTGGTTGCGCCTGTGCCCCCTCCTGTGCCTCCAACACCCGCACTTTCGGAATTGGCATCAAAAATACCGCTACTAAGAGACGACGAAGAAAAAGTCACGCTCAAAAATGCAGTAGCGAAGTTGCAAGAGTCAACGAAAGCAGAAAGACAGATGGAAAGTGCGGTATCGAAGCTTATGGAGGAGACAAGACAGGATCATTTGAAAGAGGAGGAGAGGAAACAAAAGGACAAGGAAAAGCCTATCCCTCCCCAAACACCTACAGTTCCTAAACTAAAGCAGAAAGTAAAGTTACTAAAACTGCAGGAAATCACGCGTCCTATTCCTAAAGAGATAAAAGAGAGGTTGATAACGCAAGCTGTCGGCAGAATCTTGAACGCGGAGACAGAGAGCGTGATTGGTGGAGCGGCAAACATTCGTGCGAAGTTCATCACGTTATTCGCATCAAGTTACACACCAGAATTGAGAGAATTAGTGTTGAATTACATACTAGACGACCCTACAAACAGGATCGACTTGGCTTTGGCATGGTTGTATGAGGAGTACGCCTTCATGCAAGGCTTTAACCGTCACCCGGTGACATTGCAGCCGAAGGTTCACGAGAAGCATGATCAGAACTACAATCAGTTGCTATGTGCGTTGATCACACAGATAAGTGAGCGAGGTGATCCCTTGGTGGAGAGTTCTAAGGATATGTTGTTACGGAAGATTTACTCGGAGTGTCCTGTAGTGACGGACGAGGCCATAGATTACTTGCGGCATTTGGTCACGGAAGACAAGGTGGCGTTGTTGGCGCTCGAGTTGTTAGAGGAACTGTGTATCATGCGACCGCCGCGTGCGCACAAGTATGTGACGTCGCTGCTGTGTCATATATGTGAGTATTTTTTTATTGCCATATTATATTAACAGACCCCGTTGCAACGCCGTTCACAAAATAAACGGACAAGACGAGGCTTTTAAATACTGTTTCCAATTGTTATTATAGTAACCGACGTCAGCCCCACTATGCAATGATTTCCTGGTATTTGTGGCTCTTAGAATTCACTTACTTTTCTTTCGTCTGTCAAATTAATTTACATAATTCACAAAACTGAAAATAACCTTCAATTTCCAGTGAACGAAAACGAAGAAATACGCGATCTTGCTCTAAAATCAACTCTAAAGATCTACAAGCGCGGTACGGACTCGGTTCGCAAGGTCATCGAGAAGCATGCCATGTTATACCTCGGGTTTATATCGCTGAACCACCCACCGCCAGAGCTGAGCGATACTAGAGGCGTCAGGGCCGTGTGGACCGACGACATGTTCCATATGTGTCTCAACCTCGTGATGGCGCTAATGCCCGAGAATGAAGGTAAGTAATGTTTATATCGCTGAACCACCCGCCGCCAGAACTGAGCGATACTAGAGGCGTCAGGGCCGTGTGGACCGACGACATGTTCCATATGTGTCTCAACCTCGTGATGGCGCTAATGCCCGAGAATGAAGGTAAGTAATGTTTATATTGCTGAACCACCCGCCGCCAGAGCTGAGCGATACTAGAGGCGTCAGGGCCGTGTGGACCGACGACATGTTCCATATGTGTCTCAACCTCGTGATGGCGCTAATGCCCGAGAATGAAGGTAAGTAATGTTTATATCGCTGAACCACCCGCCGCCAGAACTGAGCGATACTAGAGGCGTCAGGGCCGTGTGGACCGACGACATGTTCCATATGTGTCTCAACCTCGTGATGGCGCTAATGCCCGAGAATGAAGGTAAGTAATGTTTATATCGCTGAACCACCCGCCGCCAGAACTGAGCGATACTAGAGGCGTCAGGGCCGTGTGGACCGACGACATGTTCCATATGTGTCTCAACCTCGTGATGGCGCTAATGCCCGAGAATGAAGGTAAGTAATGTTTATATTGCTGAACCACCCGCCGCCAGAGCTGAGCGATACTAGAGGCGTCAGGGCCGTGTGGACCGACGACATGTTCCATATGTGTCTCAACCTCGTGATGGCGCTAATGCCCGAGAATGAGGGTAAGTAATGTTTATATCGCTGAACCACCCGCCGACAGAGCTGAGCGATACTAGAGGCGTCAGGGCCGTGTGGACCGACGACATGTTCCATATGTGTCTCAACCTCGTGATGGCGCTAATGCCAGAGAATGAAGGTAGGTAAGTAATGTTTATATCGCTGAACCACCCGCCGCCAGAACTGAGCGATACTAGAGGCGTCAGGGCCGTGTGGACCGACGACATGTTCCATATGTGTCTCAACCTCGTGATGGCGCTAATGCCCGAGAATGAAGGTAAGTAATGTTTATATTGCTGAACCACCCGCCGCCAGAGCTGAGCGATACTAGAGGCGTCAGGGCCGTGTGGACCGACGACATGTTCCATATGTGTCTCAACCTCGTGATGGCGCTAATGCCCGAGAATGAAGGTAAGTAATGTTTATATCGCTGAACCACCCGCCGCCAGAGCTGAGCGATACTAGAGGCGTCAGGGCCGTGTGGACCGACGACATGTTCCATATGTGTCTCAACCTCGTGATGGCGCTAATGCCCGAGAATGAAGGTAAGTAATGTTTATATCGCTGAACCACCCGCCGCCAGAACTGAGCGATACTAGAGGCGTCAGGGCCGTGTGGACCGACGACATGTTCCATATGTGTCTCAACCTCGTGATGGCGCTAATGCCCGAGAATGAGGGTAAGTAATGTTTATATCGCTGAACCACCCGCCGACAGAGCTGAGCGATACTAGAGGCGTCAGGGCCGTGTGGACCGACGACATGTTCCATATGTGTCTCAACCTCGTGATGGCGCTAATGCCAGAGAATGAAGGTAGGTAAGTAATGTTTATATCGCTGAACCACCCGCCGCCAGAACTGAGCGATACTAGAGGCGTCAGGGCCGTGTGGACCGACGACATGTTCCATATGTGTCTCAACCTCGTGATGGCGCTAATGCCCGAGAATGAAGGTAAGTAATGTTTATATTGCTGAACCACCCGCCGCCAGAGCTGAGCGATACTAGAGGCGTCAGGGCCGTGTGGACCGACGACATGTTCCATATGTGTCTCAACCTCGTGATGGCGCTAATGCCCGAGAATGAAGGTAAGTAATGTTTATATCGCTGAACCACCCGCCGCCAGAGCTGAGCGATACTAGAGGCGTCAGGGCCGTGTGGACCGACGACATGTTCCATATGTGTCTCAACCTCGTGATGGCGCTAATGCCCGAGAATGAAGGTAAGTAATGTTTATATCGCTGAACCACCCGCCGCCAGAACTGAGCGATACTAGAGGCGTCAGGGCCGTGTGGACCGACGACATGTTCCATATGTGTCTCAACCTCGTGATGGCGCTAATGCCCGAGAATGAAGGTAAGTAATGTTTATATTGCTGAACCACCCGCCGCCAGAGCTGAGCGATACTAGAGGCGTCAGGGCCGTGTGGACCGACGACATGTTCCATATGTGTCTCAACCTCGTGATGGCGCTAATGCCCGAGAATGAGGGTAAGTAATGTTTATATCGCTGAACCACCCGCCGCCAGAGCTGAGCGATACTAGAGGCGTCAGGGCCGTGTGGACCGACGACATGTTCCATATGTGTCTCAACCTCGTGATGGCGCTAATGCCAGAGAATGAAGGTAGGTAAGTAATGTTTATATCGCTGAACCACCCGCCGCCAGAACTGAGCGATACTAGAGGCGTCAGGGCCGTGTGGACCGACGACATGTTCCATATGTGTCTCAACCTCGTGATGGCGCTAATGCCCGAGAATGAAGGTAAGTAATGTTTATATTGCTGAACCACCCGCCGCCAGAGCTGAGCGATACTAGAGGCGTCAGGGCCGTGTGGACCGACGACATGTTCCATATGTGTCTCAACCTCGTGATGGCGCTAATGCCCGAGAATGAGGGTAAGTAATGTTTATATCGCTGAACCACCCGCCGCCAGAGCTGAGCGATACTAGAGGCGTCAGGGCCGTGTGGACCGACGACATGTTCCATATGTGTCTCAACCTCGTGATGGCGCTAATGCCCGAGAATGAGGGTAAGTAATGTTTATATCGCTGAACCACCCGCCGACAGAGCTGAGCGATACTAGAGGCGTCAGGGCCGTGTGGACCGACGACATGTTCCATATGTGTCTCAACCTCGTGATGGCGCTAATGCCAGAGAATGAAGGTAGGTAAGTAATGTTTATATCGCTGAACCACCCGCCGCCAGAACTGAGCGATACTAGAGGCGTCAGGGCCGTGTGGACCGACGACATGTTCCATATGTGTCTCAACCTCGTGATGGCGCTAATGCCCGAGAATGAAGGTAAGTAATGTTTATATTGCTGAACCACCCGCCGCCAGAGCTGAGCGATACTAGAGGCGTCAGGGCCGTGTGGACCGACGACATGTTCCATATGTGTCTCAACCTCGTGATGGCGCTAATGCCCGAGAATGAAGGTAAGTAATGTTTATATCGCTGAACCACCCGCCGCCAGAGCTGAGCGATACTAGAGGCGTCAGGGCCGTGTGGACCGACGACATGTTCCATATGTGTCTCAACCTCGTGATGGCGCTAATGCCCGAGAATGAAGGTAAGTAATGTTTATATCGCTGAACCACCCGCCGCCAGAACTGAGCGATACTAGAGGCGTCAGGGCCGTGTGGACCGACGACATGTTCCATATGTGTCTCAACCTCGTGATGGCGCTAATGCCCGAGAATGAAGGTAAGTAATGTTTATATTGCTGAACCACCCGCCGCCAGAGCTGAGCGATACTAGAGGCGTCAGGGCCGTGTGGACCGACGACATGTTCCATATGTGTCTCAACCTCGTGATGGCGCTAATGCCCGAGAATGAGGGTAAGTAATGTTTATATCGCTGAACCACCCGCCGCCAGAGCTGAGCGATACTAGAGGCGTCAGGGCCGTGTGGACCGACGACATGTTCCATATGTGTCTCAACCTCGTGATGGCGCTAATGCCAGAGAATGAAGGTAGGTAAGTAATGTTTATATCGCTGAACCACCCGCCGCCAGAACTGAGCGATACTAGAGGCGTCAGGGCCGTGTGGACCGACGACATGTTCCATATGTGTCTCAACCTCGTGATGGCGCTAATGCCCGAGAATGAAGGTAAGTAATGTTTATATTGCTGAACCACCCGCCGCCAGAGCTGAGCGATACTAGAGGCGTCAGGGCCGTGTGGACCGACGACATGTTCCATATGTGTCTCAACCTCGTGATGGCGCTAATGCCCGAGAATGAGGGTAAGTAATGTTTATATCGCTGAACCACCCGCCGCCAGAGCTGAGCGATACTAGAGGCGTCAGGGCCGTGTGGACCGACGACATGTTCCATATGTGTCTCAACCTCGTGATGGCGCTAATGCCCGAGAATGAGGGTAAGTAATGTTTATATCGCTGAACCACCCGCCGACAGAGCTGAGCGATACTAGAGGCGTCAGGGCCGTGTGGACCGACGACATGTTCCATATGTGTCTCAACCTCGTGATGGCGCTAATGCCAGAGAATGAAGGTAGGTAAGTAATGTTTATATCGCTGAACCACCCGCCGCCAGAACTGAGCGATACTAGAGGCGTCAGGGCCGTGTGGACCGACGACATGTTCCATATGTGTCTCAACCTCGTGATGGCGCTAATGCCCGAGAATGAAGGTAAGTAATGTTTATATTGCTGAACCACCCGCCGCCAGAGCTGAGCGATACTAGAGGCGTCAGGGCCGTGTGGACCGACGACATGTTCCATATGTGTCTCAACCTCGTGATGGCGCTAATGCCCGAGAATGAAGGTAAGTAATGTTTATATCGCTGAACCACCCGCCGCCAGAGCTGAGCGATACTAGAGGCGTCAGGGCCGTGTGGACCGACGACATGTTCCATATGTGTCTCAACCTCGTGATGGCGCTAATGCCCGAGAATGAAGGTAAGTAATGTTTATATCGCTGAACCACCCGCCGCCAGAACTGAGCGATACTAGAGGCGTCAGGGCCGTGTGGACCGACGACATGTTCCATATGTGTCTCAACCTCGTGATGGCGCTAATGCCCGAGAATGAAGGTAAGTAATGTTTATATTGCTGAACCACCCGCCGCCAGAGCTGAGCGATACTAGAGGCGTCAGGGCCGTGTGGACCGACGACATGTTCCATATGTGTCTCAACCTCGTGATGGCGCTAATGCCCGAGAATGAGGGTAAGTAATGTTTATATCGCTGAACCACCCGCCGCCAGAGCTGAGCGATACTAGAGGCGTCAGGGCCGTGTGGACCGACGACATGTTCCATATGTGTCTCAACCTCGTGATGGCGCTAATGCCAGAGAATGAAGGTAGGTAAGTAATGTTTATATCGCTGAACCACCCGCCGCCAGAACTGAGCGATACTAGAGGCGTCAGGGCCGTGTGGACCGACGACATGTTCCATATGTGTCTCAACCTCGTGATGGCGCTAATGCCCGAGAATGAAGGTAAGTAATGTTTATATTGCTGAACCACCCGCCGCCAGAGCTGAGCGATACTAGAGGCGTCAGGGCCGTGTGGACCGACGACATGTTCCATATGTGTCTCAACCTCGTGATGGCGCTAATGCCCGAGAATGAGGGTAAGTAATGTTTATATCGCTGAACCACCCGCCGCCAGAGCTGAGCGATACTAGAGGCGTCAGGGCCGTGTGGACCGACGACATGTTCCATATGTGTCTCAACCTCGTGATGGCGCTAATGCCCGAGAATGAGGGTAAGTAATGTTTATATCGCTGAACCACCCGCCGACAGAGCTGAGCGATACTAGAGGCGTCAGGGCCGTGTGGACCGACGACATGTTCCATATGTGTCTCAACCTCGTGATGGCGCTAATGCCAGAGAATGAAGGTAGGTAAGTAATGTTTATATCGCTGAACCACCCGCCGCCAGAACTGAGCGATACTAGAGGCGTCAGGGCCGTGTGGACCGACGACATGTTCCATATGTGTCTCAACCTCGTGATGGCGCTAATGCCCGAGAATGAAGGTAAGTAATGTTTATATTGCTGAACCACCCGCCGCCAGAGCTGAGCGATACTAGAGGCGTCAGGGCCGTGTGGACCGACGACATGTTCCATATGTGTCTCAACCTCGTGATGGCGCTAATGCCCGAGAATGAAGGTAAGTAATGTTTATATCGCTGAACCACCCGCCGCCAGAGCTGAGCGATACTAGAGGCGTCAGGGCCGTGTGGACCGACGACATGTTCCATATGTGTCTCAACCTCGTGATGGCGCTAATGCCCGAGAATGAAGGTAAGTAATGTTTATATCGCTGAACCACCCGCCGCCAGAACTGAGCGATACTAGAGGCGTCAGGGCCGTGTGGACCGACGACATGTTCCATATGTGTCTCAACCTCGTGATGGCGCTAATGCCCGAGAATGAAGGTAAGTAATGTTTATATTGCTGAACCACCCGCCGCCAGAGCTGAGCGATACTAGAGGCGTCAGGGCCGTGTGGACCGACGACATGTTCCATATGTGTCTCAACCTCGTGATGGCGCTAATGCCCGAGAATGAGGGTAAGTAATGTTTATATCGCTGAACCACCCGCCGCCAGAGCTGAGCGATACTAGAGGCGTCAGGGCCGTGTGGACCGACGACATGTTCCATATGTGTCTCAACCTCGTGATGGCGCTAATGCCAGAGAATGAAGGTAGGTAAGTAATGTTTATATCGCTGAACCACCCGCCGCCAGAACTGAGCGATACTAGAGGCGTCAGGGCCGTGTGGACCGACGACATGTTCCATATGTGTCTCAACCTCGTGATGGCGCTAATGCCCGAGAATGAAGGTAAGTAATGTTTATATTGCTGAACCACCCGCCGCCAGAGCTGAGCGATACTAGAGGCGTCAGGGCCGTGTGGACCGACGACATGTTCCATATGTGTCTCAACCTCGTGATGGCGCTAATGCCCGAGAATGAGGGTAAGTAATGTTTATATCGCTGAACCACCCGCCGCCAGAACTGAGCGATACTAGAGGCGTCAGGGCCGTGTGGACCGACGACATGTTCCATATGTGTCTCAACCTCGTGATAGCGCTAATGCCCGAGAAGAATGAAGGTAAGTAATGTTTATATTGCTGAACCACCCGCCGCCCGAGCTGAGCGATACTAGAGGCGTCAGGGCCGTGTGGACCGACGACATGTTCCATATGTGTCTCAACCTCGTGATGGCGCTAATGCCCGAGAATGAAGGTAAGTAATGTTTATATCGCTGAACCACCCACCGCCAGAACTGAGCGATACTAGAGGCGTCAGGGCCGTGTGGACTGACGACATGTTCCATATGTGTCTCAACCTCGTGATGGCGCTAATGCCCGAGAATGAAGGTAAGTAATGTTTATATCGCTGAACCACCCGCCGCCAGAGCTGAGCGATACTAGAGGCGTCAGAGCCGTGTGGACCGACGACATGTTCCATATGTGTCTCAACCTCGTGATGGCGCTAATGCCAGAGAATGAAGGTAAGTAATGTTTATATCGCTGAACCACCCGCCGCCAGAGCTGAGCGATACTAGAGGCGTCAGAGCCGTGTGGACCGACGACATGTTCCATATGTGTCTCAACCTCGTGATGGCGCTAATGCCCGAGAATGAAGGTAAGTAATGTTTATATCGCTGAACCACCCGCCGCCAGAGCTGAGCGATACTAGAGGCGTCAGGGCCGTGTGGACCGACGACATGTTCCATATGTGTCTCAACCTCGTGATGGCGCTAATGCCCGAGAATGAGGGTAAGTAATGTTTATATCGCTGAACCACCCGCCGCCAGAACTGAGCGATACTAGAGGCGTCAGGGCCGTGTGGACCGACGACATGTTCCATATGTGTCTCAACCTCGTGATAGCGCTAATGCCCGAGAAGAATGAAGGTAAGTAATGTTTATATTGCTGAACCACCCGCCGCCCGAGCTGAGCGATACTAGAGGCGTCAGGGCCGTGTGGACCGACGACATGTTCCATATGTGTCTCAACCTCGTGATGGCGCTAATGCCCGAGAATGAAGGTAAGTAATGTTTATATCGCTGAACCACCCACCGCCAGAACTGAGCGATACTAGAGGCGTCAGGGCCGTGTGGACCGACGACATGTTCCATATGTGTCTCAACCTCGTGATGGCGCTAATGCCCGAGAATGAAGGTAAGTAATGTTTATATCGCTGAACCACCCGCCGCCAGAGCTGAGCGATACTAGAGGCGTCAGAGCCGTGTGGACCGACGACATGTTCCATATGTGTCTCAACCTCGTGATGGCGCTAATGCCAGAGAATGAAGGTAAGTAATGTTTATATCGCTGAACCACCCGCCGCCAGAGCTGAGTGATACTAGAGGCGTCAGAGCCGTGTGGACCGACGACATGTTCCATATGTGTCTCAACCTCGTGATGGCGCTAATGCCCGAGAATGAAGGTAAGTAATGTTTATATCGCTGAACCACCCGCCGCCAGAGCTGAGCGATACTAGAGGCGTCAGAGCCGTGTGGACCGACGACATGTTCCATATGTGTCTCAACCTCGTGATGGCGCTAATGCCCGAGAATGAAGGTAAGTAATGTTTATATCGCTGAACCACCCGCCGCCAGAGCTGAGCGATACTAGAGGCGTCAGAGCCGTGTGGACCGACGACATGTTCCATATTATGTGTCTCAACCTCGTGATGGCGCTAATGCCCGAGAATGAGGGTAAGTAATGTTTATATCGCTGAACCACCCGCCGCCAGAGCTGAGCGATACTAGAGGCGTCAGAGCCGTGTGGACCGACGACATGTTCCATATTATGTGTCTCAACCTCGTGATGGCGCTAATGCCCGAGAATGAAGGTAAGTAATGTTTATATCGCTGAACCACCCACCGCCAGAACTGAGCGATACTAGAGGCGTCAGGGCCGTGTGGACCGACGACATGTTCCATATGTGTCTCAACCTCGTGATGGCGCTAATGCCAGAGAATGAAGGTAAGTAAGAATAATTATTAGTGTATACTGTTACGAGCTGGGTATGGGAAAAGTAAAAACAACACTACCAATTAAACACACGAATTAACTTTATTACTCACTTAACACAATCGCAATAGTATATTGGTCGGAACTCTTTGCAATGACAGGCTTTCCGCACTTATATTTCATTATAAGTGCGGAAAGCCTGTCATTGCGAAGAGTTCCGACAAATGTCTACCCGAGCCGAGGCACAGCCGACGGCGAGGGTTGACAGTCGGAACAAGTTGCAATGACGGTTCCGCACGTGTACTGAACAACTATTTTTAATACAGTTGCGAAAAAATGAAGCAATTTAATAAAATAATAAAACCGTAATTAAACTCAACATTTTTGAAAATGGCGCCAACCGTAAAAGAATATAAGCAGAGTTTTTTTTGTTTTCTTCACCCATTCTGGGTAGGCAAAGTGAACTATGCCCATACAGCCAAGTCTTCAGGAGATTTTTTTTATTGATATGAAATGAAAATGAAATTTAATGAGATGAAATGGAATGAAACCTTAACTCATTGAATTAAATAATTAAATCTGATATTGAAACAAATTAGTAGCTTCTTTAGAAATATTTGCATGAATCGTAAAAACTTTTATGTTTTTTTTTTTGTAAAAACTTCGTGGTTGGTTTTTTTTTTAATGGACATCATTTTGACAGTTGGGAAAGAGAACGCACGTGTTCGGGAATGGTAAAGAAAAAGCACGAGTACGTAATAGCCCACATCCCGAACGCTATACGTCCCTGCAATACGCCACTTTTTACCCGACTACGGCGAAGCCAAAAGGAAGGGTAATGATTTTGGCAGTCTATGTATGTATGTATGTATGTATGTATGTTCCACCGTAGCGCCTAATCTACTGAACGGATTTTAATAAATTAGGTGTCAATAGATTCGTAAGAATAGCCCGGGTGACATAGGCTATATAAATTTTATAAATTCTTTTTATGACGGAATTTAAATGTCAAAAACTTACCTCAAAAAATATTAAATTGAGATAACCATAGCAAGTTTGGTATCAAATGAAAGGTCTTGGCGAGCACATTACAAATATGTATTATATATTATTATATGTAGTTAAAGTACTTACACACAAAAATAAAATTCAAATAAAAAAATTAAGTTCAAAAATCTAAAACCCGACTACTAACAAAATCGCGGTCTTAAAAGTAGAAAACAAGAAAATAATTCTTGTCTGATATTCTTCGTAGTCGCATGCCACCTTGTATCAATGAGAAACGCCATGAAGGAGCATCAGGTATCAGTGGCATGCGACTACGAAGAATATCAGACAAGAATTATTTTCTTGTTTTCTACTTTTAAGACCGCGATTTTGTTAGTAGTCGGGTTTTTGAGCAACTGTATTAAAAAACACTTTACCGCACTATATCTCTTCGAACCTTTCGTTGCCTCGCTTCGTTCTCTGTCGGCCCTTTTATACCCCAAACACACAAAAGATATTTGAGAAAATTCCCTACTATTTTATAAAGCATTCACAAAAACAATAAAGATAAAAGAACCGACAAGGAAGAAGTTACTTTACGCCCTCGGCATACGGTCGAAATTACAATGGCATTTGTCACTGACGCCGTGCGCGGACTAGCTACCTACAGAATGTAAGTAGGTACCTACTAGAATTTACGCGGCTCTTTAGGTACTTCTCAGTTATTAGCGAGGTTTCCCGAAGATTCTAGATGACCGTCGTAACAACACTATTCTCTGTCGTTAATAATAAGGTAATCAACATCATTAATCTGCAGATTATTATAGTCTTATTTATTTTGCAAATTACCGCCACATGCTAAACCGTATAACCTTTCCCTTACAGAGCTCATAGTGGAAGTAGCGCGCGTGTACGGTTGTGCAGGCGCGGAGGCGAAGCGCTGCGTGCTGCGCGCGGTGGAGACGCCCGTGCGCGCAGCCCTGCGCCCCGCGCCGCCCCAGCCCGCAGCCCTCACCCCCGCGCTCTTAGCGTTGCTGGACGAGTGTCCGCGCGGCGCTGAGACCCTGCTCACACGACTCGTGCATATATTCACTGAGAAAGGTAAAGTTGGCTTTTGAAAAGAAAGCGATGTGTGCTTCCGAAGTGTAAGGCTGCGACCTTCCGAAGCGTTGGGTTGCGACCTTCCGAAGCGTTGGGTTGCGACCTTCCGAAGCGTTGGGTTGCGAGTTTCCGAAGCGAAGGGTTGCTAAGGTTCCGAAGTGTAGGAGCGTAGTGATGCAAGCTTCCAAAGCGTAGGAGTCTAAGCTTCCGAAGCTTAGAGACAAATACTTTCAGGCCGTTTGAATTTTCAATCCGAGGCGGTGCTTTCATTCGTAATAATCACTGCTTTTGTTTCTTCCAGTAGACAATAGTATATTTCATTATAAGTGCGGAAAGCCTGTCATTGCAACGAGTTCCGACAAATGTCTAGCCGAGCCGAGGCACAGCCGACGGCGAGGGTTGACAGTCGGAACAAGTTGCAATGACGGTTCCGCACGTGTACTGAACAACTATTTATAATACAGTTGCGAAAAAATGAAGCAATTTAATAAAATAATAAAACCGTAATTAAACTCGCAAAGAACATTTTTGGAAAATGGCGCCAACCGTAAAAGAATATAAGCAGAGATTTTTTTTGTTTTCTTCACCCATTCTGGGTAGGCAAAGGTAACTATGCCCATACAGCCAAGTCTTCAGTAGTTTTTTTTTATTGATATGAAATGAAAATGAAATTTAATGAGATGAAATGGAATGTAACCTTTAAATCATTGAATCAAATAATTAAATCTGATATTGAAACAAATTAGTAGCTTCTTTAGAAATATTTGCATGAATCATAAAAACTTCTATGATTTATTTTAGTAAAAACTTCGTGGTTGGTTTTTTTTTAATGGACTTTATTTTGACAGTTGGGAAAGAGAACGCACGAGTTCGGGAAAGGTAAAGAAAAAGCACGAGTTCGTAATAGCCCACATCCCGAACGCTATACGTCCCTGCAATACGCCACTTTTTGAGCAACTGTATTAAAATAGTACATTTTGATACAAGTGCGGAAAGTTTGTTATTGCATTCGAGGCAGATTGAACACCCGAGCCGTATGGCGAGGGTGTTCATGGGGTCGAGAAATGCAATAACAAATTCCCACGTGTATCAAACGACGTTTTTCAATACACTTTCAAAGAAATTAACTTAAAACGTTATGTGTTTTTGTCAACAAATTTAAATGATGAGACTATGATTTAATTTACTTTTTTTCCGCGGTTTGATTTCGCCAGGTTGAAAAACAAGCAAAGGTATAAAGCCGCCAAACAGCCTCACACGAAAAATATAAAATTCAAATATTTTTTAATTAAGAACACAAAAAAATGTTTACTTGTTCATAAAAGTAAATAATTGTTTAAAATATTTACGTTTATTAGTAGTATTCTTTTTAAAAACACAATTTAAATATTCAAAAAATATTTACGCTGTAAAGACGCAGATCAAAATGACGAGATTAAAAAAAAAACACGCCTGTTCTATAATAGTCAGTGGTGTTTTTTTTTTAATTTCTTATGTTTTAATCGAATTACCGCTGCTATATGATTACAGCGTGCGGTAATAAGATTACAGCACGCTGTATTCTTATTACCGCACGCGTGCGAAATATGATGCATGTCGAACCTAATCGTAGTGCAATAAGAGCTAGTTTTCGAGGAAGTGTATTGAAAAAAATATTACTGTACAGGGATGTTTAAGCTCTTGGCTATATTTTCAATATCAATTTACAAAACAATACTACAAACTTTTACCGACTTTTACTTTTGAGCGCCACAGTCACGTATAGACGACAAGCCGAACAAACAAAAAAGTACCTTAAGTCTATCGACTTTAAGGTAGTTTTTGGCTTTTCGTCTTACTTGACTGTGGCGGTCAAAAGGTTAATATTTTAATGGAATCTTTATTTGATTGCCTATCGCAGCGCCGCCATCGCACGAGTTGGTGTCAAAGGTGCGTGAGTTGTACGCGACGCGCGTATCCGACGTTCGATTCCTCATACCGGTACTCACTGGACTTTCGAAGAAGGAGGTAATTGGAAATCGTAGTTTCTAAATAACTTTAAAATATCCAAATTAGTAAGCCAAGTCCAGAGGCCCATAGACGGCATATAAAACACTAACGGTTTTGCACGGAACCTCTAATTATTTTTCTGATATTAAAGTTAACTTGGTTACTCCTTATAACATCAGCTATCTGTCAGTAAAATTCCCGTCAAAATCGGTCCAGCCAAACAGGCAGACAGACGATAGTTTAAGAAAAAAACATTTTTGTTACATACTTTTAAATGCATTCAGTAAAAAGTCGTTATTTGAATGTGCGGTAGACAGAATGATAGTAGCGATGCGATATTTTTCGCGTAAAAAAACATTACTTTTCATTCAGTCATAACTTTTTACTCACAGCACATTTTTGGTTGCGGTTTGACTTTTCAAAATCAAAAGTCATTTATTCAAAATAGGCTGATAATCAGCACTTTTCGAACGTCAAAAAAAAGAAAGTCCCCCAAAAACGCCCACCCATCGACACTTCCTAGTGTTTAGCTGGAAAGAAGAAGTGGCGGAACAAACTTCCCAGCACACATCTGTCTGCATGTTAGGTTGGTTAGAAGAACCAGACTCGGTACAATAGCAAGGTGTCAGTTAAATTTAAGATTTACTACAGACACAATCAGTAATAAACAAAAGTATCTAACAATAAACAATGTTTAATAACTGAGTATTTAAAAGTCTATTTTATTACATAGGTCTCTTTAGTGGTGGACATTTGGACCAAGCTCCAAAAATTTTTGGTTACTCCCCTTTCTTTGTTCTTCGCAGATACTGGCAGCTCTACCCAAGTTTATAAAACTTAACCCGATGGTTGTGAAAGAAGTTTTCAACAAGTTACTTGGGCTACAGAATCCTAACGAGGAGAATTCACCAGGTAAACTGTTTATTATTAAAATTAAAAAAAAAAAAAAAAACAAAAAATAATAAAAATTAAAAATTATATTTATTATTATTTTTTATTGTTAACATTTATGATCTGATTATTAACCAAGATTAACCAGAGACTGCCTCGTTTGGTCTAGTGGTCGCAAGCCAACTGCTGTGCAGGAGCTACTGGGTTCGATTCCCGGGTCACGCAAAGGGTTATTAGGTTTTTACATCAGGAATTTCAGCAGGTACAGTCACGGAGTCTGGATTTATGTCCTGTTGACGGCAATAGGCGAGCCCCTATATTACATGAGACACGTCGCTATTGCACTCTTGCAACAGTTTCGAATCGGTAGCAATATTAGTATAAACAAGTTTAAAAATCTAAAACCCGACTACGAATAAACTATTGGCTTTTGCTCTCCAAGACCTTTCATTTGATACCAAACATGTTATGATTATCTCAATTTAATATTTTTGAGGTAAGTTTTTGACATTTAAATTCCGTCATAAAAAGAATTTATAAAATTTATATAGCCTATGTCACCCGGGCTATTCTTACGAATCTATTGACACCTCATTTATTAAAATCCGTTCAGTATTTTAGGCGCTACGGACGCTACGGTGGAACATACATACATACATACATACATACATACATAGACTGCCAAAATCATTACCCTTCCTTTTGGCTTCGCCGTAGTCGGGTAAAAAAATATTAAGTTTTATAATAATGCTAAAAAAGATTTCCTTTCTAATTTCAGTGTATAGTATAATGATTTGTAAGTAGTAGTTGGATTATATTTGATACACATAGCACTAAAATAGTTTCTTTTTTGAGTATTTTTTGTTTTTTTTTTCACGGAATTTATTATTTATTTATTATTTATTTTTTATTTATTTATTTATTTACACATACATTTGTTGTGACAGGTAAGACCCAAGTTAACAAAAGTAGTCATTAATTACAGTCCCAAATAACACAGTTATACAGTGGACAACATACTTAGTGTCTCCCTCTGGAATTCCGCCAAGGAACAAGAAAATATGTCCAAACGCCGAGACACACTATTCAGTATTCTCATTGCACGAATCACAGGCGCAAACTTATTACTACTACTTATTTATTTAGGTGTCGCAAGTGTTTTATGTACCTACAATTTTAGTCTAATACAAGAAATATATAGGTTTGTCGGAAATGGGTAATTAATTTAAGGTTATCATTAACATTGAAAACAGAATATTTACCATGTTTACTATTTGTTTTGAGGTTCCAATATTTGGCGCTGTTGCAAGCACTGCACCATGATCACGGATACACTGAAGTTGTCGGTCTACCTTTTTTTTTGGTGGGTGGAAAATCCTCGAATAACCCCCCCCCCCCCCCAGCTCTTGGGCAGAGCGAAGGGGAGTGTCAGACTTCTACTGACTAAAAACCAAACCCATGTTCCTTCTTGGCCCTTGTGCCGAGGCCGCGTTATGCCTTCTATTGTCACTCACAACTTGATTCTGTTCCCGACACACGAAACCACTCGCGAACTTTTTTCGGGACTTTTTCGGTGTTTACATTGCAGTTTCTTGTTAGTTTTCAGTGGTAATGTTATTGATAAATTGATAATGTTATAATTTAAGGTTATTTTTTGTGTGCCTTATTAACCTTTAGATAGACGTTAATCCGTCCATCCATCAGAGAAAGATACAAAAATCCAATCATCCATCAGAAGCTTTAAATCTTTTGAGGAACAATAGACTCTACTAATAAAGTATTAATAAAATAATATTCATGTTATTTCAGTGCAAATTGGGAAAAACAATTTCTTTAATAAAATTAATATAATTTCAATGCTTGAATATAATTAATGTAATTTCTTGTAAAGTTTCAATAAGGTTTAAGTAGATAGAAAGTGCTTCGTAAATTCATATTCTTCAAAATGGGATTAATCGCTACACCACAACCACACCATACCGTGCAGTCATGAACAATGAAAAGTATGCACATGCAACAACTTTTACAAATGATTTTCTCCTAAAGTTTTGATTTACGTTTTAAGTTTTCACGAGCTTTGTGTTTTGTAAGTCATACTGTTACGAAATTTATCTAGTCTCATAGAAGACAGCGTCATTTCGACCCACTTCCTGACAAAAGACTGTTAGCGAGTAACCCATTTAATATTATTTTAATTAATTAATATTATTTAACCAATAGCGCACATAATCTTGAGCCAAAGATTGAGCGTTATTGTTGCTGTATTATTGAATGCTTAATGTAATAAATAGTTTCAAATTTTTTTTTTTATTATTTTTTTTTGCGAGATAAATCGCTTTTGAATTTGGCAAGTGTCATTTAATTGCTTGTTACTGTACACGCACCATGAACATTGATAATTAATCAGAATTTTCGCCATCATCAATACAAAATTTCATAGAAAAAGTATGCGTTTAACACTAATCATCTCAAGTTTTTTAGTGTCAACAAAGTGATCAAACGAAGAAAAAATTAGCAAATTCGGAAACTTTAATATAACCAAAACTCATACATTTTCAAGTGGACACTTGCACGTCAAACATAGAACAAAGTGTGAAAAGTGAACATCTTATCATAGCCCAGTTATCACAATCACCTCACCCATAGAAGTAGTGACTTCGCGTATTTTTAGAAATCCAACTGTACCTATGTCACTAGTTGTAGTGCTCTCATTTCAATGCTTTAGTACTTTAGATTATGTTCACTTGACCCATGTTTAAAGCACTCTAAGTTCTCGTCAGAGAACTTAAGAAGGTTTTTCTACGATCGCGTTAACGTCTATAGCATTCGGCACGTAAGTTGTAACAAAATGGCGGTCGTTCGCGAAGCTACAATCATGAAAATAAGTCGACTGAGACCCGATAATGTATTACAGATTGCATCCCGTAAGTTGAATTATGATCTTGAATGCTCAGTTGCACATTTTCGTTCGAATCTCACTCTATTTTTGTCATTTTACCTATGCGACGACCGCCATTTTGTTTCAACTTACGTGCCGAGTGCTATACAGTGGTTTGAGAATAGTGTGGCGGGATTGTCGCAATTTTTTAATGCGACCACGATTACCTTGTGTCACCAATAAAAAGAAAAGACAAATAAAAACTTTTTGTTCCAGTCACGCCCGCTGAGCTGTTAGTAACTCTACATCTAATAGACCCGAGCAAGGCAGATCTCAAGTACATCATCAAGGCTACAGCATTGTGCTTTGCTGAGAAACAAACTTATACACAAGACGTAAGTATTAGAGATATTATCTCGTATTGTCACACGAACTATGATTTAGAGCTTATCATCTTCTGCCTCGCCTTCCCCAACTATGTTGAGGTCTTTACTGGGTTTTATTGGAATTTTCATTGCCTGATGCCTGAGAGAGAGCCCCATGCTAAGCCAGAACTCCATGGGTGTCTTAAAATTGTCACTAGGTAAGTAGTTGAGGTACACACGGCTACACATCAAGCTATACAAAACCAGTATAATCTGATCGTTCATTGTGCGAAAAGATCTAGTAAAGTGAGGCCAAGATTAACTGGTTTTGTATAGCTTGATGTGTAGCCGTGTGTACTAACGTCACGATAAAGGAAGAAAAAAAAAATGCCACCGAAATTTCCGTATTTTCCAAAACAACTAAATGGTCGAGCCGTCTTCAAGTGTTGCACCTCATACTCTAGGGAATAAATATTTATTTATAAAAAAATATTCTTTGATTCATTATTCATCATCACTCTCTTGCCCTTATCCCAATTCATTTGGTGTCGGCGCAGCATGTCTTCTTATCTCTACTTCTGTGTTTCTCGTCATCTGATGATTATGTTTAAAAAAAAAAAAACCATGAGAATTTAAACCTGTACTTACGCCCTGTCTCAAAAATCCATCCTCTGCAACCCACTCTCTTTTTTGCAGGTATTATCAGCAGTTCTACAGCGGTTAACGGAAGAGCAAGAGATCCCGGTGCTGATGATGCGAACAGTGCTGCAAGCGTTGACGTTGTACCCCAACATAGCTCCGCTCGTGCTCAATATATTGCAGCTGCTCATTGAGAAAGAGGTCAGATATTCGTGTAGATCCAGCATCTTCTTCTTAGCGTATCGATGGCAATCTAAATTGCCATGGTTTATTCATATTTGTGTTTGACGGCTCGGTTGGCGCAGTGGCTCAAGCAATGGACTGCCGCGCTGCGTGTCGCGGGTTCGATCCCCGCACGGAACAAATATTTGTATGACCTACAGATAGTTGTTCCGGGTCTGGGTATTTGTGTATGTGAGTTAAATGTTTGTGAACGCACCCACGGTACAGGAGAAATTCCTAGTGTGGGGCAACGTTTTTTAAAAAAAAAAAAATTTTTATTGTATCGTTTACTCTGGACGCTTTTAACTTGATCGTATTTTTACATCGTTCTCACATAATATTTAAGATCTCAACATCCAGGCTAGCTAAAGTAGACTCATCTTTCATGGGGTACTGTTTAAAATGTTACAATAAAATACCCCCTCACATTCTTCAACTGAATGAGACGCAATTTAAATCCTGTATAAAACACATACTGTGTAGGCAAGCATCTTATAATTTGGGGGATTACATTGATGATAAAAATGCTTGGCCTAAGGCTGGGCCTGCTCCACAACCACAGGGGCAATTAAATCGATTATCATGACGTGAAGTTATTGTAAAGGCTGCAGAAGATTGTAAAAATATAGACATTGGCATTGTATAGATTCAATGTCTTAATATTGTATAATTCCATGGCACATGTGTGAGTACTATGTACCATAAAGCCACTTTTTACATTTTACATTTAGTTATATTTTAGTGACGTTGCCCTGGTGGCTGAGAGAATGTCATGCTCACTCAAATGTCTCGCTGATGGTGGCGGGTGTGTCGGATCATTTAGTTCCCTTCAAAATGGTTGAGTTAGATGGTGCTGATCCATGCGTCATGTTCGTGAACGGGCGCTGTTTCTATTTATTCTATTCTATTCTATTCTACCAAGATTTTGTTACAAATTCTGATTTAAAAGAGTGTCCATGGAGTTTCTTGCCCGTTCTTCTTCATGAGATCTACGTTACGGAACTGGCAACTACAGTACTTTCACAAGTTATTATGCCTTGTGATTGTGACTGTAGCGTAGGAGTGCAATGCGTCGTTTCGGGAGTTGCTGCGTCGGGCTGCGCGGCGCCGGATGTTACCGGCGGCGAGTGCTGTGGGTGCGGGGGCGCGCGGCGGCGTGTGCCGTGGCGGCGGGTGTGCGGGGCTCCGGGTCGCGGGGCGGCGGTTGTACGTTGCGGCGTGCATTCGTTGTTCCGTGATTCGCGGTCTCGAGCATTCGTTGTTGCGGTTTGCGTCGCTGCGTGCTTTCGTGCTCGCAGTGTTCGTTGTTGCGGGCATTCGGTGGCTTGTGGTTCGGAATGACGTATTGCACTCGTAGTTTCGTTCTTCTTCCGTCCTTCTGACATTCAAAAGTGCCTGTAATGGCTTAATTGAAATAAAATATTTGAGTTTGAGTTTTGTCGGCCCAGACTGATTTTCTAGTTTGGCGCTTTCGGTAGTGTCCATCAGTTCAGGACACGAAATTGAGTGTCCCCCATCGTTTGTAGAACAGCTCCACATTTACACTGCAAGGTAGAGTCGTTCGTGACAGATTCATTAAGTTTAAATACCGAGCTCAGAGATGATATTGATTACTTAAGCTGTCACCAAGTAAAGATTTGACATACAAAACCTGGACATATTTATGTGGGTGGTAGGGAGATGACCAGTCTGGGACGGATCTCACAGAGTTGCGTGGGGTATATACTTATTATAACACAATTTATAAAACATACACATAGTCATAGTCATAGTCATAGTCATTTATTTCATAACAAAATACATTGTGTAGAAAAAAAAAAACTTAAAATTATATTAATATTAGTTAATAATGATAAAAAAATAATTAAAATCAAAATAAATTCATGTCAAACAACAATAAGATTATACTGGCTACATACGAAAAAATTAAACAAAAACACAGAACAATAATAATAATTTAAAATGAAAATAAGTAAATATCGCATTTATGTAAGTACATTTGTCAACTTTAATTGTCAATGAACTCTTCTATACTGTAGTAGCCCTTCCTCAATAAATATCTCCTTAATTTGTTTTTAAATAAATTTACACTGGTAATGCTTTTAAATTCTATTGGCAACTTGTTGTATAACCACACCGATTGGTATCTGGGACTATGTTGAACAACTTTCAATTTTGGTTGAATTCTGTAGTAGGGTAAGTCCTTCCTACGAGTACTATCCCTAGCCAGTCTTTGCTCTTCAGTTTCGTATTTGTGCAAATTCTTAACAAAGTTTGTTAGCAACACAAGAATATAGAGGCATGGCACGGTTAGAATTTTTAGTCTTATGAAGTGTTCCTTACACGATTCTATCTGTCTCATGCGAAGCATTGTCCTTAAAGCTCTCTTTTGAATAACAAATGCTGACTGGATATTGTATTTGTAGCTGTTGCCCCAAAACTGAATGCTATATCTGAGCCTAGACTCAACCAAAGCGAAATACACCCTCCTAAGTTGAGGTAAAGTTAGTACTTCCCTCAGGGTTCTGATTGCATAGCATGCAGAGCTAATTGACTTTGTGATAGACAATATCTCAACCTTCCAATTTAATAATGCGTCAATATGAACACCTAGGAATTTGACATTATCAACTACTTCGACTTTGTTACCACAAGATACCACCTCAATGTTAGCGTTATTTCGCACCGTCGGCTTGAATAATACACACTTTGTTTTATTTACATTAACTTTTAAATTATTTGTGCCAAACCACTTTTCAAAAGCCTGTAACACAGTATTAATTTTGGATTCTAATTCTAATATGTCGTGTGCAGAAACTATGGCATTTGTGTCGTCAGCAAAAATTATTAATTTTATGTCATTAAAATGTCTTTGTATATACTCAATCAAGTCATTTAAGAATATTATAAAAAAGATTGGACCCAGAACAGAGCCTTGCGGGACCCCACGGCGTACAGTGACTAGACTGGATTTAAAGATTTTTTCCTCACCATCTACCACCGATTTTATCTCTGTGTACTGACGCCTATTATGCAAATAAGAGCTAAAAAGCTTTAATACATTCTCCCTTAAACCATAGTGTTCCAATTTGGCCAGGAGAATGTCATGGTCTACTGTATCGAAAGCAGAACTGAGGTCAAGGAAAATACCGGCCACTTTATGCTTGCAATTTAAGTTACATATAACCTCGTCAACTAATGCCTCAACAGCATCACTCGTTCCCAATGATGTTTGGTATCCAAATTGTCGTTTATTTAAGACATTGTGCATCTTCAAGTGTTTCAAAAGCCTTTCTTTAATAATTTTTTCAAATATTTTTGATAAAACAGGTAACAGGGAAATTGGTCTATAGTTCCCAGGATCCATCTTTGAACCCTTCTTAAAGATTGGCAGCACTCGAGCGATTTTGAGTTGATCCGGGAATATACCTTCATTAATGCATTCGTTATAAAAAGTTGCTAAAGGAGTCGCTAATAAGTCAATATTTTCTTTAATTATAGTCAAAGGAATTTCGTCATGGCCAGCTGAGGGCTTATTGACCATCTTTTTTATCATATTAAAAATTTCTAAAGGTGTTACTACGTCAAAGGTCATGTTGGATTCTACGCGGCTGACACTTTCAGTTAGATACGTCATTGCCGATCTTTGGTCACAAGCTTCTAAGTGAACTGTATTGTCAAAACATTTGGAAAATATGTTGGCCACGTCTAGAGCATTTTTAGTAACAGTGTTGTTAACCTTAAGTATAATGGGGTCCTCGTTCCGGTCTATTGTAGCATTGCGCTGTTGATTAACTATTTTCCATATCATTCTGCTAGAATTAGGAGCCATTTCAATTTGTTTCCCAACAGCATTCCTTTTTTCACAGCTAACTACTTTTCTATACATTCTGATATACCTGTTCCGATATTCTAGAATAGAATTGTCGCATTGCATCTTATTTATAGTGTTAAGGAAACGTTTTACTTTACTACCTATCCTTATCCCATTTGTTATCCACTTGGAACATTTATTCCTTTTGACATTAATTTTCACTCTACACTTTTTAAAGATTGAAGAATGTATATAATTGAACTGAGTGATAAAAGTGTTAACACCCGCGCTCCAGTCGGTTTCTGATAGTTTTTTCCTGTAGTCACTTTTGTTCTTGTCATTATATTTTCTTTTGGAAAGACGAATGTAGTTTATCCGCTTTTTATACGTAACTTCTTCCAAGCGTAATGTACAGAAAAGACCAGCATGTCCGTCAGATAATCCATTGTGATCAACAGACGTATGTTCTACGTAACTGTCAGGTAAGTTAGTCAAAAAGTTGTCAATGCATGATTCAGATTTATTTCTCCGAAAGGTAGGAGAGTCTATCAAATATTTGAAATTGTAACAAGTTAGTAACGATACAAAAGAAACATGTCTAGGATCATTTTTAAAAACATCGATGTTGAAGTCACCACAAATTATGCATAGTTTATTGAGGAAAAGCTGCAGCAGTTGTTCAAGCCTGTCCAGGAAATCGTTAAAATTACTTATTGTAGGAGTTCGATAACAACAAACAACACACAAATTTGTCTCAGTATCTCTAACTCCACACACTTCGAAAGTATTCATTTTATATAATTTCTTACACACTTCTAATTCTTCTACATTTCTATCATTTAATGTCAAAATCATCGTGCCTCCCCTGTTCTTTTTGTGTCTAGTATTGTAGGACCCTATTTTGTAATTAAAGAAATTAAATTGTTTTGCGAGAGTGTCGTTTAGAAAATGTTCAGATATGCATAAAAAGTTAAGTTCCTTTGATAATTCACTGACATATATTTCCAGGTCATCTTTTTTATTATTAATGCCACATACATTTTGATGAAAAATATTAATACGTACATTATTATTACTATAATTACTATCCAAATTATTATGAACGAAAAAACTGAGAGGTTTGTCCAGTTGTGCTATCATGTAGTGGATGAACTTCTACAGGGAATAATGTAATGTCAATTTTAATTCTAACCATAATATTTTTAAATATATTTAGTGTTCCAGCTTTATTTAATTTACCCGATATGCTAGAAAACATGTCAAATGTTAGATCATAGTTGGAGTCGAAAAAATATGCGTATTTATTATATTGTATGTCCCTGCAGAGGAGGTTATTGAATAATTCTACCTTGTAATTATAAATGGGTGCCCCCCGTATATACGTGGGCGCGCTAACTATTATATTAGTATGTGTTAAATTCGCTAAACCTTCATTGATTTCTCTCACTAAATCAATGAAGTTATCATTGTCTCTGATGTCAGTTTCTCCTAATACAATAATACAGTAGTCATTTAAGTTAAAATCTCTTAATTTTACTTCTATGCCGGCTAAAAGATGTTTTATATTACAATTGGGTAAAGAGTAACTACAATAATTAAAGTCGCTGGCGAAGTTATCTTCTACAGTTTGTAGCCTCCCCCTCTGTGAGCTATTACTCAGCACACACAATTTTCTTAGCTTGATATCTTGAGGATTTATCGGCTTGCTGCTTAGAGGTATAGTTTTCTTTTGCGGCGTAGATTTAGTTGCTATGTTGTGGGTAGAATTTGATTTTGTGCTTGAAGTCAGATTACATTCTGTTACCGGCGTAGTCATTTCATCTTCATATGGAACTGTCTTTAATCTCGGTGTTCTGTCAGTCTTTTGTTTCAGTTTAATTTTTCGTCCAGATTTAGGCGTAACCTTATTTTTGTCTACTAGATTTATAGTTTTGTATGCATCTATAACTTTAACATATTTCTGCAGATCTGATTTTAAACGAAAGTTTTCAGAATTAAGGTTCTCAATTTCTTGATGAGCTATCAGAAGGTCGTCCGATAATTGCTTAACTTTTTCGTTTAAGTCTATTACAGTTTGACTAGTATTCAATGAGGTGTTTGGCAAACTGGTCATTGTCGCATCGAATAGTATGGAACAGTCTCTGCTGATGTCATTTAGAGAACTGGTTCTTTGTATTTTACGATATGTGATATTGCTGTATGCCTCCATTTTGTACCAAGATGACAATATCAATTTTCTAAATTTTAATATTCTAAGTCTTATTAGTTATTCGTGTAACGGAACGTCGTCTCAAAACGCTGGTGTTCAGTACAGTGAAGTCAGGTTTCCGAACGAAGATTCTTATGTCAAGTCGCAGTCAACTTTCTCTGATTGGTCAATAGTTTGTCAATTTCGTTCTTCAAATGCACCGGTAATGAGTCATCTGTTTCTTGTTTACATTAGTAAAAATTTTATGCACGACTGTTTATTGCTAGGAATTGTTGTTATTGTGACCCAGTATTCCGTGCGTAGACTTATTTTTAAAGATAGTTTACAGCCAAACCTGGTTTTATGGTGATGCGTGATGATGTATGTTTAAGTGAAAACATACGTTATGCACAGTTATCGGGATTGTTTGCTAACAATGTCACTTATTTACTGGAATACACTGATGCTATTTCACTACTTGTTCTCACTTGAAGATGATTTAAATAATTTAAAAACAATTTTAATTACGGAGCCGAAGTTAACGTTGACATTGACAGTTGTCAATGGAATGGACACACATACATAAACTCACCTTTTCCCATGGGAGTAGGCAGAAACCACAGAACGCCACTTGCTACAGTTGCTACGATCCTTACATACTCCTTTTGCCTTGTCCACATTCATACATACATCTGGTCACACACGGACGCCGGTTGTGAGTACTACAAAAAAGCGATAATTCATAAATTAGTTTATTATTAACTCATAATCTTGTTACCCAGGTATGGCTAAACAAAGTAGCGTGGGAAGGCTGGGTGAAGTGCTGCGAGCGCCTGGTGCCGGTGTCAGTCCCACTGCTGGTCAGTCTGTCCGCGCGCGCACTGACAGCAGCCAGCACGTCGCCGCGCCTGCACCGCGCGCTGCAGGAACACGTCGCGCAGTTGTCGCCGCAGCAGAGAGCGCAGCTGCCGCATCACGTTATTACTATTTGCCAGGTTTGTTACCTCTATCATCATTATTTCAGCCGTAAGTCGTCCACTGCTGGACATAGGTCTCCCCCAAGTGTCGCCACATTGACCGGTCCCGTGCGTCCCGCATCATCATTTAAAATCTAAAAGCCTAACTAATCTAGCCTAACCTTTTCCCAACTATGTTGGGGTCGTCTTCCAAAGAAGACCAAAGAAAAGTTGGATGGAGTGTGTGAGGAGTGTCATGAAGGAAAAGGAATAAATGATAACGTGACGACTGTCAGGGCAGAATGGAAGAAAAAAACGTGTTGCGCTGACCCCAAATGATATGGGATAAAGGCAGGAAGATGATGTTGGGGTCAGCTTCCAGTCTAACCGGATGCAACTGAATATCAGTATTTTACATGGAGCGACTGCCTATCTGACCTCCACAACCCAGTTAATAATGGGTAAGACTGGTAAGACTGTATAAATAATAATTACAAAAATAAATTAATAAATAAAATTGTAAATTAAAAGTTGATGTCCAGGTATGGACTGATACTATGCTTGAGCAAAACAATTCAAAAGTGGTTGTCAATTAGACAAAAAAAGAACTCATGGCTTAATTAGTAGCAGCTGCTCGGGTCTATCTATAGTTTCCTCCGTGCCTCGGAAAGCACGTTAAGCTGTTGGTTCCGGTAGTCGGTAGCCTGAAAGTTCGACTACCAGTCTTACCGAAGGGTATCTGACCTCTGCAACCCAGCTAGTATTACGCAGTACTAGCTGGGTTGCAGAGGTCAGATACGCAGTGGTAGATTTTACATGGAGGGACATGTACAATCTTGCTATTTTGGGGGGTATGAGGAACAGGGTGTAAAGTTCCTCATCCCCCATTGAAAAGGGATCCGGTGTCCGGTGGGCTAACTGCCCGACATATGTAAGTCGGGAACTCCTATGCTTATGTCACGGATAATGTTGATAGCGCGATGTATGAATTTCTGTCGATCGTTGTTAGTACGCAGGTGTTGCGATAGATGTCTCTAGTCGCCACACTATTCAGTTGCATCCCGTTAGACTGGATGGCGACCACAACATAGTTGTGAAAAAATAATGGCAGATGAGTCAATTTGATTAACAAAACACTTGACTTAATAAATTATCGTTACCCTATGTTACTCCATTACAGCGACATCAAACATTGATCAAAACATGATATTTATTACTAACTACCCCAATTTTGTCCTCAACAGCAAGAGATAGCACCACCATTCATCCAGCCCGTGCCAGTGGGAGTCCCCGCGCCGGTCCCACCACCCAACCCCATGGAGCCACTGCCTCCAGGCATGGAATGAACACCTACACACAAAACTACTGCTTAGGAATACAAGAACTTTACCTTAACGAGAGCCATCGGCGTCGAGTGAATTAAATGAATATTATGTTTTATTGTAAAGCTGTATTTTAATGGTTTTTGAAAAACGGCGTGTGCTTGCTAGTGTAGGATAGTTTAATTAGGATAAAAATAACTCGCATTTCGCGACTTGCGATGGTGTCGCGCGTTTGCTTCAATGCAGTCGCGATGCGGTCGCTAGGTGTTTGCCCTCGTCCACAAAACTAGCGCGCTATAGTAGCGATGCTGTCGCGCTTTTCGCAAACACGCGACGTAACGCGTCTCCGTGGGCGAGGGGCCTTAGATGTCGATACGTATTCCTACTACGACGTTACGCTTGCTTATTTAATTTAACGTTTTTATCAAATAAAGGTAGTATACGAAAGCATATAATGTAGTAAGCACACCCGTTTTTAAAAACCTTTAAAATAATGTTGTGTATTATATCAATAGTTTCATATGAATAATGACTAGAGATCGTATATTTGGATGCATATTTATTTAAAGGAGTGTGTTAGGATCGTATATAGTATGTGGCGTTCTATGGTTTCTGCGTAATTGGAAAAGGGCGTGAGTTTATGTATGTAAGTATTTACCTAAAGTTACAGGAAATCTAAATAAATAGTTTTTTATTGACATCATTCAAATTAATTACGCCCAGTCATATTACCATTTTGTCCTATTCGATATTTCACAAATGAATTGAAATTGTTGTAGTATTTTTACTTGTTATTTTTACTTAGTATAAAACAAAGTCGGTCCCGCTGTTTGTACGCTTAGATCTTTTTAACTACGCAACGGATTTTAATGCGGTTTTTAGCAATAGATAGAGTGAATTAAGAGGGTATTATATAATTATGCAGTACTTACATTGCACCTGCGATCCTGTGAAGAAAAATGGCATTTATAGAAGCCACTTCAATAATTTTCCCGAAAAAAAAACGTACTTTACGTAAATATGCATCCGAATATCCTATCCCTAATAATGACTTGTTAAATGAATGTTATACAGTATAAATGGAATGTTTACAGCGAAAAACTGCTCAAAAGGCTGCGAAAGATACGTCACAATAAACTGCTGAGTAAGCCGTACCGTATGCGTTGTTTTATTTTATATTGCAGAGACCGTCCTATTTACTTCTTCCTTTTAAACGCCAATGTCAGATCTTCTATAGGGGTCGCAAACCGGGATCCCGGATACCGAAAATACCGGGATACCGGCCCGAAAAGGGTCCTTCACAATACCGGTATTTAATTTTACAATACCGGGATTTACGATATTTTCGGTATTCATCACATAATGATGCAAATCGCAAATCACGGCACACCGCCGCCACTTTTCCTGTACTAGTTCTAACGCGTTGCTGCAAGAAGAATGTTGATTATTACTATTATAATAAAAATATGCTTGCTATAATTTAAGATTTTACAGATTTAATTAAACGAAGAATATTGATTACTTTATTCATTTTTGTTTAATATGGGTTTCATTAGCGCAGGTAGCGATGTTGCAATTTCGATGGGAGGGAGAAAATCGTATTCTTTGTTAAAAAGTTGATTTTCTTTTAATTGTTGACTTCCCAAAAAGAAGGAGGTTTCCATATTCTACCGATTTTTGTCGCGATGTCGAGAGACACCGCCAAGACCACACCGAGAGACCGCATTCTCCGTCGTGAGGGTTCTCACGCGTATGCTGGCATCCACCGTCGAGCGCTTCTTGCGGAACACCAATTTGGTTAATTCGGACCCATCCCCCCAAGGTGCTCGGCGAGGCGGTTTGCATTTATAATCAAAGAGTTTGCCCACCTCGTCGAGCAGCACAATGGGCCGGTATGCGGACGGCGAGTCCCAGCTTCTAGATGAGGACCACCTTCCCCGTCTTCCAATGAAGCGGAAATAGCCTCTTTCCAAGCATGCGCTTGTGAACCCCTCCAGTCGGGGCCGGAGAGCCTCTGAGGCCAAGACCCAGTCTTTGCCAGGCAACCCATCGGGTCCCGGGGCAGTATTTTTGTGGCTTTAAGCCTACGTACCGCCACTCTCAGGTCTACCCCAGTCACCTCCTGAATGTCGTCATCGTCTCCTGAGTGGTCCGCTTTCAGCATCGCAGGTGGCGGAGCCATTGGCGGGGGATGATGCTCGCGAATCACCACGTCCTCCACGAGGTTAGGCCGGAGACTCTGCGTCAGCTAGGGGGGCCGGGTGCAGAGTTTATTCCGCAAATTCTTATAAGGGCGCCCTCACGGATCTCTGTTGAGAGTCTCCAGCATCACCTCGCGGGCCTGATCCTTGGCCCGCCGACGAGTCTCGAGGAAGGCGATCTCCGCCGCTCTATTCCCTTCATACAGCTCCGCTTCAATGGCTTCCGCATTCGTCCGCATTCGGAGGACGAATGCGGAGCCTGCGATGCCTGGCGTACAGGTGCCGTGCCTCCACACACTGCTCACGCAGGTGTGACAGCTCTCGCGACCACCAGTACACCTGACGCCGGGCGCTTCCTGGCTGGACTCGGGGCATTGCCATGTCGCATATCTCAGACATGGCCTCCTGGAACCAATCCGCCTCGTCGTTGACGTCCGCAGGCCTGACCGGTAATGGCAACTAGGCCCGCACGATCGAGGCTTCTAGGAGGAGCTCCCGGTACAGCTGCTTCAGCGCCCATCGCGGAACACTCGGGGTCTGTGGGACCGGCGCGCTTGAGAACTGGGCAGAGACCTCAAACCGGATATACTGGTGGTCGAAGTAGGTCTACACACCCTCCATGACGCGCCAGTTAATGACACGCTGTGACAGAGATGAGCTGGCTAACGAAATGTCCACCACCGACTCGCCCCGCGTCCGTACAGAACCCCGGTTCAGGATGTCCAGGCCTGTTCCCAGAGCCCAGCACTCGACCATCCCACCCCGCACATCCGTGTAACGAGAACCAATCAATGCCAAGAGCTTGACCTGGCCACGCTCTTGGCATTGAAGTCCCCGAGTACAAGTACGGACGCTTAGTTAATATTTATATATAAAGGATATTGCAACTAAAAATAACAAAATAAAAAAACTTTTTTGCAAAAAAACCGTTGAAGTCTGTTTTAAACTTATATCTTTTTAAATTTTCTATTTTACCATATCACTATATAGATACCTACTATAAAAACTTTAACGGAAAGAAAAACTAATAAAACAAATATAATTTCTATAAATGCCGAAAATACCGAAATTACCGGAATCCCGATAATGTCCTAGACTCAATACCGAAAATACCGGTTTCGGAAAGTGGGACCGGTATTGCGACCCCTAATCTTCTAGCCGATAATTAAAGCAGGGACTGAAAGCGGTTACGGTTAAAGGTTAAGATACCTCAAAAATATACCGGTACCGGTTTAAAATAAAGGTTGAGCTATACCGGTACCTTTATAAATAAAGGTTGGGCTAAACCGTTATTTAACCCTTACACGATTTCGGTACCGAAATGCATGCGCGGCGCGCGTGTGTGCGGTGGAAGACGTTACAACTTGCGTATGTCGTTTATAATAAGTGAACGACAGACAGATTGGCGAGGCGGTGCGTCAAAGCAAACCCCTATTTATTAAGGTTTTGGTACCGCTACCGATACATTTATAACGGTTATGGTACTTCTACCGAAATATACCGGTATGCATTTCCAGCGTCAAAATTTCACTACCGGAAAAAATAACGGTATCGAAATATTACGGTAACCCTTATTTAACGGTATGACGTCATACCGAAATTTAAAGGTACCGTAATTTTGGTTCGTTGTCACTAGTACCATTGACAGTACCATGATGGAACTACTGAATGTTTTTTTTTTTATCACTAGTTCCATTTTAAAAAAAACTGAAAATAGTGGAACTAGGGGTAATTCAGTCCCTGAATTAAAGGATATTTTTTGAACTTTTGTTTCATGATACTTACCTATAGTTATGAAAGTGTCGATTTAAATAAAATAATGATAAGAGAGTGATATTTTATTTGAAAATATAAAGCGGATCTCTTCCCGAATCAAGTAAAACAGTATTCTAAACTCTTTCCTCCCAATGACAATATCTTTGCCACCCCCTAAAATGTTTAAAAAATTTCGCGCTCGCTTCGCTCGCGCCTCCCTCCTGCTCTTCCACCATTCTGTCTCGCTTATGACGCTCATCTACTTCCAATTCTCATTTCTGATTCTAAGTCGTACATCCACCGAAAATTGTTCAACGCTTTATCCCCCTGGATAAGGGTTATAGCACTTCGAAGAGTCAAATCCTGGCTAAGAGCTTCAATGGTTGAAGAACGTCTAACCAGACTGGCACTTCTTCACACTAAAAAACCGGCCAAGAGCGTGTCGGGCCACGCTCAGTGTAGGGTTCCGTAGTTTCCCGTCCGTCACAATAAGTGTTCCCACTTATGAGTTTAAAGGTGGTTTTTTTTTTCAAAATGATTTTCCTAGAAAGTCCTTATAAAGTTCTACTTTTCAGATTTTTTTCATATTTTCTAAACTTATGCCCAGAAGAAGATGGCGAGACGAACTCGACTCTTTTCGCAGGGATTGGCAATCAACAGCATTGGATAGGGATAAGTGGAAAGAGGCGAGGACACAAATGGCTAGTAATAATAATAATATGGTTCAAAAGTTAGAGGGGGGGACACATTGTTTTTTACTTTTGGAGCGATTATTTCCGAAATTATTGACATTATCAAAAAATGATTTTAGTAAACCCCTCAGACCAACAAAAAAAGGAAGACGACGCGCCACGAACATCAAAAGTGAAGCCAACTTTTTATCTATGTGTGTAGACAATGTCTCGTGAAGTCGTGACGTTCTAGGAGAAATGCGTGTGGTTTTAGTGTAGGTGTGTGCGTGAGCTTGTATGTTTACTTGCTATAGGCGTGTGGTTTTGTGGCTTCACTGTTGGAGTTCGCGGCGCGCCGTCTTTCTTTTTTTCTTGGTCTGAGAGTAAACCCCTATTCATTTTTAAATACCTTTCCAACAATATATCACAAGTTAGGGTTGAAATTAAAAAAAAATCATATATCCCACTACATATAGAGGGGCTACCCTAATAAAACATTTTTTTCCAATTTTTATTTTACCACTTTGTCGGCGTGATTGATACACATATTGGTACCAAATTTCAGCTTTCTAGTGCTAACGGTCACAGAGATTAAGCGAGGACGGACGGACAGCAGACATGTGAAGCCAACTTTTTATCTATGTGTGTAGACAATGTCTCGTGAAGTCGTGACGTTCTAGGAGAAATGCGTGTGGTTTTAGTGTAGGTGTGTGCGTGAGCTTGTATGTTTACTTGCTATAGGCGTGTGGTTTTGTGGCTTCACTGTTGGAGTTCGCGGCGCGCCGTCTTTCTTTTTTTCTTGGTCTGAGAGTAAACCCCTATTCATTTTTAAATACCTTTCCAACAATATATCACAAGTTAGGGTTGAAATTAAAAAAAAATCATATATTTTTTATTTTATTTTATTTTAGTTTATTTGGAACAACAAACAATTACATAATAAAGCATAAAGATATAAAACATAAAATTAACAATTATGTAATCTACAGCGTTATTCACAGAATACAAGCAAAATATTAATAACACGCTTCAAAGTAAAATTAAAAATAATTTTAAAAAAATTAATGCAAAAAAAGACAGTGTTAAACTTTTAAATACCAAGTACCTATGTGCATAGAAACTAATATCAAGTAAATGTATCAAGTGCATTGAATAAAAAACATATTGACATAAATACTCTATGATAAAAAGGAAAACTTATCTTTCCACATCTAATTCCTTGATCGCATTGCGAGTCGAATTTCGGAATTTTCCACGTGTTGCACAGAATAAATCGATGTCAACAAAATGTTTATTATAATTGTCAACAAGACGTCGCAGCGGTGCTCGAACACCAGCATTTGTTCTACATGCTCTCACCGCAAACAATGGTTGCTTGCGCACTGCACGTAAATGTATTCTTCTAGGAACTAAATAACAAATTTTGTTACAAATATCGGAACAGTCATACGTATTTCTGCTACATATAGAGGGGCTACCCTAATAAAACATTTTTTTCCAATTTTTATTTTACCACTTTGTCGGCGTGATTGATACACATATTGGTACCAAATTTCAGCTTTCTAGTGCTAACGGTCACAGAGATTAAGCGAGGACGGACGGACAGACAGACATGGCGAAACTATAAGGGTTCCTAGTTGACTACGGAACCCTAAAAACGTACCCATTGAAGAGGAAGAGACGTACCCATTCAAGAGTTTTACACAAAGCGCGAAGACATACAATCACGTTACACACTCCGACACAAATCAAGATTAAACATTCCGCAATCTCGACTAAAAATACATTCAACAAGCCCCTACGTAATGACTATAAAAATATATAACAGACTACCTGACATAATAAAAAAAGAAGAAAAATTTAACATATTTATAAAAAAACTAAAACAATTTTTAACAGAAAAATGCTATTACAGTATAAATGAATATTTAAATGATAAAATATAAATAATGTATAAAAATTCTATGTTTGTAAAGAATTCCTATTATGGTATTATTGGATTTATTTAGATATAGTTTTTTGTGTTTTTAAAGCTTCCTCTCTCCTACTACCTATATCTTTGCCTTTTGCTGTGCCCGACAGGGTCCATAATGATCTAATTTTTTTAATTTACCACCTAAGTACACATTGTGGAATGCAAATAAAGTTTGAGTATTGAGTATTGAGTATTGAGGTACCTAGATGAAGTGGTAACGCGTTTCGGGAGAAGACGTAAAAGAAAAATTGAACTTGTATCCATGATTATAAAAATTAAATTATAACTTTTTGTGACTTGACCACGACTCTTTGTGACCCCCCCCCCCCCCCCCCCCGGCACCAAAGCTGGATCCGCCCTTGCATCCGGGACGGTTGGAAGTTGACTTAACATAGTAGAGGAACGTCATTCGAAATTTCATATCACTCCCGAAGAAAAGCTAGGTAGATGATACCTATAACTCTTTATTATACTAATTAAAACATGATACGAAAACATTATCTATCGCAAAGTAAGAGCAAATTGAATAGGTAGGTACAATGAACAATCGATGACGGCGAAATGAAATCGAGAGCAAGTTGGAATGTGTACCGAGAATGCTGTTGTTGCATGTTTCATATCAACGAAGCTGCGCTACCTAGGTACGATTGGCAGTCTAGTTTCGGCATTTTTTAGGGTTCTGTATCCGAAGGATAACTAACGGTTAAGTACCCTATTATTTTATTACCTACCGCTGTCCGTCCGTCCGTCTATCAGTGGGCTGTATCTCAGGATCCGTATAGGAAGACAGTTGAAATTTTCATAGAAACCTATGTATTTTCACATAATATATGTAGGTATAGGCTTTGTGTAACTTATCGTAAATATAACAAATGATAAAAATAAATTAAAAATTATAGAGTGCTGGGGTTTTATGCTGAAGCGGAACCCTTCATTCGCGAGTCCGACTCGAAGTTGGCCGGTTTATTAAGGCTGCGCCCACGTCCAATAATAATCGGTAACCGATTTTTTGTAGATGAAAAATCGAACATAGGTACCTACTAGCAATAGTGCAAGTGCAACGCACAGCAAAAAGTTTTTTCAGAAACAACAAACAAATTAAAATCGGCCCGATTATCTGTCCTATAAAAACTCTGACGTGGGCCTAAATATTCTGTTAACTGTTTATTTACGATACAGTAGTAACAGGTAATCAGAGTCGAAAAGTCTGCCAACCAACCTAGTTTTTAGTAGGTAGTTATTTTCCATAAATAACTGGTAAGTAAGATAAGCAGTCACTCCATATAAAACAATGGTATTGAGCAGTACCTATCCAGTTAGTTAGACTGACAGACGACCCCATGGCGACCCCCACTTTAGGTTCGGAAAAGGCTAGACGGTGATGATGGTTAGGCACGATTACTCCGCAGCTCGTTGCTAGACCTAAATCACAGTAAGTAGGTACCTAAATATTCAAAAAACCATTATACCTACCTAATATAATAACCAATAAACAAATCATGTAAGAAATATTAGGTACACCAACACAACACATGGCAAACATTTTTTTTCGGTAGATCTTGACTTCTTGAGTACCTACCTATATGTAGATCCTAAAAATGCCAAAAGAAAGTCCTTGAAACAAGTAGGTAGGTAGGTATACCTACACTTCATCTAAGCATAAGCATTGAAAGGACGTGCCAACACATTTGTTCATTATAAATCACTATTGTTTATTGCGGTCTGTCGATAAGTTTCTGTGACTGACTTATAAAAACACCACTTGACATCACAGGGACGAATTCTAGAGTTGATCCAGTTGTTTTTTTGCAATTTGCCGGTCAGTGTCGAGCTGTATATTGAACAAAATATAGGTAATTGGGCGTATCAAATATTCTTATTTCGGCTTTACTGAATTATAGGTAATTATTGAATGACTAATCCTTGAAAAAAAAAACTAAAATGCAAAAAATAAGCATAATTTAAATTAAACAAAATTTGGAATCAGGCCGGGTTCCATTTTAGTTCTATTTTTTTCATTTCATCCTAACTAATATTATAAATGCGAAAGTAACTCTGTCTGTCTGTCTTTGCTTCACGCCTAAACTACTGAACCGATTTCTGTGAAATTTGGTACAGACATAGTTTGTAACTTGAGAAAGGACTTAAGAGAGTTTTTTTTGTTTTGTTTATTTTAAAATGAGCTTGTTTTTTGTTATTCAGTTTTTTCAGTCGGGTTTTTTAGTTTTTTAACTATTTTTTTATTTACAACTTTTTAGTTGTTTTGTGTTTGTTCTTTCGTTGGTCGCGTAAAATTCTTCGCAGATGATTTAACTTTTGCGCTGGTTTATAGGATTTGTCACTTTGAATTACTTTTAAACATATAAGTGATATATATTTTTGTAATCTCCTTTTAAAACCCTTTATTTTGATACCCTACTCGATGGTATTGGGAAAAAAATCTTTGTTATTTTTTTTAATGTAGACATGACACTCGCGCCATCAAGACGAATCTAACGACGTATATTTCATTCAAATCCCTTCATCCGTTTAAGGAGTTATGAGGGAACAAAGAAACGGACATACATACATAATTACATACACGTCAAACACATAACCCTCCTTTTGGGCTTCGCCGCAGTCGGGTTAAAAGATTCATCATCATTCTCCTTTATTCCAATTTATTTGGGATCGACGCAGCATGAAAAAGTATTCAATGGGATTTTTTAGTGAGTAGTAAAACCAAAACAAAGTTATGTGAAATGTTTGTAAGTTTATGTCTGAAAGTAGGTACTAGACTGCTTTTAAAAATAATAAAAAAATGTAAATCACCACACTTTTGCCGGGTGCCTTATCTATAATTTGTTTTTCTCACGGGCAAATAAAATTAGGAGTAATGATGATTGGTTAAAAAAAACAGTAAACGATTCTCAAACTGAAAAAAAAAAATTGCATCAACTTCGAAAGGTTCAATAACTCACTAACTGTTAGGTACGTAGTGTTCGACCTACCCCCAGGGTTGGGCAGTATTTGAATAAGTTGTAATTAAAATACGTAATTGAAGTACAAATACGTATTTTGTATTTGTATTTCAATTACTTCCATGGAATGTAATTTATTTTTCACACCACCTGCTCGAAAATGTCAAATTATATGTCAAGCAACCTTAACTTAAAGTGAGTCATTAGTGGCCGGGGGAACAGCCGGTCAATAATGTTGTACTGGATTTCATTATGACCCGCTGGTCAATAATGTGATTTGAATTTGGAATCTCATGCTCAGCTAAATTGGCAGTATAGTACTATAGTGCGCGCGGAACTAGTTGGCCGCGCCTTAGGCATGTTTTTGTTTTTTATTTGTATTCTTTTCAATAAATTGAACAATTATTGTTCACGATATCTCGAGATTGGTCATCACTGTCTAATTATAGTCTTCTGTGCATTGCGAGCTGTAGGCAACCCGCCCCCTCACCCCTGTCGCCACCTAAGGCGCGGCCAACTAGTTCCGCGCGCACTATAACAAACAGAAACACCCTTTGGTGCCAGAAAGAGGAAAGCTATTCTCGATACCCTTACTACGCGTGGATGATATTCTCGTTTTCCTACAAAATCATAACGACTGCTTCTTCATATCGTTGCCATGTTTTCGAAGACATAATATTGTAAGAATAATTAGATAACTACGAACCATTTTTTAAAAGGAATGGAATAACATTAAAACTGGCATTAATAATAACAAATACCGTACCGCGCCGTAATACCGTAATAGTAATTGGCTGTAACATTAGTTTTATTATAAGTAAACTGCGCTAAGATAATATTGTTGTGGATTTTGTGAATAAATAATAAAACCTATATATACTACAGTCGATTTATCACATTTTATCAAAAATACTATAATTTCACGAGCGTCTCCAATGACGTTCTAAATTCAAAATGCATACAGCCAATCCAAAACCATTCTACCATTTCTTTCTTATAATTATTTCTATTTCATTATTTCTAATATGTTATTCTTACTGTTAATAAATACTTTGTTTTTCGTACTACCTATGGCTATTATTTTCTCACAGTAGGTGTAAAAAGTAGAGTATCCTCCTCTGGGCTAAAGGTGTCTTTGCCTTGGGCTAGCTTGAATCCCTCGCTGCATTCAGGATTCTTGTAAATTATCTCCCTCGCTTCGCTCGTGAGTTAAACTCTTAACTCCCTCCCTGCGCTCGGGAGTTAAATCCCGAATCCTTCATCGCGCTCGAGATTCAATATGACGCCCGTGACATAAGACACAACTTTAGCCCCTTGGTGCATAATCTACTATTAAGGAAGTAGGTAATTATTATAATTCGTATTTCAAATACCTGACGACGAAGTATTTTGTAATTAGTATTTCAAATACTTCAGGCTTCAAAATACATTTTAACATTAAAATACATTTAACCTTCATTTAGCAATCGTGAGTGTGAGAGCGAACTTTTAAGCTGGTTATTTTGTTTTTAATTCATTTTTGCCACCGACTTCCGAAAGAAAGTTACTTTACACTTTCTTCTAGTGGTAGGTATTTGAAGGCGATTATTTTTATTTGAAAAAGTTTTTGTAATTACGTAAGTAATTTGTATTTCAATTAACAATAGCTAAAATACTGTGTTTTGTATTTCAAATACCTTACTTAAAAATATTTGGTATTTTGTATTTCAATTAAAGCAAATCATGTATTTTGCCCAGCCCCGCTACCCCTAGCACCTACAACCTCGTAGTAGGTAGGTACTGTTAATACTTACTTCAGCGTGCTAGACGAAGATAGATGGAGTTAGACTTCCTGTTTATGTAGCTGCATCTTTTACCCATAGTGAAAAAAATACAGCACACATACACATTTATAAGTAAAAAAAACAGCACAGCAACAATGATAGGTGCGTAACACAACTTATCATTAATATTATAGTTAGGTGCTTCACTATCATAATTAATATAAATGATCTTATGAAACTTATGACGCAAACATTTTCTTTTACTACCTCTTTGAAGTTAACAGCCTTTTTTCGTATTGTGGAAATGGATAACTAGTCATGAGATCCAAATGAATTGATATTGGTTATGATGACGATATAGTGCATTTTCTACATTCAATAAAAGAATCCTTAGGTAAAGTTAAAAGATAACTTGACGTGATAAACGTTGTCACAAATGTTATCAGTTTCCGTCGATTTGCCTTATTTATACGGACAAATATTAGTAAAACACCTACAGTTTCAAGTTTAAATAACACTTTAAAGATATAAGTAGATATTTCCCAATATGTTAGACATGTCTGGTGAGAATTTCAATGCACTGAAATATGAATCAATCTTTTTCGTTGAATCGGCCAAGACTAATGCAGATTTTGTAAGGAATTACTAATTAGATAAGAAAGGGAAAGGAGAAAATGACAGAGTGATGGTTGACAGGGCAGAGTAAAAGAAAAAAAGTGTTTGGTTTTAGGACAGCATAGTTTTGTTAATAAGGGTTACCCAAGAAGCACGGTCGAGACCAGGGGCCCAATTCTGTAAAATAGCTAACTTATCAATAGTTTGTCGATAGTGTGTCGGTTGTGTCTCAATAGACTACTCATTGACATTTGGTATTCTACAAATATTTATGGTCATTGACTTGCCACTGTAGTGAAACGCCCTAATAGGACTTTATGGTAGTCTGTAAATATATTTCAAGTGAAATCTGACAGTTGTGTCTATCGTGATCAGTGTTGCCAGAAGGTTACATTTCTTACATTTTTCGTAACTTTTGACCCCCTCGCGTAACATGTAAGTAACTTTTATATTTAAGGCAATTTTCGTAACTTTTGAGAACAACGAGATTTGTAATACTAGATTTTTGCAAACAGTTTTCGAACGCATTTCAATTCAACGCATCCAAATTGAACGCACCTAAAACACACTCCGAGATGGTTCTGAATGGAAAGCCACATGACAAAATGAAACGTATCCTGGTTACATTAAAACTCGATTTTGCTTGAGCGGGTGCGCGCACGTTTCCTACTTGGCAAGTTGCCGCCGTTCGCAGTTTCGACTTTCGTAGCTACTAACTACAGAAATGCCCGGTTGTGATTCTGATTTGTTTTGTTTCGTTGCGTTATTGTTTGTTGTCGTACAAATACTGTGAGAAAAGTGCGTGAGTGAAGTTCCGGTGATTACATTAATAATTTATTGTTTGGTAAGTAAGTTTATCGGGCCCTGTTACAAAAAAACGCGACATTGCCAAGTTTCCTCGTTGAAATTGTATGCTTTTACTTCGTTGCTTGAAATAATAATTTTTTGTTAAAAATAGGTCGTTATCTCTACTACAATAATCACAGAGCGAATTTAAGATAACTTTTTTATTTATTTAGTAAAAAAAGTCATTAAGGTGAATCCTCCAACCAGCCCGCGAAATTCAAATTTTCTTAAGTTTTTTGCAATTTGCAGGCAAGTGATAGGTTGTATGTTGATGAACATTTGATTCGCGGCTGTAAGACGTATGTAGTTACAGAATTATAATCATCAAAATCATTAATACAACCCTCCGAGCTCATAAAGGTTCCGGAATGGCTTTGACCTTGTAAAAAGTCATTTTTAAACCTTTATGAGCTCGGAGGGTTGTATTAATGGTTTTGGTGATTATAATTCTGTAACTATATACGTCTTAGAGCCGCGAATCAAATGTTCATTTGCAAAAAACTTATGAAAATTTGAATTTCGCGGGCTACCCTGGAACATCAACCTTACGTTAGGTGCTAGACTAGATAGCAACAACAGTGAAGATGGCGCTGCGAACAAATGAAACTAGTCTGTTTTATCATAAGATTAAATACACTGTATGACATCATAGATTCCTTTATATTTCATCATTTTGCTGATATCAATTTCGACCTCCGTCCCCAAAAAGACGTTAATAAAAAAAAAACAATAATGTAACTTTTGCAGCAAAAATGTAACTTTTCAGGTAACGAAACGTAACTTATGACTCAAGGGCCCTGGCAACACTGATCGTGATTGGCTATCGAACTGCCATTGTGAAGCCATCGAACAACGACACCTCTTTTCCCTATTGCATAATAATGTCTGTCTGTAGTGTGTCGATAGAGTGACAAATGTGACAATGGCATGTTGCTTATTTCTAAGTTACAGAATTGGGCCCCTGGATGATAATGATGATGGAAACACTTAAAAATCGTTTTAACAATATTTGCCCTTAAAAAAAATGCCAAGTCAGTAACATCTAAAACTGAATCCCATTCTGCACCCAACATGTTATTTATTATATCTAAAATAACTATAAAAAGAAAAAGTAAATAATGTAAGAAGTTTTATTTGAACGAATTTTCTTAATAATTACTTGCCACTTCACACTTTTAATCAAAAAACGAAACTTAATATATCAGACCACATGCACAGTCCCCAAATACGTCCCTGTACTTTTAGGCACACTAATCATTAGACTGATTTAGTTTCACGAAGTATAGTGTGTTGTATATAAACCGGAGGGGGGAGGAAGGAAAGGAAATATGTAGTAACTTAATATTATCCCGTTCAGTCCCGTTGCTCTAGCTCTAATGCTCTTAGCAAATAGCAGTTTAAACTGAACACTTCTAATATTCAGTCGTGTTGTGTTCGCGGGTGAAAAGTTTAAGGGTGTGTGTCAAAGATGTGTTGGGCTGAAAGATGTTGTTACGTGATACCGGCGAATTTAGGATGCGTGCTAGTGGGGATTTTCAGTTTTGTAAGTTATTTTTTGTACCTTGTTATTTTTCAATAGCGTTTGGTCGGTCGGTTTGTCTGTTGGTTCCGGCTAATCTCTCAAAAGGCTTGACCGATTCTGATATGGCTTTTACTGGCAGATTAGCTGATGCTACAAAGAAAAACTTCCATGAGTTATTTTAGAAAAAGAATTAGGGTTACCGGTTCCGTGTAGAAAAACATTGAAACTGAAATTGTTAACAAAATTTGATTCAAATAGGGAAATAACTGCGAACGGGAAGTAAGGAACGATGGTCTCGGGATGCAGCAGCAGGCTTTTTTTTTTCGGGTGGGTGGAAAATCATCAAATGACCCCGCCCCCCCGCTCCTGGGCAGACCGAAAGGGAGTGTCGGACTTCTACTGACTAAAAACAACCCATATACCTATGTTCCTTCTTCGCCCTTGTGCCGAGGCCGCGGAATCGCTTTCGATAATCCGCAGCCCCGACGGGAGGCTTTATATATTATTATAACATTAGCTACCGGTCAGTAAAAGTTCGTCAATCGGTTCAGCCGTTTTGGAGATTAGCCGAAACAAACATACTTAGGTACAGACAGATAGACAAACAGACAAAAATTAAAAAAAAATGTGCCTTTGTTTTATGTAAGTTCCGTAAAAATGTTCGTATGCCTTATCTATCTACATATTGCCTACATACTTAAAGATACATGATAATTAACTTAAAAAAATAAGTGTTCAAAAGTAAGTAGGTAGGTAGGTATATAGTTATTTTTCAGATAGGTAGGTACCTACCTACAATATTTTGTACCCTGTTACAATATAGGGTAGTCGACAAAAAAAAACTAATTAGTCCGTCAGATAGATTTCCAAAAAATATTGAACACGTATTTTTTCTTTTTTCACGTAAACAAAAAATGAAGACGATACAGTGCTTCGAAAAGTCGTGAAACGTCACAGCTTGGTCCAATTTTACCTAACTATGACGTCAAACGCCCCCTCTCCATGGTCTTTGACAAGCTTTATTTTCGTCAATTTTTATTAATTTGATAAAACAAAAAACACGTATCCAATATTTTTCAATAATCTGACTGACGGACTAAACAGAATCATATTTTTTTTAGTCGGTCGACTACCCTATTCTCATATTTAACCCAAAACTTAAATAGGTATCAGAGATTGCCTTGTGGTATTAATTTAATATGTTTGCCCATATAAGTACCAACTTTGTAGGTACAGGAAGTTTAAATAAATAATGAAAATATTAAAGTTAGGCCAATACTTAGGTTATTTTCAATATTTTTCCTAGTTAAACCATAGGTAGGGGAGACCGGGGCAAGATGGGATACCTAAGAGAAAAAACGTCATTATATGAAAATTAAACTGTTTATTAAAAATCTCTTACAACAAAAAAAACACTTACACTTTTAACCAACACAATTATAATCTTTTATAGCGCTAAAGCACATATTTTTTTGGCAAATAGGAAATAAATGACACATGCCGAATATCCCGTCTTGCCCCATGACCGGGGCAAAATGGGAAACGCTATGGGGCATAATGAGTACACAACTTAATAAAGAATATTTGTGAAGTTATCCACCCATTATCAGGTCCCCCAAAATCCCGGTGGTGCATCATCTAGCAATTAATTCTTCATCCATTTTCGGGCGTAGATCAGCATTGGTGGTATATAAGTTCCAGCAGCGTTAAAACAGATTTCAGCCGTAACTAGTTGTCCTCTTTCGGTAGATGACAAGCAGCTACCTTGTTTTTCCACGATCTGTTTTACGTTTATAGTTCCATGCCATTTTAACTGCAAATAAAAAATAAACTTGTTATTAAATAGGTAGGTATAAAACATTTTTGTACCTACACATGCTTATGGGGCTATCCCATTTTGCCCCGACCGTTTTACCCCAACAGACACATTTTGCAAAAGTAACAACAGTTTTAACCTGCAAAATTATTCTGCGAAAAAGCAAGCTACATTCGTTAGTTTAACACTATTACATTAAGTATCTGAAAAAATGTTACAATAGCATTGATACTTACCTTGATGCTCATCGATACAAAACACATAAACTTCATAAAAATACTTCAAAACACCGTTTTTTCGCGCCGCGCAACCAAAACACGCAGTGACACGCACGCGCCGCTCGGACCCGTGTGACGCAACTAAGCATCGCGCGAAAGGCGCTGTGTAGGGGTCTGTTGTGTTCACGAGTCACGCATACAAGCACATTTCCCGTCCTGCCCCGAGCTTCGTCTTGCCCCGGTCTCCCCTACTTGGATATATACTTACTTCTTTGTTATTCAAACTGTTCCTGCATAATTTTACCTCATTGCGAATACAATACCTATTGATATAAATAACCCGATGTATTCTTCTGTACTAGGCAAATAACTTGAAACAAAATGGCGTCGTTCTGCGCAGGTTCCCTGCTTGATTTGTATGGGACGTCTAAAAAACTACTACTGCGCATGTTCAACTTATATGTCGCGTGGTATACTCGTTGCACTTACAGAAAACGGGCATAATGTCATCTCTTTCTAGCATTTTTATTATTAACTTCCCAGTTACTGCGCACTTGCTTAGCACATGTATTCTTTTCTTTATGGATCGGGTATTCCCCGTTCAGAGGTAACGGTGTTGCCAGTCTTATCGTGGCAAATAGGTTTTAACCACAGATACTTTTGCCTATGTGCACAGAGGATGTCCTCTGTACTGATTCATAGCTTAATGTTATGTAATATAAGATGGTCACCTATTTACGGACTTTCCAAGGCATCGGGGGAAACTCGGTATGTCATTAGGGCGAGGTTGCAGTACTTTGTTTTTATGTACGCACGACCTCGCCCCCCGCCCTGCCGCGCGAGCGATATAATGCCTAAATTTTAACTGTTTTTTGCTTCTTGGAGAAAAACTATAAAGAAATTAAACAATATTTTTTCAACATTTACCTACTTCAAAATAAAAAGTTCTATCTATTGATATACTTAACTTTTATATAAATTCATGAATAATGAAAAAAATAAAAAATTTCAAACGTGTACTGCTAAGACATGAATAATGTCTTAGCAGTACAAACAGTACGCTCAAATTATCTTGGCAGCTCCGAACTTCGTGCAGGTCATTTTGTTACAACGAATGTATTAAAGTGTTATGATATTTACTGGTTCTCTGCCTTTTCGCCGAAAATTGTTTCCCAAATTTTCACTTGCCAACCAACGTTTCGCAGAATTTTATTTCGCCGAATAATCATTTGCCAACTTATCATAATATATTTTTTTATTTCCCAACCTCACAGTTACCAACTGTACGTTTGGTTTGCTTTTCATTATGACACTTTTTAAAAGGCCAACTTTCAAGTAGCAGAATGTTTTACTTTGCGTAATATTCATTTAGTTGTTTATTGTTTACCAAATTTATTAGCACGGTATTAATTTTGCACCTAAAGTATGTGTGTTAGATTTCGAAAAAGCTGCAATACTGAGTCTGCGATCAAATTTTGAAGAAATTTATTTACAAGGATGCCATTTTCATTTGGGACAAATTATATACAGGTAGTTATTGTTATTATTTTTTTTTCTTTATCTTTAATGTGACCTAACCTAACTTAACGTTTCCTTTTACAAAAGCGATTCGCTTCTGGCACATCGCCGGCCGCTGCCGCGGCACGCTCGCTTCGCTCGCTCGGCTCGTGCGTTGTTTGTCATAACCTAACCTAACCTTTAATGTGACCTAACTTATCTTAACGTTTCCTTTTACAAAAGCAATTTGCTTCTGCCGTTGTTTGTTATAACCTAACCTAACCTATCGTAACCAAAGATTTCTCGAACACAAAACTACATATTCAGAGGAAAAACTATTGCTCTGCATTGCTGCCAATTTAAAAATTTAATGTTATTTTTGATATTCTTAAATAAAAAATGTATGAAAAAAGTCGTAATTTTTTTATCAATATATCAATGTATGAAAAGGAAACTGTAACACTGACAAAACGTCATTCGTCTAATAGTTGTGTTGCCTAGTAAAATGTAATTGCCAAATGATAAATGTCCCAAACGTTTTGTGTCTTTATAATAATCGGCTTTACAATAATTCTACCAAATGAAACGTTGTCAAACAAAAATTTGGTAATCGTTAGTTGTCAAAGTGAAACATCGGCGAAACGTTGGTTGGCAAGTGAAAATTTGGGAAACAATTTTCGGCGAATAGGCAGGACACCATATTTACTTTATTTGTATTTCTCACTGTTTAAATTAGATATTTTCTGATCGTTTAAGTATTGGTATATCTGGCAATAACAGTTTTATTCCCAAGTTTACATGCGTAAAATTTCGCAAAGCCTATGTTCAGAGCTGCCAAGATAATTTGAGCGTACTGTACACGTTTGAAATTGTGATTAGTCATGTTTGAAGAAAGTATCGAGCCGATCATTCTAAATCGCGTTTCTATCTTTACGATTTACTAGAGAGTATGTTCAATTTTTATATAATGATTTTTATTTATTAAAAAACTCGTATTTAGTTCGATTTTTATAGGTTCAAAAATCTTAAAAAGTACTGCAACCCCGCCTTAGTTCTTTACATAACGAATTTCCGCCGTGGAAAATGCGTGGAAAGCACGTTTAACCGCGAATGTGCCCCAATTTACGCTTCTTTGAAATCGATTGACTACTTTCAGAAAAAAAATCATTTTCTTTAGGTATTGTTATCTTGATCAGTGAATAATATAATAACAGTGAATGAAAATGATGGTGGCAATTAGTCGGATAACAGCCATCAATTGTAGATCTTTGACAGAAAAAAAAAGATGTTTTTTTTGCAAAAAGGGTACAATAGTATATTTCAATATAAGTGCGGAAAGCCTGTCATTGCAAAGAGTTCCGACTAATGGCTACCCGAGCCGAGGCACAGCCGACGGCGAGGGTTGACAGTCGGAACAAGTTGCAATGACGGTTCCGCACGTGTACTGAACAACTATTTTTAATACAGTTGCGAAAAAATTAAGCAATTTAATAAAATAATAAAACCGTAATTAAACTCGCAAATAACATTTTTGGAAAATGGCGCCAACCGTAAAAGAATATGTGTAAGCAGAGATTTTTTTTGTTTTCTTCACCCATTCTGGGTAGGCAAAGTGAACCCATACAGTAGGCAAAGTGAGCCCATACAGCCAAGTCTTCAGTAGTTTTTTTTATTGATATGAAATGAAATTTAATGAAATGAAATGGAATGAAACCTTTAAGGCGAGACCCAACCAGGATTTACCAAAAACGTACTGACTTTGAACGTCAAGTGTGAACTATAGGTTTGAAGTACTGAGGTGGGAAAAATATCCTTTATAGAGAAAGAACTAAACTTGCATTATACCGAATCAAATCTCCGAATAAAGTTACTAACTCTATAAAAAAAAAAATACAATTGCCTCTTTTTTTTAACTTTATCGTCGAAAATCTCCGTAATTTAAGCGATAACATAAGTATTTTTTTCTAGAAATAAATAAAGAATACAATTATTTAATTTAATACCGGTTATTTTTTCAAATTATGTTAAGTTATTCATCATAATTAAAGGAAAACCCTTGAATATCAATAAACCCAAGCGCCTAACAAAGACTAGCCAGCCTAACACTGTACGCCCAAAAAGCAACCTTATTGAATCCGACTAAGGTGGAGTGTAGCACTACGCCTATAGTATAGTCGAACGGGTGCGTTGGGTCTCGCCATAACTCATTGAATCAAATAATTAAATCTGATATTGAAACAAATTAGTAGCTTCTTTAGAAATATTTGCATGAATCATAAAAACTTCTATGATTTTTTTTAGTAAAAACTTCGTGGTTGGTTTTTTTAATGGACATTATTTTGACAGTTGGGAAAGAGAACGCACGAGTTCGGAAATGGTAAAGAAAAAGCACGAGTACGTAATAGCCCACATCCCGCCATCCTGCAATACGCCACTTTTTGAGCAACTGTATTAAAAACACTTTTTCAATACACTTCCTCGAAAACTAGCTCTTATTGCACTACGATTAGGTTCGAAATGCATCATATTTCGCACGCGTGCGGTAATAAGAATACAGCGTGCTGTAATATTATTACCGCACGCTGTAATCATAGAGCAGCGATAATTCGATTAAAACTTATGAAATTAAAAAAAAAAACACCACTGACTATTATAGAGCAGGCGTGTTTTTTTTTAATCTCGCCATTTTGATCTGCGTCTTTACAGCGTAATAGTACATTTTGATACAAGTGCGGAAAGTTTGTTATTGCATTCGAGGCAGATTGAACACCCGAGCCGTATGGCGAGGGTGTTCAAGGGGTCGAGAAATGCAATAACAAATTCCCACGTGTATCAAACGACGTTTTTCAATACACTTTCGAAGAAATTAACTAAAAACGTTATGTGTTTTTGTCAACAAATTTGATGAGACTATGATTTAATTTACTTTTTTTCCGCGGTTTGATTTCGCCAGGTTGAAAAAGAAGCAAAGGTATAAAGCCGCCAAACAGCCTCACAGGAAAAATATAAAATTTAAATATTTTTTAATTAAGAACACAAAAAAATGCTTACTTGTTCATAAAAGTAAATAATTGTTTAAAATATTTACGTTTATTAGTAGTATTCTTTTTACAAACACAATTTAAATATTCAAAAAATATTTACGCTGTAAAGACGCAGATCAAAATGGCGAGATTAAAAAAAAAACACGCCTGCTCTATAATAGTCAGTGGTGTTTTTTTTTTAATTTCATAAGTTTTAATCGAATTACCGCTGCTCTATGATTACAGCGTGCGGTAATAATATTACAGCACGCTGTATTCTTATTACCGCACGCGTGCGAAATATGATGCATGTCGAACCTAATCGTAGTGCAATAAGAGCTAGTTTTCGAGGAAGTGTATTGAAAATATTTTTTGAATATTTAAATTGTGTTTGTAAAAAGAATACTACTAATAAACGTAAATATTTTAAACAATTATTTACTTTTATGAACAAGTAAGCATTTTTTTGTGTTCTTAATTAAAAAATATTTAAATTTTATATTTTTCCTGTGAGGCTGTTTGGCGGCTTTATACCTTTGCTTCTTTTTCAACCTGGCGAAATCAAACCGCGGAAAAAAAGTAAATTAAATCATAGCCTCATCAAATTTGTTGACAAAAACACATAACGTTTTTAGTTAATTTCTTCGAAAGTGTATTGAAAAACGTCGTTTGATACACGTGGGAATTTGTTATTGCATTTCTCGACCCCATGAACACCCTCGCCATACGGCTCGGGTGTTCAATCTGCCTCGAATGCAATAACAAACTTTCCGCACTTGTATCAAAATGTACTATTACAAGTCATTTTTTTTAAACTAAATGACTTGTAAAACTAAATAAAACACAACAGCCCCAACGGCTGGTGTGTTTTTAATTAAAAAAAATATGATGTCATTATTTATGGGCACCTGTATGGATCTGTATGAACGACATCATCGACTCTGTGGTCATCGTCGTTTTTTTTAAACGAAACCTTTTTTTATCTCATCTCGGCTGGCGACCCACACCCAGGGTTGATTTATTGCTGATTTTTGTTCAAACTTCTCATTGTTAAGGGTCCCTTTAGGTGAAAGTAGCCGGGATTCATTGCAAACAGATGTGTCTTACCAGGTATGGAACCGTTAGACGCCCAATATTGGCCAGTTAAGAGGAAATGCGAGTGCTGTCTCTTTCTACTATCGCTGTCTCTCTCCGTCCTCCTGCCCTCAAATTCGTGCGATAAGGACAACTATAGAAAAAAGTTAGAATTCGAGGTTTGGCTCTCGCCTATTTCCTCCTCCAATATTGAACCAATTTAAAAGATATTTTAGACAATGAATAAGGAGGTTATATACTACGCCGCTATTTTTTTCTTTTTTCGTTAATAGTTGTCAAATTTGTACACTAGGACTCTGTTAACAGCGATCTAAACAAGCAATTTTGAGCATTTTTTGAGGGTTCTAGTGCTTATAAAAATAATTTATCACCAAAAAGGAAAACATAGGGGCATAGAAATAGTTAATATTTATTATTCTGTAAAAAACCATTGCTCTAGGGTCATTAACCAAAAAGAAAACAGGCGAGAGCGTTTGTATGGAGAAAAGACCACTCGCGTTTCCTCTTAAGTCAATCTCAGTTTAAATGGAGATTCTCTGACATCGCGGTGTTCAGAAACGCACTTTCACAAGTTATCGAACCAATAACGCATATGAATAGATAAACCACCGATAAATGTGCCTCAGAAACCGGGCTTGGGTTGTAGAGGCCAGATAGGCAGTTGGTCCATGTAAAATACTGGGATCTAGCTGCATACGGTGCCAGAGGCCGACTCCAGTATAATTTGGAAAAGACTATGCAGGTGATAATGAGTTGTGAATTTGTGATCATAATTTATCAATGAGATTCTCGACTAATTTACGGAAAAATAGTTCGTAAATTAAAAGTACTAATCACGGAAACCTTCGACAAAGGTAAATGCACAACATTTACCTTTGAAATTTTTCCTTTTCTATTGGTCACATTTTTTACTTTATCCGCTTAACGTGTGGTTAGTGCTTAATCTATATAATATCAACAATCTGTTTGTTTGCTTAGATCTCGCAACTGATTTTAATATAGTTTTGAATTTTCAATAAAAGATAGAGTGCGCTGTGTGGTTTTAACTAGGTACTTATCTCGGAGTTAAGTGGCTGTGATCTATGGACGGACAGGATGATCTTTAAGGATTTCGTTTTTTTTCCTATTTGGCTACGGAACCCTAAAACCTTGTGAAAAAGTTGCATCTTTGACCTTTTACTCCAATATCTCCGTACCTATCTAGAAGGTTCCCAGTAAAAAAAAGATCGTGTTCAAAAAAAGATATCTCATAGATGAGGAGTACCTACAAGTGCCTTTCGGCCGCATGGAGTGTCTTTCTTACACTTATTGACTCGATAGATGGGTATGCAATGGTGTCACTAATAATTCACCATTCTGACCTCCTGGTAGTTTGTGAGACTTTACTAGGTATCCTGGTTTCCTAACTCCAACAAAAAAAAGTGCATGGAATTAGAAAGAAATAATTTCATCATGGGAGGCCTTCCAACGCAACGTCTTCCGGTTCGCGGTCGCCATTCCAGAACTTTTCGACCCCATCGGCCATCCGTTCTGCGAGCAATGTGCCCTGCCCATTGCCACTTAAGTCTGGCGATTCTTCGGGCTACGTCGGTAACCTGAGAAATAATTTGGATTTGATTAATAGACCTTCTTCCTACTTCTGTTCTCCTGGTAGTTTGTGGGACTTTACTACCTGTCCTTCTTTTTCATCTCCTAAAAAATGTTTTCAATACCTCCTGCCTGCTTCTATTCTCCTGGTAGTTTGTGCCGTAGTTGTACCCAAAATGTGTGATAGAACGAATGAGAAACTCGAGTCCCGCTGGTTTTACGATTTCGCAACAACTTTATGTCGTAGAACTAGTGGGAAAAAAATCCAACTAGGTAGTTCTATCGTAGAACTGTGCAGTAGAACTAGTGGGAATGATCCCATAATATAACAATTATCTTAATAATCCGAAAGTTTTGAAAATCGATCTACATTACTTGACGGATATATTTATCGGTGAACATCACGAATAAAAACCGGCCAAGTGCGAGTTGAACTCGCGCACGAAACCTATATCTATAAAAATCGCGTTAGTTGTATGGGAGCCCCGCCCCGCCCTTAAATATTTATTTTATTTTGTTTTCAGTGTTTGTTGTTATAGCGGCAACAAAAAACATAATTTCTGAAAACTTCTACTGTCTAGCTATCGCGGTTCTTGAGATACAGCCTGGTGACAGACAGACGGACGGACAGCGACGTCTTAGTAATAGGCTCTCGTTTTTACCCTTTGGGTACGGAACCCTACAAAATACGTACACACGAATAGCAAACGGCAAACCTCCTCCTTTTTGGAAGTCGGTTAAAAAGATAGACCATGTACGACATATTCGATTCGATTGTTTGTGAATAGATACGCCATAATTCAGACCCTTTTTTGTGCATTCCAGATATTCTCCGTATTCGCGCTGGCGACATCGATCGCGTACTTCATCATCGAAACTAAAGAGAGCCAGGAGTTCTCAGCGCGCAGCCTCCACTTCGCCAAGGCCCTGGGGATGAACCTGAACGTATCCTCAGTGCACATCATTCTGTCCATCGCGATCATCGTGGCTTTGATGTTGATGCTGTTTTCCGTCTTGCTGGTGGTTGGCATCATACAGGTATGGCTTATTAGATTTAATAAGATTTTTCATCGAAGAAGAATTAAGTCGCGAGTAAATAAGCTTCTTCTGGGTAAGCTCGTTCCATCGTCGACCTCATCTCTGCCCTTAGGGCAAGATTGATGGCAAGCTCATTAACAATAAAAAAAAAACGTGTGGCACTCGGAGACTGCCGCGGTAAAGCTATTGCATAGCATTTTTTATCAACTTATGCAAATAATTAATTATTTAATTTGACAACCTCAGTTGACAACCTTGTTATTTTCCGTAACCGTAGCAACCTGGTTGAAAATTTTCGTTACGGAATTTCTGGATTCGCTCTCCACGCTCAAGGCCCGCGATAGAAGCTATGCAATAGCTTAAAAAAGTTTTTAAACTCAAAAACACTATACGTTACATGGGTTACGTACGTAAATAGTATTAATAAACCAAACTTTCGTAGTTCTAAAATCTGTGCTCCCAATGCCCCCATAAATTGTTCAGGAAAATACTCTTATTATAGTTGGTCGACTATTTCTCGTACACTTGTAAAGCCTACTTAACTGTGATTGTTTTCCTTTTATTTTCGTTATACGTATATTATGTTACTACTACTACTACCTTACTGCCTCGTTGGTCCAGTGGTCGTAAGCGCGACTGCTGTGCATGAGGTCCTGGGTTCGATTCCCGGGTCGGACAAAAAGTGCTATTGGGTTTTTCATTAGAAATATTCCAGTAGTAGCCCGGAGTTTGGAAGTTGGCGGTATAGTACCCCCGTGCCTCGGAAAGCACGTTAAGCCGTTGGTCCTGCGCCTGATCTCTCTCCGGTCGTGTCGGATTGTCGTCCCATCGGACTATGAGAGAAAAGGAACAGAGAGTGCACTTGTGCCTGCGCACACACTTGTGCACTATAATATCTCCTGCGCATCGGGCTAATCTCCAATAAGATTGGCCGCCGTGACCGAAAACGGTCAGGAGAGACTATTACTACCATTATATTTTTCACACGGCCAAACACAACCCGTATCTAGGTGGTTTATGTTGCCACACTTGAGTCTAACAATTTGCACTTTAAAGCTTAATATAATATTTCAAAAACGAATCCCTTAATCAAAAGAGTAGTTGAACACACTCATTAAGGTGAACTCGGGTTTGTAAACAATGACTGAATCATATGATTCACCGGTAAATTGGACACACATTAAAACGTTAATTAAGTGGGTACCCCGAAGTGAGAAAATTGCAGTCATTGGATTGTCTTAGGGAAATTATTAGTGGTTGAATGTGTTTGAACCGTTTGGGGTTGAAACACTGGGGTCTTGGAGTGCGACATCGAGTCCGAGTGAAGGAAACTGCCAAGCGGTAGGTCGACTCTTTACGTGACCAGAGGGCTGGTCTATTTTTTCGCAAGAGCACTTCTGGGCACTTTACCTTTTGACGGCAATGTGGACGAATTTATTGACGCCCTGTAATTCTTTTCTTTTTGATACTATTTTTTAGATAAATCTTACGGGGACATGTTATTAGGTGTTACCTACACATTTCTAAGTCACGTAACACACTCTATATTTTATTATAATTTTAGTGTAGTTTGTAAATATTGTTAACATTAGAAGATTCTTAAAAGCAACAGCGGAATCGTGTAGGTACTGTGGCCCGGTAGATGGCAAATCACCAATAATATGGGATGTACTGTACCGTACCGACCGTACCGTACCGTACACTTACCGTACCGTGTACCGTAGGTACTTTGCCTTCCCTTCGGGCATAACACGAGGACTTTGTTATATGGGTCTTTTGACACCCAATAAACCCTGGGTTTTGTTAGTTTGGTTTTTATTTCCTTGTCTGGCAAAACTTTTATCAATATTATAAGCGCTGATGAACTATATAACTTCAGTACGTTGTACCTATGTGTTTGTCATTATTTGTTTAAGTGCAAAACAATTAAAATTAAGGAAACACCAGTTTAAACATACAGTAGGTAAATATTGAGCACATGCCAACAACAGTACCTACAGTTTACCTTAACATGACTGTTGTATATTCTACTAGCTTTTGCCTGCGGCATCGCCCGCGTGTATTTCGAAAAATATCTCAACAAACTTTCTTCCCCTATTTAACTCCCTTACTCGAATTTAAAAAAAATCGAGAACTACTCGCTATCCATTAGTGAAAACAGCATGAAAATCGGTGCAGTAGTTTTTGAGTTTATCGCGAACAGACAGACAGACGCGGTAGAGGACTTTGTTTTATATTATGTAGAGATTCTATTTTTATTAAATGGCAAGCAAAGCCGATGTCTGACAATATCTGAACACTTTTAAGTGCCAAGCACCCAGCATATGAGTCGAACAGTAATTCGTTTGTGTGCCCACAACCCGCCTTCGAGTTGTCGCTATACATAAGATGATTTTGCAGTGAAAATTATAAAATTGAAAAACCTTTTCACCCTTGAGGTGAAACATAAAAAAAAAAATAATGAAAAGAAAGTCCTTTCACGTTTCGCTAGGATTATGTAGGTCGTAATATACACAGGAAAATAAAAAGGTAAGTCTGTACATTGACACACAAAATAATATGATTCACAGACCCACACAATTGGGGATAATCACAGCCATAATTAATAATTATTATTAGCTGTATAATATGTATAGCAAGATGTTAGTTCGCAGAATATTTTGCTAATTGTGTCAAATTCGGTATCGCAGAGTCTAGCTCAATAATCCTTTCATCACGATGAAGACCTATTTCAACAAGCTCACAATTAAAAAAAAAATGGATAAAATAGTTGGATAAGTATATCCTTGATATACTTATCCAACTATTTTATCCATTTTTTTTAGGTTATCGACCTCGGGATTGTGCCTCTTGGATTCGTTTAGGTTATATTTACACCCTTTATACTTTAAGTATCCATCACTTAATAATAGCAAGTACCTTTCAAAATAATTGTCCCATAAGTGATAATGCTGACAATGACAACCAGTCCTAGTACCAAGGGGTAGAAGTCTGACACTCCCCTTCGCTCTGCCCAAGAGCGGGGGGAGTCATTCGATGATTTTCCACCCACCAAAAAAAAAAAAAAAGGGGGGTACCTAGTTAGGGTTGTGGAGAAACCGACCCCAACAAGTGGGGAAAAACCTAGACAGAAGATGATGATGAAATAAAAATGCTCACAAGTGGTACTTCAAGCCTGGACAGCTTTCAATATTGTATAAAGCTCAAGTCCGGTCCGGCATGGAGTACTGCTGTCACCTTTGGGATGGCTCAGCCAAATACCAACTTGCCACACTCGACTCAGTAGAGCGCAGAGCCAGGAGGCTGATTGGTGACACCAAGCTGGTTGTCAAGCTACATAGCTTGGCCCACCACCGCAAAGTTGCATGTCTGTCGGTCTTCTACAGACTGTACTTCGGAGAGTGTGCGCAAGAGCTCCACGAGCTTATTCCACCATCTCCCTTCTTCCATCGAGAGACTAGACGTACTGCGGATTATCACCCATACCTTGTCGATGTTCCACACATTCGTACGAAGCGTTTTGCTAAGTCTTTCATTATTCGTACAGCCAAGGAGTGGAACACCCTGCCTGCGTCGGTTTTCCCGAGTTCATATAACCCCAATCTATTTAAGTCGCGAGTAAATAGGCTTCTTCTGGGTAAGCTCGTTCCATCGTCGACCTCATCACTGCCCTTAGGGCAAGATTGAGGTCAAGAGTAAGCCCATATAAACTAAAAATAAAATAAAAAATAAATATGTAATTTTGCTTTTACAGAACCGGGCGAACTTCGTGCTCAGCTACTTCTCATTCGGCATCGTCGTTACGATAATCTGCCAACTGAGCGCTCTTCTACTACTGCTGCAGCAATGCTGGATGCTGGCACTGGTCCTCTTCATCTCATCTTGTGAGTACAAACCACCTCAAACCCTTGTAAAGAGTATGTTTCAATAAATTGGAGTCATAAAATCAAATTCAAAAGTCATTTATTCAAATTATGCGTGGTTTTCCTTATCAGACTTAAAGCTGAAATACCGCAAATACTTACTTTTAAAGTCATGTTTCCATAATTTTATTTTATTTAAGTGCTAAGCGGTTGTATTTTTTACCGTATTTCTATAAAATAAAAAAATGTTATTGAATAAATAAAATTAATTTCCAATAACAACGCTGCTTGTCGCTATCCAGCGTGGACTCATTTACCGGAATAAAAAAAAATGTAGTTAGAAAACTAAAAAACCCGACTGAAAAAACGGAAAAGCAAAAAACAAGCACATTTTAAATTAAACAAAACTTGTAAGCAGGCGGGGTCCATTCTATTTTCATTTCATAATTTAATATTCAAATGAACCCCACCTGCTTCCAAGTTTTGTTTAATTTAAAATGTGCTTGTTTTTTGCTTTTCCGTTTTTTCAGTCGGGTTTTTTAGTTTTCTAACTACATTTTTTTATTTAACACTTTTTAGTCAGTTTTCATTAACTTCCTTATAACTATTATAAGACGGTAGATTTCGATTCGATTTTATATTCATTCCGTACGCGTAAAAAAAATCGGTTATAAGTCAGAAATGCGATATTGTTTGTTCTAATAACTTTAAACCGTTATATATCCTAAACGGTTTTATAAAATGAAAAATGATAAAGGAAACCTAATATTCATTTTCAAATGCCTATTCAACGATACCCCACTTGACGTGGTGCGTCGAATTTTTTTTTTTCATTTTGACCATATGGCGACTAGTTGTTACTATAGTGAGTATTGTTTACTGTAATGTTTTTAGTGACACTCGCGAGGTCAAGACGAATCGATTGACGTACGGATCATCAAAATCGGCCAAGGCGTTTGGCCTCTACAATGCCACATAGGAACAAACATACATACATACATACATAGACTGATAAACACATAACCCTTCTTTGCTTTGCGCAGTCGGGTAAAAAGTAAAAATAATCTCTGTGGCAAATATCATCATCAATCGACATCATCAATACAACATCATCAACAACATCATCTCGATCCGTTTTGCAGCTTGTGTGATCGAATAACAAACATGTAAACTTGTCTATTTATGCCCCATTTATTTGAAGCTTTTGCCCCCATTTTCGCCGGGTGGAGTTTCACGAAATCATACCTACTACCGTACCGAATTAAAAAAGTATCCTATGTGTTAATCCAGAATCTGTTCCGTAGATTTTTGCGTGAAAGTGTAACAAACATTCATCCAACCATTCATTCATACAAACTTTAACATTCATACTAGGTAATAATAGGATAACATCAAGTGTAGGTATGATCCATAAAACTTTTCATTTCTAAAGAACCTTCAACTAAGACTCTATCTTTTCATTTCCAGTGCTCCACATTCACGCATTGGTGGTCGTGCACACGGTTTACGAGCTTATGTCAATCGGCAAAGACTTCAGATTCCAGCGCCACCAAGACGACGAGGATCCTCTCGCTGACTGCTTCGATGGAGACACGACCAGGATTTAGAAATATTTGACGATGATTGATTTAAGACCGTGAAAGCCTAGCATAGAGTATGTTATTTTTATTATAGTTCTTTCGGTATTCCTTTTGCTTACATTGGTGAAACTGTCATGGGAATCGGACGGTTTAAATGTTAAAAAACTATAACGGGACTTTAGTTCCAATTCCAACTAAGTATGGCAACGCCCTAAGAGAACTATAATGCAGCACCGTTTCTGTACCTATGATAAAAGTCCACTTTAGTTCGCTGTCTGGCTTTCACAAAATAATCCCGAACTACCAATCCATGGGGTTTTGGTGGTCTACCATGATTTCTTCAAGCAGTATTGTTTTAATCTTAAACTAGAGAGAAATAAAGAGTACCTAACTGTTTATTTTTCTCGCACAGCCCATAACAACACATGAAGTGAGTGGCAAAGAGATTGCGCTACACATCCTCTATAACTCCGTCTCTTTTCCACACTGGAGTGGCATTAAAACTATACTGCTGTACTGTAACTTCCTTGATTGACAGAAAAAACATAAAGTCTGAATAGTTGTGGAATATTATCATCGGCACGATTCTTGAGCGCTGACGCAAAAGTGAGTTATTGGGTTCCTTTGGTGGTATGAAGTGAGACGCGAGGCGGGGAAAGTGCAGTGATTGGCCCGTAGCGCATCGCGTCGTAGCCGTCACTCGGGATTTGTTCTTTACTCCTGCTGCACTTACCTCACGACCAATAAATAATAAACGGGTGTGCGTTTTATTTGTCATAAAGTGTACGATGCGCACAGCGATCCCCACTCTTCCGCCAAGCGCTCAAGAACCGTGCCGGGTATTATACTTAGTTGACCGATTATTTTGATGATGGTACCGACGCACGCCAGCACATTATGCTACCACAATACTATGTCAGTTTAGTAGATTTTCAACTTTTTATCTAAAGCTGTAAGTTCAAGATTGATTGCGAAAATCTGACATTTCCATGTAGCTTGATGTGGGCCACGTCTGTACATCGCTTAGTTCCACCTAGGTATCTAGGGATTTATATAGGTATCTAATATTAAGTACTCTATAAGCTTTAAAAGTAAATGTAAGTTATACCAGGATTTTTTCCCTACTTTCCAATTGCCGTGAAACTACTAGCTATAGCCAAACAGCCATAAACCAATTGCCATAACAATACAATGTACAATTTTATTGTACAAACTAAATAACTTTAAGGAGTTGTAAGTTTCAGTTAACTTATTTGGCAAATAGTCTTACACAGTCTTCCAATTTATTAATATGTAATACAGGGTGTAAAAAATTCTGCTGTTTCACACATTTTGACAGTGTAGGGCCCTGCAATTTTTTTAAATAACTGATAAAAAAATCAATGTGGAGTGGACTCAGAATAATGTTTTCGCCTTGGTGTCCCATCCATCCTTTATAATAAGCATTTAGAATAACATCCAAATATATTAAATTTTACTTCGTGTAAACGTAGCGCTAAGTTTTTACAAACGGCGACACATTGTGGTATACATTAAGTTTAACATGACCGCGCTATCTTGATCGCTTTATCACGCTATATCGAGATGGCATCTAAAACGGCCACTTTAGCAGATCATAGTATGAATTGCGTTAAAAATCGTAAAATGAACCATTCATATTAAATTAGTAATTGAGTCTGTGACTATTTTACGATTTTTTACGCAATTCATATTATTTTCCTATTATGATCTATTTTCCTAAATGGGCACAGAAGCAGTTACTAATAAGAAAGGTCCATTTTACGATTTTTAACGCAATTCATATTATGATCTGCCAAAGTGGCCGTTTTAGACCCCCGTAGTGAGTTGACTAAAGAAACCAAAGACCAATGCTAAGTGACCAGTTAACCTAAGCTAATAATATCAAGTTAAGTATTTACTTACCTATAATATTACTTTTAAGATTTTACATACCTACATAAGTTTGTATTCCGAAAGGTGCTCTGTTTAATAATTAAAAAATAAAAATTTGAAGAAATCTTTTAGAAAAACCGGCCAAGAGCGTGTCGGCCCACGCTCAGTGTAGGGTTCCGTAGTAATAATTCTTTTTTTGTTTGAAATACGGGCCAATGAAGCTTGACCTCTGGATTGTATAGGCGCTCATACGATTCAGGGACCAAATTATATTGGTTAACTGCAGTTTCCATCTGTTGTTTCCATCCAAGTTCAAAATAATTTTCCTAGAAAGTCCTTATAAAGTTCTACTTTTCAGATTTTTTTCGTATTTTCTAAACTTATGGTTCAAAAGTTAGAGGGGGGGGGACACTTTGTTTTTTACTTTTGGAGCGATTATTTCCGAAATTATTGACATTATCAAAAAATGATTTTAGTAAACCCCTATTCATTTTTAAATACCTTTCCAACAATATATCACACGTTAGGGTTAAAATTAAAAAAAAAATCACTTCCCACTTTACATATAGGGGGGCTACCCTAATAAAACATTTTTTTCCAATTTTTATTTTAGTACTTTGTCGGCGTGATTGATACACATATTGGTACCAAATTTCAGCTTTCTAGTGCTAACGGTCACAGAGATTAAGCGAGGACGGACAGACGGACAGACAGACATGGCGAAACTATAAGGGTTCCTAGTTGACTACGGAACCCTAAAAACGATTAGCGAGCCCAAAAGGTGTAGACGCCAGCGTATTAATATTAACCCACTAAAATCTGTCAAATTTCTTTGATGATATTCAACTTTATTTCTTTAGTTCAGAGTTAATTGGGACAATTGTCAGTTTTGAGAAGCATTATGTACTGGCGTCTGTATGGTACGATTTGTCATTTGAACAACTGGGGACCGTACCACCACCTTTTAAAGCGGTTTTACTTAGTTAAAGTAAGGGAAATATTATGTTATTTACATTATTTTAACCATTACCAATATCTAAATAGGTAAAGGAAGGTATATAATGGTAAAAATTGTAATTTGTACAGTTACAATTTACCACAAACTGTCTTTCTTAAAACGATTTAAACCATTAACATTTAACATAAATATTGGTGAGTATTAGTTTAAAATCGAATGAGAAGACAGTTAGTGGTAACTTTATAAACTGGCGACTGTTTATGCTTAATAACGGATGAAAAAAAAAACAATTTCTATTAAAATTTGTAACAGTAATATTATATTTTTTTAAATAGCCATTCAGTAACAACAATTAACAAATGTTATAAACAAATAAATATTTTTATAATTAAATACTTACAATAAAATATTATTTACAATAACAAACCCCTTAGTTATAAATAAATAGCTTACATTATAATTTGACACATAATTTGGCTTGAAGATTGGCACTTAATAATTACCAAATAATTTAAATTAAGAAATATTACTATTTGCTCGTAATTTTACGAGCAAATCTATACGGAATCCAATACTTGTTACTACATAGTATCAAATCGATTTGTTGTTGTTGTAGTATCAAACGTTCACAGGTAGCATTCGTGTGTCTAAATCCAAAATGCCCGGGATGATTGTTCATATTGAAGCTAAACTATAAAATAGACAGTGTTTTTGGTATTTCGTCACTCAGATCCAGCTTGTCCCCTTGCTGTCCTCCCCCAGAGATGCCCTAAGCCGAACCACAGGAACCTCCTTCTACCCTGGCCTTACACTAAAGGCACTCATAGGATTGTCCAGTTATGCAGACGATAACCTCCAAGGTTGAACTGTGAGATGCCGTCACAAAAAAATCCCGATTTAGATATTTTATAAGCCAAACCATACAATAAGGTTTTTGACTGGTAGTTAATTATATCCACCGGCCGCTACTAACAGACAAAAGAGGCTGACTAAAGTAAAGATGAATGCTGGGACGGTAATTATGTACATTCAATACTTACTCAAATATTATTTTTTAGAATTAACACATATTAATTATTATTTAGAATTAACACATACTTCCCCTTTTCTGCAGGAAAACCTTTTATTCCCACGGAGAAATCATACAAAGCTGGCGTGGCTTGGCTGCTACCGGCCGATTAGTCGATTAAAAAGAAATCCTATAATTATGTAAAAAATATGGTCACCTCACAATATTAATGGATGTTTGTATGGGAAAATTTAAATGATCAATATCTTTGAAACTACGCAAAGTTTCTCCGTCACAAATTCAGGTTATCATTATCGTCCCCGTCACAACATTTTGATAACATTTTGAAGGTCGTAGATCATCAGGCAGCGGAGATACACGTGTCCAGCCAGCCTGAGTTCAAGATGGCTGGACACAAGTATACATTAAGTTTTCATTGATATCTCGTAAACCCTTACATGTGACGCCATAAATCAAACGTTATTACTGTCATACATTGCGTCACCAAGTATTAGTAAAGGAACCATATTCGAAAACGCTCCCGTTATGTGGGATTCGGAAGTGCCAGCCAAAAGTTTTTTACGTAAATTCAAGATGGCTGGACACAGTTTTTTGCATTTTTCAACTAAACCACTGTACGTATCACAAAACTTTTTGCTTGATGCCTGTCACATATTTATGTGACGCCCGTTGATATGCAAAAAGTCGTCAAAATCACTTCCGTTACCAAGATTGAGCCATTGAGATTGACCAGCGAAAAGTGGTTTTTCAAGCTGGCTGGACACGCTTTCGATCGATTATCTAAGATTCTGTAGCGTCACCTATTCTGAAATAAGAGTGTTTAGCCGTCACATAAAGTGCCCTATTGTAAATGCGAGCCGTTTTGAAGTTTTGTCCAGCCAACCAGAGCCACATTAATAATCAGTAACACTTGATAATGTGACTTCCTAAATTACCCAGGCTGAAATTATAGTAGGTAGTATTATATCGGTGTGGTATTTACATCGGTTTCCCCAATGGGGAAAGGGCTGAGCTATAATCACAGCATTTCCAAAACTATAGTGATCTTTGTTGATTCAGGAGTATGAGGAACAGAGTATAATGTTTCTCAGTACCTATAGTAGGTACTGAGAAACATTGTACTCAGTTCCTCAGTTGTTGTTGTTGTTGAAAAGTATTCTCTGGCTAGATGGGTGTTGCGTATAATAGGCTGCTACGAGGATTTACAGACAGCCCATTGTGGCGAGCCTGCATGAAGGAAAAAGAGGCAGCAGCCCACGTGCTTCTGCATTGCCCAGAGGTTGCCACATATAGGGTAAAGTACTTCGGTAGCCCAGGTACTTTCCGCGAGATCTTCAGCTACACCAAGGTGTTGCTAGTCTGGGAGTGGAGCCATGGGAGTTGGGGTCGATTGATTAAATTTCCCACAACGTTGAGTTGTTGTATTGCCCGTTATACAATCTATAGTACACCACTGCCACCGGCCAGTTACTGTCGGGGTCTTTTATACGCTTATCTCGCCGATAATCTCATGATTGCGCGATACAGGAATCTGAATTAAGTAGCTTATTTGCATCATAGATGGCGCTGTATTACTTTTTAAACTTTGCTACTTTAATTATTATTGTCATAGAAATATAGTTGCTGTTGGGCGCTGCTTTCAAACGTAAAATAACTGGTGAAACTGCAGTATTTTCTGATGCCGTTAGAAACAAAGGTAGTGTAAAAAATCTACAGACTTTTAAACTTCCTCTCGACTGTTGAGTTGCTTGTAGTAACTGTGGCACAGCAGGATCGTGTACACGTTGTGACCTGAAAATGTTATAAAACAATATGTTTTTAACAGGACTTAGGAAATTGTTACTACAATCACCATCTGTTCTAAGCAATGCTGGTAAGAATAGACAGCATAAAATCACGCCTGTACTAGTTTTGCTCCGAATATTGATCGCATTTCGCCAGTAAGTATTTTGAGGTTTTGTGTAATGGAGGACGAGCTTATTGACATCATCTTGGACATGGAAATTCTTGAAGGAAAAACCCAAAATCACAATTTACATTTTGCCCAACCGGGTGAGTCCCTCGTATAATAACGCTACTGAAAATACTACCTACTATTAGAGCTTTGATGATGGGTAAATAAGCGCCTGAACGTTTCCATTTAACAAGTTGTAGGAAGTTTCTTCGACTCTTATTTTTCTTCGGGCGTTTCTACCAAAAATATAGTGTGGTAGGTCTAGGTAGTTACTTTTTAATTACTTTTTTCTGTTCCGTGTTGATTACATTGACTATCATTAACATCTCACCTTCGGTGATATAAATTGAATGTTTATAGAAGCACAAAATCATTTGACGGTGGCAAAATTAGAACGAATGTACAGTCAACAGCAAAAGTAGATGATCAAAGTCAGAAATTCAATAACAATGAACGGAGTTCGCGTCAGAACTGTGTGGCGTCGAAGTGGTTCCAAAGTATGTGAATGTAAATTATGCCAAACATTTACTACTAGTACAACTGCCATATATTCGTGATCTGCCACATATTAGTATTGAATATCTGATTTCGATCATCTACTTTTGCTGTTGAACAGTCAACAGCAAAAGTAGATGATCGAAATCAGATCACCATCTTATTTTCATTCTTACTTGAAACATTATTAACAAACGTCTCGTTTATCAAATTACTTACCAATATAGACAAGTTCGGTGCAAATCGTCCCGGCGTTGAAGTTTGGAGAATTGAGGAAGAAAATGAACATGGAAAGCAGGAAGAATACAATCCACATGATCATGTACGCTTTGATTATTCCTCGCCGCTCCTGGAAAAGCATGAAAAAGATTTATCATTTAAATCACGAAGGAGCTCGTAGCAAAATAATAACAACCGCAAGCGCTTGATAAGGTTAGTATCTGTGGATGAGTAACTGTTGACATTACAATCAGAATTTCCTCCGTGCCTCGGAAAGCACGTTAAGCTGTTTATCCATCTTTGCCAGTCGATACAGGTAGCCCTAATCAGGGGTCTGTCTCCACCGATCCCGGGATCCGATTTGATGTAACACGGATCCCGGCGATTTGTGACAAAATTTAATTATTTTTTTTGTAGAAACGGATCCCGTGGAAACAAATCGCCGGGATCCGTGTTACATCAAATCGGATCCCGGGATCGGTGGAGACAGACCCCTAATCAGCGAGCAACTGAGGAATCCCTGATGGAAAACCCCAATAACATTGTATTCGACCTGGAAATCGAACCCGAGCCATCAGCAGTCCATCATAGTCTCAGTGGTTAATCTCAGCGCATACGGATAGAAATTACGACATAACTTCGCAGCTGTAATCCCCGAAGGTATGCACGTCATGTAGTACACCCACATAGTATGGGCTCCAACACATAAACACGATACGACGTCGTGTCATACAACGATGCGGCGTCGTTTCACGACACGACGTCGCGTCTTGGAAATCTACGACACAACGTCGTAACGTGTCGATGCACGATACGACGTCGTGATGTTAGAAACTCACGATGCAATCCTGCGCAGTTGTCTTGTTACTTTAATGAACAAATTAACATTTATTTGGGTTCTAATTTCAGAAACATTTAAATATTCTTTTCAGGGGCTCTACTATGACGTCTTAACTTATTCTTAATCCAGTGTGGAAAAGAGATGGCGCTAGACACCCTGTATAGTTCTGTCACGTTTCCACACTGGAATAATATTAAGTTAGGACTGTTTTAAGACGTCATAGTAGGGCACCTGAATGCGTCTAGAGCGGTCCATTTTTCGGAATGAACTAAAACACCACCCCTTCGTATCGACGGCATCGTGCCGTGTATCGTGTGCGGCACATTACGTTACGATTTTTTACGATGCTCATCATAGATTTCCAATTTTCCACGACGCGACGTCGTATCGTGTTTATGTGTGGGAGTCCTATCAGCTATGTTAAGTCCCATAAAATTTCCGGACAAATATACAACCAATTCCAAAATCTAGTGTACATATTATAAAATTCAAAAGATTACCGTATGAACTCCATACACGAAGATGATATCAAACAGGAATTTGAAGAGGAACATGAGGACCAGTATGATGGACATGGCATAGAGACCGGTGAGCCCTGCCTGCTTCTCCACGTCACCAGGATACTCCAGTTCGGGGTCAAGAGCTCCCAATGTAGCGGCCATCACTATCAGTATAGTTAATAGGGAGAAAGATAGCACCTGTGAACAAGGGATAGGTATGAAGATGATATTTTAACAAATGGTAGTTTTCAGTTCTTACTAGCACTAGTCCGCGTGTAAATTATATTCTAAAACCTTCCTCGAGAACCTCTATCTATTGGTGTAAACAGCATGAAAATCGGTGCATGAGTTCAGACAGCTAAACAAACAGACGCGGCAGAGGACTTTGTTTTATAATATATGTTGTGATGTGCTTTTACTTAATATGCTTTGATGTTATTGCCCGCGGATAAAAACTCTTCTTTATAAACTGGCGTCTTATTTTCATCACTTCTTTATTTATCAATAGTTTCAGAAATGACAGTAAAATGGTTCGATTTGTTAAAAATACCAGTAAAAATTGCATTTAACCCTACGACATACACTCCTGATGAAAAATACATAGTAAACTTACCGAATTGATGCTTCCCATGATAATGCAACCAGTTTTCAGGTCGAACACGAAGCAACATGTTGTCAGTTGAGGGAGACCCATTTTGTTCTGAAACCAACACTACTAGTTGATTAGTTATATAAGTATTAAAAACATTTAATTTTTAGCTGGGTTTGAGAAAAATAATAACTGCTGTTAGGGTCTATCTTCAGGTTAAGCCGCGCTTTGCTGAGTTGATCCGTCGATGGTTGATTACATAGCTACCTAGTTTTACTACAAGACTCTGAAAAGACGGTAAGCCCTTGGCTGGCTGTCACTTGTAGATCTTTGGCACTTTGGTAGTCGGTGCAGGTGGTCATGGCAGACAGTGGCTCGAAAGTCTTATCAAAAGGTATTTGTATTGCCCAGTACTAACTGGGCTGTGGATGTCGTCAGATAGACAGTCGCTCGTTATAAAATTATGTGTGTATTTATCACAAAAACGGCTACTATTAATTATGTGAGCAACCACCTGCGTTATGCACGCCGCAACGCGGCATTGCTATGTTACGGTTTACAGGAGCTTGAATACATTCAAGGCCCACACGAGGCAAAACTTACTTAGCATTAATATTAAACCAATTCATAGCATTTTGTCTTATTGATTTAAATGATGTTTTCTCATAACGATATAGGTACGGGTATTTGGGTCATACTCAGAAAAAGTGTAGGTACCTACATTTGGTGTCTTTTCTTGTCCCGCAACGTCATATTTACGTTTTATATTTAGTATTATGATATTTACGCTTCGATCAATAATAGTATTTACGTGAAAATCTTTCACTGCTTGAAAGATTTTCGAAATCTTTTGATCCGTACTGTGTCATACTGATAATGTACCTACTTATTCTTTGCGAAAAACTCATTTTGCTACTAAGTATTTTTAACACAATTATCTTAACTCGCAAAAAACCCAAAACTAGCTTTAACGGGAGCATATTTTTTAGTTCTCATAAATATAAACATGCAAATTATACAAGCGTTCAAAAATGGCGCAGCCGGAAGTTTTGAATAGCATTTGATTCAATTTGTAACCACACAGTATTTATCTAAAGTTCAGCTTAGTTTTTTGCGAGCAGCGCTAAATTATATGCCAAGGCAAACTGGTAGATAATATAGCATCTAGCATGCAGTGACGTGTGGAAAATCTAGATTCTAAAGATAAATTTGTTGTTACTTGTTCCTGAATCAAGTAGGTAGTACTGAAGAACCCATTCCAGGGTTTTATTGGCCTAACTTTTCAGGCATCCATCGCTTCTGGAGCTCTTGGTTAAATTATGATTGTATTACGTTACTCCGAAGTTCGAAGTACCGATGTACGGTATATAGAAAGTTTGTGAGTCCCAATTACGTTAGTCAGAATGTACGCTATGACGAAGTACGGTATTCAGAATGTTAAAAATAATAATAATTCTTTATTTATCAGACAACGTGATCCATAGTCTTAGTAAACAATAAAATAACTTATATCTAGTGTTAGTAATTGAAATATTATATAACAGAGAACACAGACTAAAGTACTGTGAAAAGGACATCCCCAAACTAACAACACTGACTGTTTATAATCTACCTTCAGATTTTTGATTTTCTCCGCCTCGGGGCGACAGAGGCGAAGGGGCGGAGGTAGAGGTCGAGCGCTGGGCTCGGCGTGAATAGTAGTAGATTGAGGCGCGCTGGGCGTTGAACGAGTATTATAGTAGCCATAGAATCACGGGTGAAAGCGCACGCGCATTGATTAAATCGACTTGTGGAGTCATTTCGCGGCACCCAATTATACTAGTTAAGCAGTACGGTTAGCGACGCTGTGAATGTCGAACGGGTTATTGATTATATCATTGGTTTGCCTTGTCACGGGAGTGCTATTGGGAAAGCACCGAGGCTTTTGTGGTTAGACTAATACGGAGTGAGTGTGGTGGCTCGCGTTAACGGCGTGGCTTGCAGCGACGTGGAAGAATCGTCCGGAACTACCAGCAAACCATCGCAAGGTCATATACACTCATTATACACATACACAGTTACACAACTTGCGAGGGGTCAAGGAAGTGAGACCGGCTCGAAGAAATGAGGTAAGGGTAGCTGTAAGTTGAGAAATTGTAATATTGTTCGGAGGCGCGTATCCCGTCTATTTGATCACGTTAGGACGGCGGCTGTTCTGAGACCTGTCTCCCATGGGCCCGAGATAAGGTTCGGCTGAGTCCTGGCGCGATCAAAATCTGGTAGCAGAGCGTGGTTATACCCACTTGTAAAAATTAGTAGGTACTTGGTACCAATTTACTTGTAAAAATTGTGTTCGTGTTTACAAATTCGACTTGTAGGTGGTGGTACATTGACCTACATACCAGTGTACACCTCAAGTTGAGTTTGGAATTATTAATAATAAGTACATAAATGGAATGTGAATATTCGTTGATAAAATAATTTGTTATTTACGTTCGGTTACGCACAAATATAACCTCATCACAAATCGTGTTATGATTGTCAACATTTGAGACATAGAGGAATAACCTCTAGAGCACGTAGAGGAATAAGTTCAAGAGTTGGCATAGCGTCGTAGATTTATTCACTCAACGAATATATTATTATTGTTAATTCCGGATACAATAATTGTTATTTTTTTTGGTTATTGTTATTTATTATTGCATAATCGCGTATTGAAGTTGGTACTATGGCTCCGTCAGTAACGAAAACTATCGCAGCCAGAATCGAAGCTGAATTGAGATGGTTTTCATCGGTTGTTACGTTGGTAGGTCGCACCGATCGTGAAGATGCGTTATTGTCACGCGCTCGGCAAGTTGACGAACGATATGACGCCGTGTTAAAGTGTCACGCTGAGTATTTAGCATGTCTCGAATCGACGGATCTGTCGTCGGTGGACAAGGATGCTCAGGTGGTACGGGGCAATGTGGACCAGTGTGGGGAAATGTCCATGAGCATAATCCAGGCGGCGGCCGACATTGAGCGATCGCGCAAGGGTGACGTCAGGGATTCATGTCGGCCAGCAGGCGTAGGGATTCAGGCGCCGTTGCCACCAGTACATGTACCCGAGTTTAGCGGCGAGTATGCCGATTGGCCGCGATTCCGCGATATTTTTAATAGTGTCGTGCATTCGCGTACAGATCTCTCGCCCGCGTACAAGATGGCTCAATTAATGGGTAGGCTTAACGGTGAGCCGCACGACATCTTGACCCACCTGGAGATTACGGACGCCAGTTATGAGACGGCATGGGGCCTATTAATCGACCGATATGATAATCGGCGATTAATAGTTGATGGCCTCATTGATAAGATTTTTGAAATCCCGAAGGTGTCTAACGTGTACGAAATAAGGTCGAAAATCCTTAATCCGGTCACGGTTGCGGTGAACACGTTAGATCGACTTAAGTTGTCGTTAGGGGACAATAAATATATCATCGTCAATAGGGTTTTACGGAAGTTGCCGATCGACGTGGTGGCGCGCTTTGAGCAGTCACATGGTGGCGAATCGACGGACCACCTCCCAAGTTACGATGACTTGAGGGTGTTTTTAGAAGGCGAGTGCCGGCGGGCGGATTGCCAAGGGGCATCCACGTCGCACCCTCCTCCGTCAACCCGACGTACGAGCGGGCCCAAGCCGGTTGAGCCCCGTCGGGGGGGGAAGAAATACCACGCCCTCCAATCGGAAGTGTGCGCCTTCTGTCGGAAGGAAGGGCACGGTCTCGCCGCATGCGCGGACTTTAAGGCGCAGCGGGTGCATAGACGAAGAGGGGTGGTCAAGCAGCGCTATTTGTGCTTCCGCTGCTTGGGGACTCACTTTGTACGTGAGTGCCACAGGACCACTAACTGTGGAACCTGCGGAGGAGCCCATCACGAGTTGCTATGCCTGGCGGAGAGTAGGGAGGTGCACGGAGCCTCGCCGGGAGGTCACCCCCCCTCTCCTAAGCCAGATTCGGGTGGTCGGTCACCCCCCCCTAGGGGGGGTGGGTCGGCCAGGAATCAGCGGTCGCCGCCCCCTCGGGGGGGTGGGCCAAGGGCTGATCCAGAGCACAACCCGATCCCGTCGTCTTCCCCGCGGGGGGGGGATAGGCACCGAGACTCGGGCAGGGGCCCGGAGGTAGTACAGACGGGTTACGCGGCGTACTCGAATGCGTTGGGGGGCATGTTGCCACCCCCGAGTAGTCGCTTCTCCCCGCCTCTCGCAGAACGCCCTCGGCTGACGGCGCGCCCGCCACCGTTCGGAAGGATGCCAGTAGGCTACTTCCGACCGGCACGGATGTCACCGATGGGTCGGGAGGGTTACTACCCGGGTTGGGACCCGTATACTGGGACAGTATTTACTCCCCCTCCGGCAGGGGAGGAGGGAGGTGCCTCCTATTAGCAACTAGCAGCCTGTTCGTCAGTAGTGCCCACCCCGACAGTAACGGTATTATTACCGACGGCTAGGATTACAGTCAGGGGTACTGACGGACAGCCGGTGCACGTGCGAGCACTGTTAGATTCAGGGGCACAAGGTTGTATTGTGTCCAGCTGTTTAGTGAAAAAGCTGGGCCTTACATTAGAGCCATCACGGGATGGCGCCGTAGGTATAGGTGGCAATCGGGTGCCTCACCTCAGGGGTCAGACGACATTCCTGTTCGAGATGGGTGACACGGCATCGGTCACGCGGGTGAATGCCACGGCGATCGTTTTGGACGAAGTGGTTGGGGTCCTCCCTCAGACTCGGTTACCGTCTGCGGTAAAAGGGTTGACCAATGGATTGGAGTTAGCCGATCCCCACTTCGCGATCCCCGGACGGGTGGACGTCTTGCTTGGGTCTGACGTCCTCGGGAAGCTGCTCCGAAGCGGCAAACGGGAGCTGCAACCAAACGGGGTTGTGGCCATGCGTACCGCAGGTGGTTACGCGTTATTGGGCCCAGTACGGGAACCACAGCACTCAACGGATTATAGCTCCATATATTATGGCAGCGTGTTATCCGACGTCCTGCAACGGTTCTGGGCAACGGAAGAGCCACCCACCGCTCTTAGAAATAACCCACGTGATGAGGAGTGCGAAACATTCTATCGATGTAACACGGTGCGCCTCCCATCGGGTAGATTTATGACAAGGTTGCCATTTCTGTCAACTCGACCTCCGCTGGGGAGCTCATGGAGTCTGGCAGAAAAGCGGTTAGTGGCAATGGAAAGGCGCATGAAGCGGGACTCCAACTTCCGACAGAAGTATGTGGAGTTCATGCGCGAATACCTGACGTTGGGTCACATGTCGGTGTCCAGGGTTGACTATCGTCATGAGGAGCATTATGTGTTGCCTCATCATGCTGTTTTGAAGACACCTGACTCAAAGATTAGGGTCGTGTTCGACGGGAGCGCGGAGACGTCTAGCGGGGTGTCCCTGAATCAATGTCTCCATGCTGGTCCTAAGCTGACCAGAGACATTGCAGACATTCTCACGGACTTCAGGAGACACCAGGTTGTCTTCGTTACGGACGTACGGATGATGTTTCGTCAAACTGAGATTCATCCAGACGACCGTCGGTTCCAGCTGATATTGTGGCGAGAGAGCCCAGAAGAACCGATGGTCACGTACGAGCTCAACACAAACACGTACGGATTAAAGCCCAGCCCATATGTAGCCATGCGTACGCTACGAGAACTGGCTGATCAAGAACGGCTCCGCTTTCCCCGCGCGGCTGCTGTCATTGATAGGGACGTCTATGTAGACGACATTTGTACGGGCTCAGACAGTATTGAGCAGGCGCTCATCTTAAGGGATGAATTGGTGGCGCTCATGGCCTCCGGTGGCTATGAACTCAGGAAATGGCTGTCGAACTGCCCAGAGGTACTGGCAGGACTGCCAACTGAGTATCAACAAGACCCGCATTTGTTTGAGGATTCGGAGAATCTTCATGCGTTGGCCATTTTAGGGGTCCAGTATCGACCGAGTCAGGATGCCTTCACATACAGTTGTGAGGCCGAGTTGCTGTCGAAGACCTGGACCAAGCGATCGGTCCTTTCGACTATCGCACGAACGTTCGACCCAACCGGTTGGATCGCGCCGGTCACGTTCATGGGAAAGTGCTTCATTCAGAAGCTTTGGTTGGCTCAACTAGGTTGGGATGATCAGCTCACGGAGGAGCTGGCTCGGGAGTGGTCGGCATTCGTCACCACCTTACCACAGATCTCAGAGATTGAGATCCCGCGTAAACTGCTCCCGCAGGCAGGAGTCAAGGTCACCCTGCACGGGTTTTGTGATGCGTCGGAGAAGGGGTACGCGGCCGCAGTCTACCTGAGAACAGGTGAGACCGCTGGTAGGGGAACGGTACGCTTGGTACTGGCCAAGAGCAAGGTTGCACCTGTTCGGACTCGTTGGACGATTCCGAAGATGGAACTGGCAGGTGCAGCCCTTCTGACGCGGCTCTTGAACCATGTGGTGCGGAATTTGCGTGGTACGGTGGCTCTGAACGAGACGGTCTATGCATGGACTGACAGCCGAATCGTGTTATGCTGGTTGCAGACTTCGGTCCACACGCTCGAGGTATTTGTGGCCAACCGAGTCTCACAAATAAATAGCTCAGAGACTCCTCTGGTCTGGAGACATGTTCCAGGTGAGATTAATCCGGCTGACTGCGCTTCACGCGGCTGTCCGGCGCCTGCTTTGGTTGAACATTCTCTTTGGTGGGGGCCACAATGGCTGGAACAGCCACATGCGGAGTGGCCATTTAATGAGTGCGGTCGACATTCATTACCCCCAGACCAAGGCTTGAGGCTGAATGTGACTACAGTGGAACCCGCCACCGTAGACCACACCCTCTTGGAACGATATAGTTCGTTAGGGAAGTTACTTAGAGTAACGGGATGGGTAATGAGATTTTGTCAAAATTGTCGTTGTCCTGTCGCGCAGCGAAACATGTCGCCTATAATGGGACCTGAAGAACAGCGAAAGGCTCTCTCACTCTGGGTGAGAGTCGTTCAGAGGAATGAGTTCCAGGACGAAATTAGGGTCTTGAAGACTGGCGCAGGTCGATTGAAAAAAGGTCTTGTACGCCTCAACCCGTTCATTGATGAGCATGGAATGCTCCGGGTGGGAGGACGATTACGGAATGCCGACTTGCCCTATGCAGCGCGACATCCTCTAATTCTCCCCAAGAAGGGAGCTTTGGTGGAGTTGTTGGTTAGGGACCGTCACACCAAGAATTCACACGCAGGCTGTAACACCCTTCTGGGCATTTTGCAGCGTGAATTTTGGATTTTATCGGCCCGCAGAATCATACGGAGCGTTGTGTTTCGTTGCTTGCCTTGTTACCGACTCAAGGCAGCCACAATGCAGCCACAAATGGGAGATCTCCCGGCCGATCGAGTCACGGAGGCTCGGCCATTTGCTGGCGTAGGGACAGATTTCGCGGGGCCTTTCATGGTCAAGACATCGCACCTTCGCAACGCGAAGTCGGTTAAGGCATATCTGTGTGTCTTCGTGTGTCTGGCGACCAAGGCCGTTCATTTGGAATTGGTGGCCGATCTCTCTACGGAGGCCTTTCTGGCGGCGTTAGATCGATTTGTTTCTAGACGGGGAGTACCGTCACTGATTCGGTCGGACTGTGGTACCAACTTCAAGGGCGCCGACCGGTGCTTAAAGGAAATTGTATTGTTTTTAAGTCAGAATGAGCGAGAGATTGGCACGGGCCTCGCCAGTCGGGGCATTTCGTGGTATTTTAGTCCACCTGGATGCCCCCACTGGGGTGGAATTTTCGAGGCAGTAGTCAAGTCTTCCAAGACTCACTTGTATCGGGTCATCGGCTCAACGATTCTCACCTTTGAGGAGTTGTCAACGGTGTTTTGCAGAATTGAGGCGGTCTTAAACTCGCGACCTTTGTGCCCGTTGAGCGCTGACCCGAATGACCTTGAGGCCATGACCCCAGGTCATTTTTTGATTGGCCAACCACTTAACGCCTTGCCGGAATATCCGTATACTGATGTCAAGTTGTACCGGTTGTCACGGTATCAGATGTTACGGCAAATGAGCCAAAATTTTTGGAAGCGATGGTCGCTGGAGTATTTGCATATTCTACAGCAACGCGTTAAGTGGACGGA
>OX438901.1:7500-22500 GCA_949316265.1 Diarsia mendica | reverse complement strand
TCTCCTGACTGCCTTCCATGGTTACCGCCATCGAGTGAAGAGCCGGTCGCCGCCCGGGTATGGCTGCCGTGACGTTGGCGTATGAGAGCGGTTCGGTTCTTGGCTCGCTTGCTACTTCTGCTATCCTCTGCTTGATTATGTCAGTTCTAGCGACGACTTCACTGGCAACGTTAACAATTTTCTCCTCGATGGTAACCGCAGCTCGAGCAACGGCCGTCACCTCTTCCATCGTAGTGTCTATGCTGTATTTCATCACGTCCACCTTATCGCCGACATCTTCTACCCTTTCTACGATTTTGTCGATCATGTCTGCTCCATTTTCATTTTGTTCCTCGAGTATATGCTTGAAGCCTTTCTCTACTTTCTCTTCCAGGTCAAACAGTTTCGCCTTTATGCTTGCCTCTACATTTTCGAGCCTTTCTAAGAGGTCGTCCGATGGTCTGGGTGGTACAGGCGTGGTGTTGGTTTTGGTAGACGACATTATTTTGGACGCTTTTGTTTCCAATTCCTTCACTCTCTTACTGAGCTCGAACAGGGTTCGCTGGCATTTATCCGACTGCATTTCCAGGTAGATTTTTATATCCTTCCTCATTTGAGGGTAGCTGCTTACTCTGGATGGGATCTCTTCAAGTACCTTCATGACCTCCTGGAGTAAATTATCATTCGAGGATGTGGCATAGGTGTCAATTTGTTTTTTATATACCTCCATATTACTGAGGGACCTTCTCTTCCGTTCTGGTCTTCGGATAAATGTCCTGGCGGCGTCCGGCGCCTGTCCAGGTGGACCTGCAGGGCTGGGGGTAGTGTTGGGAGCAACAGCATCAGAGGTCCCCACTGACGACATTGGTGTATTTGCTGTTTCCGCTGAGGTTCCTTGAACAGCGCCTTTTTTGCCGTATGTCAGGGATATCCCCTTCGGCGCATCGAGCTTCCCCGAAGGCGACGTGGTCTCCTGAGATCCGCTGGCGCTGGCCCCCTGCCCTCTTCCTGTAACTGGGGTGCGGTGCCCGAACATTTTTTAACCCAAGTTGTGCTGCTTGTGTGTATAGGGCACAGCGAAAAGACGGGGAAAAGTGTGTATAAAATATATATTGACCCTGTAAAGGGGGGTGGGTGTTTGTAAATGGGGGGGAAGAGAAATATTCACTAAAAGTAGTTCCGTTTGAACCCTGTAAATGAGGAGTCAAATCAGATGAAAGTAAAAAAGAAAGCAATTATACATCCACGTGTGCGGTGGTTTGTCTCTATATAGAGTCACGGATTATTCGCTCAATAGAGCGGGTGTCACAAAAACTGTCAAAATCCGTCAACAATTCTTCCCCAAGTCAAAAACCCCTGCCTTAATATCAAATTTTTGGAGGGACTCTATGTAGAGTCGCTCCGTCAGTACCGGCGGATAGCTCTCGCCGAGCCCTCCCGAATGACCCCGAATGACCCCAAACTCGGTGCAACTACACCCAGGGGTTTCGGAGATATCCCAAGTCAAAGTTTCGGGTTTTTCACAAAAATAAAAAACCCAAAATGTTTCCAGAGGATATCTCCGGATCCCGTGGTCCAAAAACACCAGTGCTTGGGTTCTCCGAGGTTGACTCGGCGAGACCGATCCGCCGGGGCGGTTTTCAGGCTGAAAATTTTTTGTACTCCTGAAAAGCCTGAAAGGTAGTCAGGCACTTAGCCTTTGTCCTGCCGATATGTCCAGCGAAAACCCCGGCCCTCTACGACTCTCCGTTGGGAAGCTATGGCCGTCTAAAGGTTTTCCAAAATGGCCGCGGTGCTGTCAAAGTCGTACTTAGACTGATGATAACTCCCCTCAAGAAAGCCGCAGACACCCCGAGTTTGGGCTCTCCCTACTCGGCCCGGGCTCCGCTGTCTGCTGATACCACTTTCAGGATCCTGAAAATTTCTGACTCCAAACCTCCTGAAAACTTGGGGTACGTAGGGCAGCGGTCTCCTGTCTGTAACGTCGAAATCCGCTACTTCCTACGACCACCGGTTGTGGAGTTACAGGGGTCTGAAGCCAAACAAGATGGCCGCCGAACTGTCAAACGTCGTGTTCAAACGTCCGTAACTCTTGAACCCTACGTCACAGGAGGACGGGGTTTTGGACCTACAGCTCGGCGCCACTCCAGGTGTGGCCTGAAAGTGGTTTCAGCGACAATTTTCTGGAAGGCCTGAAACAGGCTGAAACCTGAAAATTCTTATAGGTAAATACACTCCACTGGCCGGAGTGAAAAAACGAGCTGAAACGGACCAGCGGTTTTCGAGCTATCTTAATCTAAAAATTTAAACCTAAAAACCTATTTTGGTGTTTTTTATCAAAACAGCCAAATTAATGTCTATAGGGCCCGAGTTTGGGCTCATCTAGGTCCTAATATGGTACTTAAACACTATGAAAACATAAAAAATTGATTATTTCCTATTACTATTGAATTATTAACAAAAAACATATAAAATTGAATAACTTTGGGACCGCTTAAGTAAAAATTTTGAAAAAATATGCTAAAAATGTATAAAATAAAGGACTACAGGACACAATAATAAAACATTTGAAAAGTCAAAAACAAAGTGGAAAATTTTTTGAAAAAGTGATTTTCCTGAAAAACTAATTATATCTTAAAAACTATTAAACTTAAAAATCTAAGACTTACGGTCTCTACTAAATAGATAAGCGCGCCACAGGCTGCAGTTGAAAATTTTGAAAAAGTGTCTTCAGTCCGAAGTTATGAATGGTCAAAGTTTGTATTTTGTAACAGTCATATATAATTATCTATATGACCTAAAATTCTAAAAAATTTTGCACTCGCCTTGTTTTCTACTGGTCCAGATAAATGCTAAATTTCGTACCGCTAGCTCCACTCCTTCCGTCTTTTCAGGACACGTGGTATTTTGAAAATCCTGAATATCTCGCCAGGATACGATGTCAGGAAGGTTTTGAAAGGTCCAGATGGTCCGGGGCCACGATGTCCACCCTTTTTCAATAAAAAAGGGGGGGGTCGTCGATCTCGTTGAGGCAGCGTAGGCGATTTTGTAAAACGCACGTTTCACTTAACCTCTAAGATGAGGGTTTTTCACTGATAACTTTTCAGGATCACTGATTTGGCACAATTTTGGGGCGGCACTTTGTGCGGCCCAAATTTCCACAATTAATGACACTTCACTCGCTGTCGTAGGTGAACAAAAACCCATAAAAATGATTTTTTAAGCGTGGAGCTGCCTCAAAACCGATCCGACCGCCACGAGAGCTGGGGGGGTACTGGGTTAGGTTAGGTTAGGTTAGGTTAGGTTAGGTTAGGTTAGGTTAGGTTAGGTTAGGTTAGGTTAGGTTAGGTTAGGTTAGGTTAGGTTAGGTTAGGTTAGGTTAGGTTAGGTTAGGTTAGGTTAGGTTAGGTTAGGTTAGGTTAGGTTAGGTTAGGTTAGGTTAGGTTAGGTTAGGTTAGGTTAGGTTAGGTTAGGTTAGGTTAGGTTAGGTTAGGTTAGGTTAGGTTAGGTTAGGTTAGGTTAGGTTAGGTTAGGTTAGGTTAGGTTAGGTTAGGTTAGGTTAGGTTAGGTTAGGTTAGGTTAGGTTAGGTTAGGTTAGGTTAGGTTAGGTTAGGTTAGGTTAGGTTAGGTTAGGTTAGGTTAGGTTAGGTTAGGTTAGGTTAGGTTAGGTTAGGTTAGGTTAGGTTAGGTTAGGTTAGGTTAGGTTAGGTTAGGTTAGGTTAGGTTAGGTTAGGTTAGGTTAGGTTAGGTTAGGTTAGGTTAGGTTAGGTTAGGTTAGGTTAGGTTAGGTTAGGTTAGGTTAGGTTAGGTTAGGTTAGGTTAGGTTAGGTTAGGTTAGGTTAGGTTAGGTTAGGTTAGGTTAGGTTAGGTTAGGTTAGGTTAGGTTAGGTTAGGTTAGGTTAGGTTAGGTTAGGTTAGGTTAGGTTAGGTTAGGTTAGGTTAGGTTAGGTTAGGTTAGGTTAGGTTAGGTTAGGTTAGGTTAGGTTAGGTTAGGTTAGGTTAGGTTAGGTTAGGTTAGGTTAGGTTAGGTTAGGTTAGGTTAGGTTAGGTTAGGTTAGGTTAGGTTAGGTTAGGTTAGGTTAGGTTAGGTTAGGTTAGGTTAGGTTAGGTTAGGTTAGGTTAGGTTAGGTTAGGTTAGGTTAGGTTAGGTTAGGTTAGGTTAGGTTAGGTTAGGTTAGGTTAGGTTAGGTTAGGTTAGGTTAGGTTAGGTTAGGTTAGGTTAGGTTAGGTTAGGTTAGGTTAGGTTAGGTTAGGTTAGGTTAGGTTAGGTTAGGTTTTTTTTTTTTTTTTTTTTTTTTTTTTTTTTTTGCTTTTCCCCGTTTCGGTTTGACGAGATCTTATTATGCTAGGTACTCATTCATTCCAGTTCTATCATTTATTCCTCTCGCACTTTCAAGCTTCATACTTTATCTTTCTTTTACGCGCTCTTTCATTCTTAGCCGGGTGGGACTCCCGCTATTCTATCTACTTCTTTGTTGTTTATTTTTCTTTATTCAGGGATGTTCAACACAATCAGTTTTATTAAACATTATTGGTTTCTTACATTAGTTCTTTTACATTCTTTTTCTAATTTTATTCTTTTCTTAACTACATTTTCCATATACTAAGATTTTATACTATTATAAACATCTGTGTTCTGTTTTTGCACATCTATTTATTGACAATTTGAGCAATATGTGCAAACTTATTTTTTAAAACATTATTACTTCCTACTTTATATAACAACTTATTTTCTTAAATTTCTAGTTTTACAATTATTTCCTTATTTTATGTCTATACAATAACAGTTTTATTCTAATACATTACTTTACTAACATAGTATTAAAACTTATCTACTTATTTCTACTATAATAGACTCAATATTTAATAACACATTTTTCGATTTCTTTTTCGGTTTTTTGGACTTACGGGTTTGACCAATTTGGACAATTCTAAAGGCGTGTGTAACTTCCTTTCGCTTTGTTGCGATTATTTAATTTCCTTATTGTTTTGGCAATAATATAATATATATACTAATTATGATATACATATTTATTGTCGATTCTTATTCTGGGATTTTTATACTCAACGTTTTCGGGTTTGGTTGGGAGTGTGTGTTTTGTGTTGTGTGTGTGTTTTGATATACTAGTATATATTGACTATATATTTTATATATCTGTGTTTGTTTTTTGTGTGTGTTTTGTGTTGTGTGTGTGTTTTGATATAATTGTATAATATATTCACTATATTTTTTATATATCTGTGTTTGTTTTTTGTGTGTGTTTTGTGTTGTGTGTGTGTTCTGATATACTTGTATATATTCACTATATATTTTATATATCTGTGTTTGTTTTTGTATTTCGGTTTCCATGTATAATGTGTTCTTTTCGTAGTTGTTATCTAGTTCAATGTACTCCCGATTTGTGTTGTTGTCTTGGTGAGTTCCTGTGTGTGTTCCTGTGTGTTTTGTGTGTGTTGTGTGTGTTACGTGCACCTTAGGGAGCAGTCTAGGCGTATGCCGTTGTCGTCCGAGCCAGGTAGTCCCATTTCTTGCGGACCGGGCATTCCACGCTGAAGGCGTTGTGGTCCGTCTTCTGAGACTTAGAGTGTGAGCAGTTGCAGCACTGCGGTTCCGTACCCGCAACAAACTCCACGCATTTTTCGCGTAGATGCGGTCCTCCGCAGTGACTGCATCTGTCCACACTCTCAGTGCAAAATTTCCGGCCATGTCCGAATGCTAAGCATTTCGTGCATTGGATGAGCGGCGACTGGTCCTCCACCCTTACCCTTTGCAGGTCCAGGTAAAGAGCCCCAGCCTCCGTCATCCTCTGCCATACCTTCGGACCGACCTGGACGACCACGTGCGCTGTCTTGGGGTTCCTAGTCCTCTTCTTGTATTTTATGACCATTTCTTTGTCTTCTTGGTCTAAATCCCTAAAGATACTATCGTTCTGGGAGTAGAGCGCCTTCACCATTTCGTCGTCTTCACTGTCCAAAAAGACATCTTTCAGAACGACGAGCGGGTTCTTATTCTTCATTGGTGCTACTATAAGGCCTCCACCTCGGCTCTCGATCCTGTCTTTGACTTTTTTAAGCTCCGCTTCTGTGTCACACCCCAATATGACCGTCTGGTTTTTCGCCTTCCGTACTTTATTGATCTTTAGGCCAGTTCCCCTGGCATTGACCGCCTCCTTCACCTTGGCGAGCACCCCGTCAGCATGCTCCGAGCCTTCAGAGGTGACCGCCATCGAATAAAGTGCCGGTCGATGCCCGGGTTTGGCTGCCGTGACGGTGGCGTACGTCTGCGAGTCCGGTCTTGGCTCGCATGCCGCTTCCCTTATGGCCGCCTGTATTTTCTCCGAGCTGGTGGCGACATCACCGGCAACGCCACCGATTTTGTCCTCGAGCACAACCGCCGCACGACCTACGACATTCACCCCGTCTATCGTGCGGCTGATGTTCTCTTGGACTACATCGATCTTGGCGCTGACCAAGTCAATGTTGTCGACGATCTTGTCGATGATGTCGGCACCGCCATCGTCACAGTGCTCAGCCATGCCCACGAAGCCTTTCGCGATTTTCTCCTCTAAGTCTTTTAGCCTTGCGTCGATGTTTAACTCCACTTTCTCCAGCCTTTCTAAGATTTCCTCCGATGGTTTGGGGGACGTTGGCGTGGTGTTGGGCTTTGTGGGCGGGACCGTTTTAGGCGCAGTTTCCAGAACCTTCACCCGTTTACTGAGCTCAAAGAGGATCCGCAGGCTTTTGTCTGACTGAGTCTCCAGGAAGATCCTTATGTCTCTCCTCATTTGAGGGTAATCCTTGACTCTGCTTGGAATGTCTTCGAAGGTCTTCATGACCTCCTGGAGAAGCCTGTCATTTGATAACACAGCGTAGGTGTCCGGCTGCTTTTTGTATGCCTCCATGTTATCTACGGACCTTCTCTTTCGCTCTGGTCTCCGGATGAAAGTCCTGGCGGCGTCCAGCGCTTGACCAGGTGGGCCCGCGGGGCTAGGAGTGGTGGTGGGAGCGACGGCCCCAGAGGTCCCTGCCGACGATGACAGCGGCGTTTCGGCTGATTCAGCCACTGTTCCTCGAGCAGCTTCCTTCTTGCCGAACGTCAGGGATATCCCTTTCGGCGCTTCGCGCGTTCCAGAGGGTCCCGCATTTCCCGGATGGGACGGTGACGTGGACTCCTGTGTTCCGCTGGCGCTGGCTGCTGGTACCTTCACAACGGGGGTGCGATGCCCGAAAACCATGTTTCGTTAGGTGCGAGTAGGCGTATGAGTTCCTAGCGTGTGATGTGGCGTGTGTGTAAAGGGCACAGTCACAGCAAAGGAAACAGGGAAAATTGTCAATGTAAATTTGTAAAAATAAAATTTTTTAAAAATAAAATAAAATATAAAATATACCTAATTATCCTACTGCTAAATTTGTACTGTGGCTCACAGTCAGATTTTAAGTCCTGTAAAGGGGGAGTCAAAACCGACAGTACAATCCGCGGTCCAAATTATTCTATGTACCGTAACTTCCGAGATACCGATTTTTAAATATATAAGGGATGGGGGAGGGTCAAAACGGGTAGGGGAGGGAACCTCTTGTGCGACTTTAACCGTGGTGTCTTCGACACCACAAAGGCTGATTTTGAGGTCTAAACTGTTCTATCTCCTCTCGTTCCCGAGATATGGCCCGTGAAAGGATAAGGGATGAAATATAATAAATAAATAAATAGAAAAAAGGGGTGGGATGGATACCTCAGTGGTGGTTTCCACCTCGTGGTGTCTACGACACCACTTAAGGTTGAATTTGAGGTCGAAACTTTCCTAGCTCCTCTCGTTCCCAAGATATGGCCCTTTGAATAAATAAATAAAGATAGAAAAAGATACCGCCGGGTAGATCTTCCAGTTGACCTAGCTGGGTCTACTCGGCTCCGATTTTGGCGTGAGTGGGCTCGTTTATTTGGTCTTTTTGAGCTCTTTTTGGTACGTCGGGTTTCAGGATAAGGGATGGGGGAGGGGGTGGGGGTATCCCGGAAGTGTGAGTCTGGGTAAACGATTCTATGGCTTAAGGCCAGGACTTAGCGTGGTTTACCGAAAACAAAATTATTAAAATTAAACTTAACTTAAAAATTTTCTACCCCTAAAACTGATTTAACCCTAGAGGGTTGATATTTTACCCAAAGGTTCGGGTGGTCCCTTATGGTTGAGTATTCAACCAGGGGGGGGGGGTCAGGGGGGGGGGCTTCGAAAAATATGTTATTTTTGGTCTAGGACGCACCGTTTCAGAGTTACAGGCCTTTTTCAGGTTTGGTGCGGTTGGTAAACTATTTTTGTCTTGCTGAAAATTATTTAATTTAGAAACTATGAGTCTGAAAAATATTTTGAAAGTGGACTCTCCTAGGGGAAGGTCCAACGAGCGTCTGACGATTTTTAAAAATGGGGCGTCCGCTATAGGGTATGAGCAGTTGCCTCCTGAAACAATTTTGTAAATACCAACAACCGCAAATGCCTGTTTTTTGATCGTCCGGATTTACTTACTTGGGGCTCTGTATCTCTGAAACGGGTTGCCCCCGGAGTCTCGTTCTTAATCCTAATCTTAATCACTAAACTAACCTACTTATATAACTAAGGGTCTGCGTGTTACCGCTGATCTTCGCCGCTCCAGCGACGTCCGAAGTCTTCCCGGGGGTGCCTGCTCCAAGGGGTGGTGTTGACTGCGGAGTGATCTATGTCGGGTTGTAGGGCGGGTGTTCCTCCAACTGCTGGCGCCGGTGTGGTTCCTGTACCTGGAACGGTCCAGGAGATATTCCCCTGGGAAGGTAAAAATTTGACCCTGGCGAGCTGGTGGTAAAATGGCCAGGGTACTCGCTAGTGAAATAGCTTCTCGTGAGAGAACCGATTTTTGGCTATTTTCACGATCCGACGCTCCGTTCCAGGGTTACAACCCCGACAAGGTTAGTTGGTAATGGCGTCCCGGGTAGAGGTTCGGAATTAATTCCGTAGTAATTTCAGTTTCAGTCCTGTCTCCCTGTTCTCATCAGATTCTGGAAACCGGTGAGGTTCCGCTTCGAGTCTGTCCGGGTGTCTATTTATTTAGTGACCTGCTGATTTTTAGCAGAAGGTCAAAGTCAAAGGGGTGAAACCACTTTCTGAAAATAGGACTTTCTGACGGATCCAGGGGGTGAAAAATTTATTTTCAACCAGTATTGTCTTGGTCGTGTTCTGAGCAACCTTGTCGAATTTTTTCAGATTTTATATCTTTATATTTAACTGTTTATCTATTTATAGGAAATTGATTTTAAATTTATAACTTTTTATTGAATTGTCTAAAAATTATGAAAATTTACACTTGTGTTCTTTAGTCTATGCACTATTTTTTAAAGTCCAAAAATTTATGTGTTATCGATGTAATTTAAGAGTTTAAGGGGGTTTTATTTTAAGAAAATTTTGATAACCTTAAAGTCCTTGTATATTCCAAGTGGATGGTCCAAATTCGACGATTGAGGTGTCAGGTGAATGGGTACGGCTTCCTGCGCCTATCCCTGTCTCCAGTTTTCCCCTCCGACTGCTGGATCTCGACCTCGTGTCCACGTGGATTTTTCTGATGGTCCTGTAACTCGGCGAGTTTTCACGGGAAAAATCCCAAACTCAGCCAGGATGTGGAGCTTGTCCAGGTGTTCCGAAAGGCAATCCAAAATCACAGGGTCACCGATCGAATTCGAGCAGCGTTCCACTTTTTCACTTTTTTCACTCACTTTTGGGGTTAAAAATTTGGTTTTTCGGCTGTATCTTCGCGAATTTTCCACCGATTTTAAAACTTTTTTCACTAAAAGATGTAACTTTGTAGCGCGCAACTTTTAGCAAAAATACGGGTGTTTTTGCTCACTTTGACTATTTTTGCCGATTTTTCGAGCGCGGAGCGACTTAAAAGTGATCCGATCGCGGCGGGGGGTGCCGTGAGACTGGTTAGGTTAGGTTAGGTTAGGTTAGGTTAGGTTAGGTTAGGTTAGGTTAGGTTAGGTTAGGTTTTTTTTTTTTTTTTTTTTTTTTTTTTTTTTTTTTTTTTTTTTTTTGTTCTTTTCCCCGTCCCTAAGCACGACGGGATCTTGATATTCTAAGTTTCTCATTCGTTCCATTTCTCACATTTATGCCTCTCGCACTTTCGAGCTTCATACGTGGTCTTTCTTTTATTCATCTCTTTACATTCTTTGCCGGGTGGGACTCCCGCTATCTATCTACTATTTTTGTTTACTTTTTCTTTATTTAGGGATATTTAAATACGCAGCTTCTTTTCTTACATTTTTTTGTTTCTTACATAGGTTTTTACATACTATTTCTTTATATCTATTTCTTAACTATATTTTTCTACATGCTAAACTTACTTTCTAATTTACGTTCTAATTTACATTCCTAGTATTTCCTTACGTAATAACAAGTTTTACATGTCTATATTTTTATTCTAATTTTTGTTCAATACAAGGTTTCTCTATTTAAATACACAGCTTCTTTTCTTACATTTTTTGTTTCTTACATAGGTTATTACATACTATTTCTTTATATCTATTTCTTAACTATATTTTTCTACATGCTAACTTACTTTCTAATTTACGTTCTAATTTACATTCCTAGTATTTCCTTACGTAATAACAAGTTTTACATGTCTATGTTTTTATTCTAATTTTTGTTCAATACAGGGTTTCTCTTATTTCTTATCTTAATATATGGTAGTTTTTATTACTATAAGTGGTACATTATAGTTCCTTAATTTGGGACATACATTTTGGAGCTGAATACTCATTCAGTGGCTATATATATGCACTTCTTTGAGGATGTTAACAATTTTATAGCAATCAGTTATACAGGCAGGTAGTTTTTTACTTGGGGTTGTTTTGGACTGTTAAGGCTTTATTTATCTTTTCAGTATATTTACTTTCCTTTATTGTTGCGGCAATATTATATTATATATACTTAGAATATACATATTTATTGTCGTTTCTTGTTCTATTTGTATTCATATATACATAAAAATATTTGTCAGCACAATTAGGGTTGTGTGGGGAGCGTGTTTGGTGTTGTGCGTGTGTTTGATATATAAGTATATATGTACTATATAATTTGTATATCTCTCCGCTGTGACCACACCTATCCGCCCTCCGTGTTGCGTTAACCCTAGTTAACACTTTATGCGTACGCCGTTGTTGTCCGAGCCAGATAGTCCCATTTCTTGCGGACCGGGCATTCCGTGCTGAAGGCGTTGTGGTCGGTCCTTTGGGACGTCGAGTGCGAACAGTTGCAGCACTGCGGTTCATTACCTGCAATGAATTCCTCGCACTTCTCTCGAAGATGCGGTCCTCCGCAGTGACTGCACCTGTCCACACTCTCGGTACAAAATTTCCGGCCATGTCCGAATGCCAAGCACTTCGTGCATTGGATGAGCGGCGACTGGTCCTCCACCTTTACCCTTTGCAGGTCAAGGTAGAGAGCCCCTGCCTCCGTCATCCTCTGCCATACTTTTGGTCTGACTTGGACAACAACGTGCGCTGTTCTGGGGTTCCTGGTTCTTTTCTTGTACTTGATCTTTATTTCCGTTTCTTCCTCTTCTAGGCCGCTAAAAATGTTTTTATTCTGGGCGTGGAGTGCCTTCACCATCTCCTCATCGTCACCGTCCAAAAAGACGTCCTTTAGGACGACGAGTGGGTTTTTATTCTTTATAGGCGCTGCTGTTAGCCCCTCACCACGGCTCTCGATCATTTCTTTGACCTTTTTTAGCTCCGCCTCCGATTCGCATCCCAAGATAACTGTCCGATTCTTTGCCTTCCGGACTTTATTAATCTTTAGGCCAGTTCCCCTGGCATCGACCGCCTTCTTCACCCTAGCGAGCACCTCGTCAGCAGTCTCCTGACTGCCTTCCATGGTTACCGCCATCGAGTGAAGAGCCGGTCGCCGCCCGGGTATGGCTGCCGTGACGTTGGCGTATGAGAGCGGTTCGGTTCTTGGCTCGCTTGCTACTTCTGCTATCCTCTGCTTGATTATGTCAGTTCTAGCGACGACTTCACTGGCAACGTTAACAATTTTCTCCTCGATGGTAACCGCAGCTCGAGCAACGGCCGTCACCTCTTCCATCGTAGTGTCTATGCTGTATTTCATCACGTCCACCTTATCGCCGACATCTTCTACCCTTTCGACGATTTTGTCGATCATGTCTGCTCCATTTTCATTTTGTTCCTCGATTATATGCTTGAAGCCTTTCTCTACTTTCTCTTCCAGGTCAAACAGTTTCGCCTTTATGCTTGCCTCTACATTTTCGAGCCTTTCTAAGAGGTCGTCCGATGGTCTGGGTGGTACAGGCGTGGTGTTGGTTTTGGTAGACGACATTATTTTGGACGCTTTTGTTTCCAATTCCTTCACTCTCTTACTGAGCTCGAACAGGGTTCGCTGGCATTTATCCGACTGCATTTCCAGGTAGATTTTTATATCCTTCCTCATTTGAGGGTAGCTGCTTACTCTGGATGGGATCTCTTCAAGTACCTTCATGACCTCCTGGAGTAAATTATCATTCGAGGATGTGGCATAGGTGTCAATTTGTTTTTTATATACCTCCATATTACTGAGGGACCTTCTCTTCCGTTCTGGTCTTCGGATAAATGTCCTGGCGGCGTCCGGCGCCTGTCCAGGTGGACCTGCAGGGCTGGGGGTAGTGTTGGGAGCAACAGCTTCAGAGGTCCCCACTGACGACATTGGTGTTTTTGCTGTTTCCGCTGAGGTTCCTTGAACAGCGCCTTTTTTGCCGTATGTCAGGGATATCCCCTTCGGCGCATCGAGCTTCCCCGAAGGCGACGTGGTCTCCTGAGATCCGCTGGCGCTGGCCCCCTGCCCTCTTCCTGTAACTGGGGTGCGGTGCCCGAACATTTTTTAACCCAAGTTGTGCTGCTTGTGTGTATAGGGCACAGCGAAAAGACGGGGAAAAGTGTGTATAAAATATATATTGACCCTGTAAAGGGGGGTGGGTGTTTGTAAATGGGGGGGGGAGAGAAATATTCACTAAAAGTAGTTCCGTTTGAACCCTGTAAATGAGGAGTCAAATCAGATGCAAGTAAAAAAGAAAGCAATTATACATCCACGTGTGCGGTGGTTTGTCTCTATATAGAGTCACGGATTATTCGCTCAATAGAGCGGGTGTCACAAAAACTGTCAAAATCCGTCAACAATTCTTCCCCAAGTCAAAAACCCCTGCCTTAATATCAAATTTTTGGAGGGACTCTATGTAGAGTCGCTCCGTCAGTACCGGCGGATAGCTCTCGCCGAGCCCTCCCGAATGACCCCAAACTCGGTGCAACTACACCCAGGGGTTCCGGAGATATCCCAAGTCAAAGTTTTGGGTTTTTCACAAAAATAAAAAACCCAAAACGTTTCCAGAGGATATCTCCGGATCCCGTGGTCCAAAAACACCAGTGCTTGGGTTCTCCGAGGTTGACTCGGCGAGACCGATCCGCCGGGGCGGTTTTCAGGCTGAAAATTTTTTGTACTCCTGAAAAGCCTGAAAGGTAGTCAGGCACTTAGCCTTAGTCCTGCCGATATGTCCAGCGAAAACTCCGGCCCTCCACGACTCTCCGTTGGGAAGTTATGGCCGTCTAAAGGTTTTCCAAAATGGCCGCGGTGCTGTCAAAGTCCTACTTAGACTGATGATAACTCCCCTCAGGAAAGCCGCAGACACCCCGAGCTTGGGCTCTCCCTACTCGGCCCAGGCTCCGCTGTCTGCTGATACCACTTTCAGGATCCTGAAAATTTCTGACTCCAAACCTCCTGAAAACTTGGGGTACGTAAGGCAGCGGTCTCCTGTTTGTAACGTCGAAATCCGCTACTTCCTACGACCACCGGTTGTGGAGTTACAGGGGTCTGAAGCCAAACAAGATGGCCGCCGAACTGTCAAACGTCGTGTTCAAACGTCCGTAACTCTTGAACCTTACGTCACAGGAGGACGGGGTTTTGGACCTACAGCTCGGCGCCACTCCAGGTGTGGCCTGAAAGTGGTTTCAGCGACAATTTTCTGGAAGGCCTGAAACAGGCTGAAACCTGAAAATTCTTATAGGTAAATACAATCCACTGGCCGGAGTGAAAAAACGAGCTGAAACGGACCAGCGGTTTCCGAGCTATCTTAATCTAAAAATTTAAACCTAAAAACCTATTTTGGTGTTTTTTATCAAAACAGCCAAATTAATGTCTATAGGGCCCGAGTTTGGGCTCATCTAGGTCCTTATATGGTACTTAAACACTATGAAAACATAAAAATTGATTATTTCCTATTACTATTGAATTATTAACAAAAAAACATATAAAATTTAATAACTTTGGGACCGCTTAAGTTAAAATTTTGAAAAATATGCTAAAAATGTATAAAATAAAGGACTACAGGACACAATAATAAAAATTTTGAAAAGTCAAAAACAAAGTGGAAAATTTTTTGAAAAAGTGATTTTCCTGAAAAACTAATTGTATCTTAAAACTATTGAACTTAAAAATCTAAAACTTACGATCTCTACTAAATGGATAAGCGCGCCACGGGCTGCAGTTGAAAATTTTGAAAAAGTGTCTTCAGTCCGAAGTTATGGATGGTCAAAGTTTGTATTTTGTAACAGTCATATATAAATGTATATATGACTAAAAATTCTAAAAAGTGTTGCACTCGCCTTGTGTTCTACTTGTTCAGATAGGTGCCAAATTTCGTACCGCTGGCTCCACTCCTTCCGTCTTTTCAGGACACGTGGTATTTTGAAAATCCTGAATATCTCGCCAGGATACGATGTCAGGAAGGTTTTGAAAGGTCCAGATGGTCCGGGCCACGATGTCCACCCTTTTTCAATAAAAAAGGGGGGGGTCGTCGATCTCGTTGAGGCAGCGTAGGCGATTTGGTAAAACGCACGTTTCACTTAACCTCTAAAATGAGGGTTTTTCACTGATAACTTTCAGGATCACTGATTTGGCACAATTTTGGGGCGGCACTTTGTGCGGCCCAAATTTCCACAATTAATGACACTTCACTCGCTGT